>OX465296.1:27245205-27682705 GCA_949987735.1 Leucophora obtusa | reverse complement strand
CATATTTTGGTAAAAAAAAACGTAAGTGTTAAAAACACCAAAAATCTGATTCTCATAAAAATCCATTTAATACCGTTATTGAATCTCCTAAATCAAGTGTTTCGGAATCTTGTTTAAACTTGAAAATACTATAGCAAATTATATTTTTCATAAAAAGTTGATAAAGTATCAACTGAAATAAGAATTTTGATTAAAGTTTTCTATTTGGTAAATTTTTCAACTTTAAATTGTACAATCTCTATTTCATTCGGGGTTTTTTTGGGGACACCAAAACTACATAGGTTGCCCAAGTCGAATTTAACTAATTTTGCATTATGAGATCTTATTATAATTATTTTTTTTTAATTCTTACATATTTCTCTTTTTCCCATTCCAGACCTGTGCTGAAGCTTTACGTGAGGCCAATGTTGCTGCCGCCTTTGGCAAACCCATCAACTTTTAATTTCTACTACCACATAGTTTTTAATTTTACTATTCGCTCTACATCTCCCTCTCAAAATGCCTTAAGTTATTAAAAAAAAAAACAAAACAAAAATCAGCTCTATCCCTATTTTTTGTGTAATTTATTTTAATTTTAATTACCAGTTTACAGCATATGAAACTCACCATAAAGATTACGATTTAACATAAAACGCATAGCGTTTAGAATAAATGATTGGTTTAACTAAAATAAAATTATTACAAAAAATTATATGAATTTTAGTAAAATATCAAAATGGAAAACTAAAGAATATTACAAATGTTTTATACAAAATTCTTCAGAATCTCACTGATTTTTTTTTGTCAGAATCTAGGAAATTATTAATAAAAAAGGCAAAAGTTTATAGAATCTAACAATTATAAAATTATAATTGATTTTCTATAGAAAAATGTTCTGAAACTATTAGGAATTTTTCTATAGAAAAAATTCCTGCGATTTTTTAAGTAATCATATTTGCATTTTCTCAGCCTTGAGTAGTTATGACGATGCAATCTGTGCTTTTTTGCAATGTGTGCAAAATACCATCGTGAGTCCCCTTAGTATAAAATCAATAATAATCTAAACTCTGTTTATAGTGGAAATGATAGGTAATTTTTACATTTAAAAAAGGCAGCACACTTTTGACATCTTCACGGACAACTTCTGTAGAAAGGAATTCTCTGAAGCCAAAGATTTTTCTTGTGTTTTTTCAAATCTTTCTAAACGAAATGCGAACAAAATCTGTGCATCGGCATTAGGCGTGTTTTAAATTGGACAAAAAGCATGTGAAACAACACTTTTGTACATTGATGTACGAATGTTCTTGATTTTCGGAGAGGGGTCATATTTCTTCTTATTGGACTTGTTACTTTCACATCAAACTATTAAATCCAAAAAAGTTGGATTTATTTATCTAGGTTTACACATAGCAATAAAAATGTAAATATATGAAACATTCTGTTAATTTAATGTCAGAAAAAAATACGAATGAAAGTTAAAAGAGAAACAAAAAAAAATTGTAAAACTAGAAAACAACAGCATTTTCTTTAAATTTTTTGTATTAAATATGTATAGAAAAAAACTACACTTCTCTAAATACTTATTTTCCATCTTGGACATGAAGAAATAGCTGAAATAGAAATGGCAATTTTTCACTCTACGGTAAGTAATTAAATCCAATTAGTGAATATTAAATATTGTAATGGAATATTTTAATTGTGTAGAAATGTAAATTAAAGTGATGAAACTTAAACACTGACTGTTTCTTGCTGTTTTATATAAAATATTATAAAATATTTAAAGTTACAATAAAATCCTGCATCATTTTGTTTGTTATTAAAAATTAGGGTGAACGAAGGACGGATAGAAAAATTCTGTTATAATAGGTGGAAACTAACTTCATCTATTGTGCGCTTTGAGAACTAATTTTTGTATTAAATCCAAGTGATTAAAAAAAGCGGCTATTATCTCTGATTATCTTTGAAATTTTAGGTTGCTTTGGTCTGGCATCTCAATCATATCATTAACATGTGTTTTTTGTTTTGATTCCTTTTTCGATTTCATTGTTTTTGTTGTTTTTTTTAAAGTAATTTAAAGAGATACAAGTCGGCACAAAACAGTCGGCTGCAGCTCTTTGTCGACTGAAGCCGATGTATTTAAAAAATTTGAGAATGAAATTAGATTTTCTTCATTCGATTTAAAAAAATCGTAAAATTAACAATTATGTTATTTTATTTCAGTAAAATTAACGATATCTTACAAGAAAAGCAGAAAATAAAAAAAAATTAAAATCTCGATTAAATTATAAACTTTTTTGATTTTTTAGTTTAAACAATTCCTAAACTTAAATGGCGGCGCTACGGCTTTGCTCCCCTCGACTTGTATCTCTGGTAATTTCCCCATCAAAACCAAGTGACACAGGGATATCAAAAACAAAAAATTCTAAAATTATATACTCTGCTGGAAGTTTTACATTTTCTAAAATAAAAATTTATTTTTGAGCATATAAATTCTTATTTCAAAAAACAAAATATTCAATAAACATGCATACATTAAAAATTATGCAACGTTTGCGGCTGCAAACCTCAAAGAAAGTGGCGTATTTTTTACAAACTGCTCCAATAACTATGAGGACTTATGAAAAACCTCAACCTAAAGAGGAAGAGGTAAGTTTATTTTGTTATAAAAATTAAATCAAAGGAAGATGTTTTTTAATTTTACATTTAAAGCTAATAAATTATCCCCATAAAATATTTTCGGGTATACAACCTACCGGACAATTACATTTGGGCAATTATTTAGGTGCTGTACAAAAATGGATCGAGTTACAAAACAATCGGGAAGATGTATCCTATTGTATTGTTGACATGCACTCCATAACAATAGATCAGGTGGGATTTATTTACACACAATATAGATTTAAATTTAAATGATCGCTTGTTTAGAATCCTGCTGTTCTTAGGGAAAATATTTTCGAAATGGCTGCTACAATGTACGCCTGTGGTTTAGATCCTGATGATGCCAACCTATTTGTACAATCTTCAGTATTAGAACATAGTGAATTATGTTGGATTTTAAATTGTCTATGTACTATGGCTCGTTTGGGACATTTGCCACAATTTAAAGAGAAATCTCGAAAAGTTAAAGATGTGCTATTAGGTCTTTATGTGTATCCAGTTTTGCAGGCAGCCGATATTATGCTGTATAAGTGAGTATAATTTTTTGAATAACAAAAATGAAAACTTTGATATTTTTTAAAAGAGTTTTCATTAAACTGTCAATTCATTGAATTCAAATTTATATCTAATTTAAAACTAATACCAAGTTTTATTAAAAAAAAAAAAACAAATTTCTGTCGCAAAATTTTAAGTCAATTTGTTTTGAATTTGAAGGTCAACTAACCTTTTTTGTTGTTGTACTTCTTCTTTAGTTTGGCTCGAGGTCAGTTTTTTTAAAAAATTAAAAACCAATAATTAAAACTATTCTTCGTTTTAATTTCATTATTTATTTAAAACGAAGAATATTTCGACCAACACAACACGTCATTTTCAAGGGAATCTATAAAAAATACACAATATTTATAATTACACAAGAAACTATAACAAATTATACAATTATGTTTTCTAATTAAATAAATAGTTTATTAAATTAAAATAAAATCCAATTAATAAAGAAACCAAAGTTTGAAAATTTTCGAAACAGATTTTAATCAAAAATTTTTATCTAAAAAATAAAACTTTAAAAAAGCTCGGATTTTGGGCAAATTGAATAATTTTGAATTATTAGAAAAACTTATATCTCAAAATTAGTTTTGTTTGTAGAAACATTTTAATGCTGTTAAGCAAATAGTTGACTGAATTAAAAACCTTTATATAAAGAGAACAAATAACATTTTAATACAAATAAAGTTCGATAACACTGTGAGACAAATGGTAGGGGTCAGTGATCGGGAAGGGTTCAAACTACCGGGGAAAGTTATATCGGTAAAAAAAGAAGTTATACGTGTCCCGGCGTTTCGCTGGGTCACCCCTAGGAATCGAGATATATCGATTTGACCTTTGGTGGTCTTTTTTTGACATAACTCGAGAACCACTAGTCCGATTTTGCTCAAACAATTTTAAAAAAATTAAAAATTACAATTCCTTTAATCTGTTCATATAACGTTTTTCTATATACTCAACAGTTTTGCCGGTAAAAATAAATGTATGAAGAAAAAAATATTTTTTGCCTAAAATATTAAAAAAAAGTAATAAACAAAAGGTTATTGATTTTTATGGTAGCGGTAACAAACATTTATTTCTACCGGCAAAACTGTTGAGTATATAGAAAAACGTTATATGAACAGATTAAAGGAATTGTAATTTTTAATTTTTTTAAAATTGTTTGAGCAAAATCGGACTAGTGGTTCTCGAGTTATGTCAAAAAAAAGATATATCTCGATTCCTAGGGGTGACCCAGCGAAACGCCGGGACACGTTTAACTTGTTTTTGACCGATATAACATTTCCCGTTGGTTTCATCCCACCCCGATTTTGAATGTCGCATAGTGTAATTTTTGAAGTTTGTTTGATAAATAATAACAAAATTTTAAATAATTAAAATTCTTGAATATTCAAATCAATTTGTTTCTTATTCACAAACATTTTTATTCTTAATCTGCAAATATCGAATTCTTTCGAACTAGTTTTATGATCAAAATTTTAAATTTTGATGTAAAAAGTGTTTTAAATTAAAAAAAAATATACCCACCAATTTTTTGAAATTTGGTTTAATGATTATCAAACAATTTCACATGGATTAAAATCGTGGTCAATTTGTTTCCTCGGGAGTTGGTTGTTCTGATATTTTACCAGTCATAAGTGGTGTCCCTCAGGGATCGGTTATTGGTCCTCTTTTGTTTACTATGTTCGTAAATGATTTTTTTACTAAACTGGATGTTGGGAGGTGTTATCTCTTCGGGTATGCGGATGATATACAAATTTTATTTTGTGGTAGGAAGGATAGTTTGGATGTACTTCAAGCGGTGATAAATTATTCAACAAACTGTATTTCAAATTGGATGGTTGATAATTATATATCCATTAATACAATGAAGACAAAGGCAATGTTATTTTCGACCTCGAACAATTTTATTCAGGATATTTATTTATCTATTAATGATACTAATATTGAGTTTGTACACCATTTATCAATTTTGGGCGTAGTTATTGACTGTAATTTGACATTTGAATATCATATTAGATTTCTTACGTCAAGAGTATTTTTTATATTGAGGAGATTATATAACATGAATCTGATTATTCCAGTTTATGTCAAGGAAAGAATTGTCCATTGTACGATAATGCCACTATTTTTATATTGTGTGGAGGTATTTTCTGGTACTTGGGGTTATAACATTAGGGATATTCAGTTGCTCTTTAACAGAGTGATAAGATATATATATTCAGTGCGAATTCGTGAACATATTACACAACACGTTAATCGTTTTCTTGGAACGTCATTTAATGACTTTATTAAAATACGTCTCCTGCTATATTTTTATCGTGTTATTAGTACAAATTGCCCGTTGTTTATATTTAATTTCTTTAGATTTACCAGATCCACTAGGTCTAATCGTCTAATTGTACCATTCAATACTCCTTGGGTAAGTCGATCTTTTCAAAGGCGTGTGGTCTTGTTGTTTAATGCACTGCCAGCGTCCTTAAGGCGTTTCAATTGTACTGATCATACTTATAAAGGGAGGCTTTTGAATAATTTTCAATAACTACAATTTTCTTATCTTTCTGATAATTTTTATTACAACATAGTTCATAATGCCAATAGTTATTTCTTTCTCGTTTAAATTGGGATATCAAAAATAATAATTATAATATTTTTTAGAGTAGCAAATAAATATATTTTCTTATCAGGGTTTTATAAATTCTAAATTAAGATTATCTTAAGTGAGTGGAATATTGTAATTTATTAATTGGCCACTAGGCTTTCAAATTACAAAATGGTGAATAAATTAAAATTAAATCACTTGAAAAAAAAAAAAAAAAAAATAAAATGCTTTTGTATTCAAATAGTTAAAGAAAAAAAAATGATCTAATTTTTTAAAGTAGAAATTTGTAACTATTTAATTTATTATTGATTTACACAACAACTTAAAATCCAGTTTTTGAAGTTAATTTTTATGTTAAAATTTAATTTGTTTTTAAATAAAATTTAATTCTAATATTTCACTAAATTTGCAGATCATTTTTATTAAAAACGGGTTTTTTTTTAATTGAAAATTAGTGTGATTAAAACTTTTTTCTTTTTAAATCTTTTTCTTAAAATTTAAATTTTCAAAAATTCTTTTTTCTAGAGCTACTCATGTACCTGTTGGAGAAGATCAGTTACAACACATACAATTAACACAACATTTATCGCGTATTTTCAATTCTCGATATGGTCCCACATTTCCCATTTGTCATGCCATGATCGATAACCAAGAAGCGGCTCGTATACGTTCACTACGTAATCCATCCAAGAAAATGTCTAAATCTGATTTAGATACAAAAGCCACAATTAATTTACGTGATGAACCTGATGTTATAGTAGAAAAAATTAAGAAAGCAGTAACTGATTTTACTTCAGATGTAACATATGATCCTAGCAACCGGCCGGGGGTATCAAACTTAGTAGCCATACATTCCCTAGTAACTGGTTTACCTATAGAAAAGGTAGTAGAAGAAGCTAAAACTATTGATACAGGTCGCTATAAATTAAGAGTAGCTGAAGCTGTGGTAGAACATTTAAAACCGATAAAATATAAAATTGATGAAAGATTAGCTAGAAAAAATGAATTAATCTATATGTTAGAACAGGGAGCAGAAAAAGCACGACAACATGCTCAAGAAACTATGCTAGAAGTTAAACAAAAAATGGGCTTAGGTATCTTTCCCAATATACCACAATTTATAGATATGAATGCGTTTGCAGAACAAACCGAAACAAAACCTATTAAAGAAAGAAAAGTGGAGACACCTAAAGTAGATGATGATGATGGCAAACCAATAGTGCCTAAACAAAAAATACGTCTTGAGAGTAGAAGATCACATCATACACAACAGTTGGCTCCAACATTTGAAACTGGCTTATCACAAATAACTAATATGCCTCCTAAGAAAGATAACATTTTGACTCCAAGTTTTGGTTCTACACAAACGCAGTCAAAGTTAGGAAATACAATGAATCAATCGTCCCAATCTGATCAAAACTCTCTATCACAGTCTGAGAAGGTGCCCGAGAAATCTGTTAATTAACGTATTTAATGTTATTGATCATTTTATTATTTTACTAAATGAATCAATTATGAATCCTTGTTATGTGGTGATATTGTTAATAGAAAAAAGAGCTTGTCTTGTATTCGAAAACAATACAAATATTTTGTTTTTAATTTTATTTTTATCGGGATATACATTAATTGCATTAAAGGAATTAAATATGCTAAAATCCCAAACGTATTTAACAAATTGTGAAAAATAATCCGTTGTAGGCATGTCCCTATCCGGATTTCATTCTTGCCTAAGTAAATCGTCAGGGGACGACGTTTTTAGAACTCCTGGAAATATTTGTTAAGTTAAATTACAAACTCAATGAGAATTTCTTGTTCTCGTCTAGGACACATATTTTTGTAATCGAAAGAAAAAAATTATTTTTTTTTATTAAAATATACTTTTATAAACAAAAACAATTGACTGTAATAACAGTAGTTTTTTACCGATTTTATAATTTTTTTGAAATTTTTGTAGTAAAATTTTTTCAGTTAATTTTACGACATTGGTAGTTATTTTTGATGCATTTGTTAGTTATTTTTTAACAGTTAAAAATAAAAAAGTTTTAGTTATTTTAAAGGTAAATACTTTTGTCGCCTTTGTAACTGCATATACCTTTGTTATAACTGTCATTTTCAGTAGATTCTACCGACAAACTTTTGTGAGTGCATATAACGATTGGACAAAAATAGAAGGAGTAGAGACAGAGTTTTGAAATTTGGTACACTGACATAGAACCCCTTAGTTAAGAAAAATTTTAATTTTTGGAAATATCGGGCCAAGGACACGCCCACCTCCCATAGGTCCTGAAATTTAAAAAATTATATTAGCTACATAAATGGACGTAAAATTACAAAACGTATATATTGAGATACACATAAAACTGGAAACGTTTGTGTCAATTTTTATCAAACTCGAAGCAAGGACTCTTAGTCCTGCCATATATCTTTTATCGTAAAATCTTTATAAAAGCTGCAAAAATTATCCGATTGAAATTTAGCATGTGAATTGATAAAAGGTCAAGCCATATTTGTGCCAAATTCGGGTAAAATCGATTCATTAATAAAAAAATAATGCCTCTCATAAAAAATGCGTTTTAAATGATTTTTCTAAAACATAAAAAATTAAATATGTTTAAAATAGGAAACCATGTGAATCCTCCATTTTAGGTATAGGATTTGTTCAGCGAACTTATGTAGAACACTACGAGGAATATTTTTGTGGAACATTTTAACCTTCTAGCTCTTCAATTAGAGGGACTATTTTGGCCCCTTTTCAAAACGGACAAAAACGACCCGTAAATTGAAGAGTTACAGGGTTAAAATGTTCCGCAAAAATATTTGTCATGAAATTCTACTATAAGTCTTTTAAGACATCAGCATTGAAAATTTAACTTCAGTGCCAGTAATAAGTAAAAACTTAAAATGTGTTTAAGGGTTAATTTCGTACTTATTCAGAATTGGCGCTCAAATGTCCCACAAACCTGGATTTTAGGGAGAAACCATTGGAATCTTCCATTTTAGGTATAGGATGTGTTCAGCGAACTTATATAAAACACTACGAGAAACATTTTTTTTGGAAAATTTTAACCCTCTAACTCTTCAACTTACGGGTCTTTTATGGCCTTTTTAAAAAGGGGCCAAAAATTCCCTTTCATTGAAGAGTTAGAGGGTTAGAATGTTCGACAAAAATGTTCCTCGTTGTTACTACTACTGTTTTTTTGGTAGAAAATATGAACCCTCAGAAAACATTCCAAAAAGTTCTCTCTGCAATCTAAAAAGCTGTCTCAAAATGATGTTAATTTTCCAAAATAAAAATATCAAAATTTTTAAAATTTATGAAGAAATTTTTGATTTAATACTCTATTTTTTCAGATTCAAAGTCATGAAAGTGGTCCATCCAAAAGAGACCTCTGTGTACTCAGAAATGATTGCGAAAAAACTAACTTCTTAAAAAAAAACAATTGTTTTTATGAGTCATTTTAAAATCTTACTTGTTTATGAGCGCTCCAAAATTGCTGGCTGGGTAGGAAAAAGTCATCAAACCTTAATGTTTTTGGAGGTCATTTGCGAGTATTAATGATGATCTTTGTTTGTCAGGATGTAACACTTCATTCCTGTAGTGATTGTGCCATTCTATAGCACAAATAATAACGCTTTTAACATGCATTCTTGTTTTATTTAATATTTATTTTTACGAAATTTTAAATTTAAATCTGTAACACAAACAGCACTGTTACGCAATTTACAAAGACCACTCTCGACATCAAAATTATAATAAAAAGGACATTGCTGTAGTATAGCATGACCCTTTATGCAATAAATAAAGAAATCACAACGTTTGGTATGAGGAAATATATGTTCACCATACAGAGGACACTTGATGCCATTACCCCATACGGGTTCATCCAATGTTGATAAGATTTCCATAGAATCGGTATCATCTCCTGCCATACAATTAACGTTAGTCGGTAAATCACATTTACCTATTTTTGGATTCCAATGTAAATTTCGACTACATTCTTGAAGTAAAGCCTGACCATGATAACACATATAATATTGTTGACAATGATGGGGTTTGGCTAGGAAGATCAAAGCATTCGATGATGGCTGTAAAAGATAAAGATTATAACAATATTCATCAGCATTTGAAAATGATTCTGGAATCAATGGTGATGGAGTCGGTGAGGGAGGAGCTGCAGTGCCGATGTCACAATTAACATTTGCAGGATTATCACAAAGTTTACTCTCAGGATTAAACAACATATTTTGAGGGCAAGAAGCCATAACTGCTTCATTGTTTTCACCACACCAGTAAAATAATTTACAGTTGTCTGGATTTTTAACAAATTCACCCATTTCATGATTAAGACAGTAATTCGTTTGACGTGGCTTAGGTAATTGATATTTAAAAGCTTCCAGGGCTGTTAAATAGGCCATTAATGTGAAAAATTCTAGAATTGTCAAAAAATATTTTATATCTTAGTAATACTAATACACTTGAATTTAAAAAATTGAACTTATTTAATTACTTTTATATAAGATATGACTCATCTTTCTCAACTGTTTAATTTCAAATATTCTTATATAAAATATTACGTCTTTTTCCTTTAACTTTTAAAGTTGGTCTAATTTAAATTTTTTACACCATCATTGATTGACTACCTTACAAAAAATTTAAATATCAATATTATTTGTTATCTAAAAACTATGAAATATTTTCATTTTAAAGTTTAACGCATCTTTTATCTCAGTTTGTTGAAAAAACGAAAGTATGTACCGTTATTTGTTACATCTTTATCAATATTTGAAGTTCATTAACTAGATAAACTTAAATGTTGAAATATTTTAGCAAAAATCAATTAAAATCCTAAAAACTGCAAAAAAAAAAATGTAAATAAAACCCAAGGTAAACAACACAGACAAACAGAATTTTGAATTTGAATTGTAGGTTAAAATTGGAAATTTTAATCGACAATTTTATTAAATCTTAATAAAATACCATGTTATTGCAGTTGAACCACACAAAATCGATTTTTTTTTTGTGGTTTTTACACGATAGCACACAATTGTGAATTCCTTTATTTGGAATGCGAAAAATTTGTTATAAAAAAATTTGTGATATTCTGAAAATTGTTTAAATATTTGAGGATTTTTCTTTTGGAAAGTTTAAAAGTTTTTTATTAAGAAAAAATTAGAAAATGATAACCGACCCAAAAAAAATTAATTGAAATTTATTAAATTTTCTTACATTTTTAAACTTTCAAATCGTAATTAATACAAAATTGAGACTTGGCGGATTTATTAAAAAGAAAATACTTGAGAATGTTAAATATCTGGAGTTAATCGTTACAATAAACTAAATCGGTAATAAGGAAATAAAATATTTTTTTAATTTTTCACAGCTATAGCGACACTTTTTTCCAAACCGATTTCGCTTTGAGACATCTAAAGCGATGAATGAATTCCACCGAAATTTCCTATAAATAACCCTAAACCAAAACTCATATCTTAAAATCGGCGAAAATTTGCCTATAATTCGAAAATCGCGGTTTTATTTTCAATTTATACAATCTGACAATATATTTTTTGAGTGTATTTTTATTTTTTTAGAGATGTAACAAATATTTTGGCATATGATGCTTATAATGATATCTATGAATTGATTTATCTTTTATCCGAACTAAGCAAAAACTGTAATTTTATAATTTTTTAAAATTTTTAAATTAAAACCGCTATAATTTTTGCGCCGTTACAAAAAATTATGGACTTGGACGTATTTAGCGAGCCTTTTAACATCGACCTAAACAAAACGCGTTCATGTCGTAAAAAATTTATTTAAAATAATTTCCTCAAAAGTTTTAAAATGTTTGAAATTCCCTATATCGACGCCTCCAAACCAAACTATGCTAAGTCGACTTAGCACGTTTTTGATTTTATTACATTTTAAAATTCTAAATTCCTTAACTTAAATACTCCCAAAATTTGGCACTGATCGGCCAAACTACTCAGAAGTTGGAGGCAAAAATGTACTTAGCATACAAACGAAGATTATAAAAACGTCCGTTCCAAAATGTAGTAAGTATACTTAGTGATAAATTTTTGGCCATGCTAAAGTAGTCTAAGTCATTTTTAGCTATGACCTACTTTATTTTTTGAAAATTCGTAAATTCTAATAAAAGTTCATTTAAATCGTGATAAAAACACTGAAAGACTCAAAGTTCTATCTAATACAGTTTTCGAGATATCGCATGTAAACTTTGGGAGCTTCTCCTAAAAAACTCACTTTTCAGACTTAGCATAGTTTGGTTTGGAGGCGTCGATATACAAATTTGAAGATTTTTTATACAAAAAATGTACAAAATCGACCGTAGGTGCACTGCGGTACTTTCGACGGCAAAAAAGCAGGGTTGGCAACCGTTTCACAAAGTTAAGTGATGAGTGATAACGTTATTTCAACAGTATTTCGTTAGGTTATTTTAAGGTTATCGGTATTTTAAGTTATATCGTTAAGTTATTTTAGAGTTAGCGGTATTTTAAGTTATTTCGTTAGGGTATTTTAAGGCTAACGGCATTTTAAATAATTTTGTTAGGGTATTTTAAGGTTATCGGAATTTTACGTTATTTCGTAGTATATTTTAAAGATATCAGATTATTATTTTTATACTTATTAATAAGTTATTATATAACACAATACCAGTAAAATATTATTTTAACGCCTCCAAATAAGTAGTGATATATCTCTATATCGGTAACTCATTGTTTCATACCTCCCACATAAGTATTGATGTATCACAATATTAGTAACGTATTACTTTAGGTTTCTAAGTAAAACCAAGGTAAAGGGGTACCCATTGCCAGGCAATGCGTGAAAAAGGTCTAACCCATTACCAATGTTTTGCTGGTTGGTTTTGTGCGTTCCTGGTATTATGAACATTTTACCATTTTTTGACTTTACCCAAAATTACGTCGAACAAACTTACGTACGTATAGTTAAAAATACCATCTGTAATAAATCAAACAAACTCATGAAACTTATTTTTTTTTTAATTTAATTTTTATGTTTTTTAGAGAAAAAAAAACCTAAAGTTATTCTATTTCGTTAGGGTATTTTAGGGTTAACGGTATTTTAAGTTATATCGTTAGGGTATTTTAAGGTTATCTATATTTTAATTTATTTCGTTAGGGTATTTTAAGGTTAACGATATTTTAAGTTATTTCGTTAGTGGTATTTTATAGTTCGTTGAAAGGGTTTTGAATCGTTATCGGTATTTTACGGTTAGTGTTTGCCAACCATGAAAAAAAGTATTCCAAAAAGTATCAAAATATTAAATTTTCCAGCCCTGCCTATTATTTGTTTACTAACCAAACACTAAACTAGTTTTGGTTTAAGAGCATACAAAGAGAGATAAATTGCACTTCGTACCAGGGACGGAAATATCTAAAATATGTATCTTAGTCTATATTTTTATTAATGCCTAGTATTTAGTTCGTCTTTTTTTTTTAAAAAAAGGCTGCCAAACTCCATATAAAAAAAATACAATATATTTTTAACAGTGCCCTACTTTTCTCCCTCGCTCAACTTTTTTTCTTTATTTTTGTTCGTGAAGTCGGGAAAAGCAAATAAAAACATTGAGTGTAAAATATGACCCTCTTAATTCACTTTTTTTTTATATTTTGTAACAATATTTCAACATATTTTTTAAATATTCAGTATTTTAACGAACAAATAAATAAAGTAGAAAAATATTAAAATTTGTTAGCAAAATAAAAGTTCGTGTTGATAGCAACAATTTTTAGTTAACATGTTGCAATGAAATTTTTCCCATATAAAAAAATGTTTTTATTTCCTTTTCCAAGTTCGACACACAACAACAAAAAACGGTGAGCACGATAGTCTCTCTAGTAAATGAATACTTTTTGATTTAGCTTTTGGTTAAATTTTAACGGAACATTGTTAGTTTTGGGAATATAAAGTTTTTTTATTTGCCAAAATAAGGTCATCGAAAAATAAAATTTTTTGTAAGTAATATTTATTTATATCGTGCTTTTTAATAAAATGCAAGCAACACTAAAATAGCAAAGAGTTTACGCGTTTTTTGATTATTAAGGTGACTATTTTCTGAATACAATTAAGACTCTTTTTATGCGGTTTTTTATGCGGATTTGAAGTTATGCGGTTTTAAAATGCGTTGCGTTTTTTACAACTTTTTTGTATTTGTATTTATTTATTTTGGCTTTCTAATACAACAAGACATCTTATCTTATAAATGACAGCATTAGAATCAGACAAGTTATACAGTAATAATAAACTAGAATGTGGTTAAAAGAATTAAAAAATAAAAATAAAAAAAAATTAAAAAAATATAAATATAAAAATAAATATAAAAATATATGTATAAAAAAAATAATAAAATAAAAAACAGTTATTAAATAAAAAAATTGATTTACGTAATAATAATACAAGAAATGAAATGAAAATCAAATGAAATAAAAAAAAAAAAAAGATTTATGAAAAATATTCGACAAGTAATTTTCGAAATCTTATTGCGTTGACTGTGGTCTGCAAATTATTTGGAAGTTGGTTCCAGAGATGTATGGTGAATATAAAAAACTGACATTCGGAAGCATGGTCACGATGACGAAATTGGGTTATGCCCTTGCCTCTTGGAGATATAAAGAATTGTAAACGATCGTAAAGATATTTTGGCTCATTTGTAATAATGATTTTATGAATGAAAATAACTTTTCTGAACTTAAGATAGTCGAAAAAAGACATATTGAATAAACGGGTGGAATACTGGGATATATGATCAAATCTTTTTAAACTATAAATGTAACGAATTATGTTATTGTAGGTTATGGTAAGTTTTCTCATATCATTGGTGTTTGGCGACAAACCTTTAAAAATTGTTACTTGGGTCCAATTGAAATAAAAACACTTTGCTTTAATTTAATATTAATGTTTCACCATTTATTGTTTATTATGTTTATCTGTTTTACAATATTTTAAAATCGTTCACTATTTGTTTGTATGTTTGGTTGTTTTTATGTTCTTCACTTGTTCACTTTTGTCTTGTAGACCTTTTGTTTGCTTAATTGTTTATCGTATGATTGCCGAAACTAGAGTGGTTGTTAGTTAATTTTGTGTTTAGTATTGATGCTTAAGAATGCATCAATACGCATTCTTTCTAACAATAATAACAATATGTAAAAACCAATTCAGCAATACTGTGGATTACACTGCGGCTCATTAGTTTAGGGGTACACTAATGGGCATTAGTTAATGGGCATCTCTAAACAATTGGAGTTGCAACCAGTGAAAATTTCCGATGAATATAAGAGTGTTGGTAGAACATATGTTTTTGCAAGCAATATTCTAACTTTCAAGGGGGTAAAGTGTTGAGTGGCCC
Organism: Leucophora obtusa; assembly: GCA_949987735.1. Taxonomy (NCBI): domain Eukaryota; kingdom Metazoa; phylum Arthropoda; class Insecta; order Diptera; family Anthomyiidae; genus Leucophora; species Leucophora obtusa. Next base: position 27,667,534 of record OX465296.1, on the reverse strand, counting down.
ATAGATTTCGCAGCATACTATATGTTCTACCACTGGCCCGGTTAATATGATCTGACCATGTTAACGTGTTATTAAATGTAACTCCTAAATTTTTAGCCGTGTCTACAATATCAATTTTTGAACCACCAAGAAAAATATTTATTTCACCATCAATTTGTAAATGTTTTTTCTTTATTATTAAGCATTTTGATTTATTTGGATTGAGACGCAATCCATTTGCTGAAGCCCATGTAAATATTTTTCCCAGATCATGATTTAATTCTTGGGTTTTTGGAGCAACTAAGATAAAGCTGAACGTCATCAGCATACATATGTATATTTGAATAATTAATTTGTTGTGGAAGATCATTAGAATATAAAGAGTACAACAGCGGTCCGAGGATGGAACCCTGCGGAACACCTCTTGATACTTTTAAGGGACGTGAAATAGATTAACAGATTGAGATCTATTTGAAAGGTACGAGGACATCAACTTAACAGCTAACGAAGAAAAATTGAAACATTTTGATAGTTTCAGGCACAAGATCGAATGGTGCACTGTATCAAAAGCCTTAGAGTGGTCCAATAATACCAAAAACGATAATCTATTCTCATCCAAGTTACTTCGAATATCCTCTATTACGTCGGTTAGTGCTGTAATACAACTACGTTGCGGTCTAAATCCTGACTGACGATCAGTTAGTAGATTTTTTTTTTTATAAAGAGTAGCAACACTCAGTAAATTCTTCCTATTAATTAACGTGTTGCTTCCTTTGGAAGGGATAGAGAAGAAGTTAAAGGTGGTGAAAGATGAAGGGCTTCAAATATGGCAACACTGTAATTGCGCGAGATGTTGAATTTTTTAGAACAGTTGTTGCGCGCCATCTGTCGGTGAGTTGGCGAACTTTGTTGAAGCTTTTTAGTTCATAGCCCTGTTATATTATTTTACTTCGGTGGGGTTAAGTGCTATGGGAACACCGAAGGAGGACGCTGCGATATGTATGAGGGATAGAAAAGACTCATACATATTACTATTTTTCATAAATTGATGTTGCCTTGGTTGGGGCTCGAACCCGCAACCTCACGTGTAACAGTCCAACGCGCTAACCATTACACCACAGATTGTTTTCATTAACGTACTTATATATTTGCCTGTGCAATAAATGTTCAAAAACTTTAGAAAAATAAGGAAGAATTGCGATCGGACGATATTCATTTCCTGCCTTTGGCACCGGAACAATTTTGGCATGTTTCCACTGCATTGGAAAAATATTGGTCGTAATTATTGAATTAAAAAGATATGTAACAAATCGAATTATCCATGGTAAGATCATTTTGACAAATTTGGGGTTTATGTCATCGAGGCCTATTGCATCTGATTTCACTGCCATAAAACCTTCAACAACATCAACTACATTTAGGCAGTTGAAATTAAATTCCGTAGTGTCACAAGGTGAAAGATGGTCGTAAAACTCAGGGTGAACCGTTGGCATAGAAATATTGATAAAATTCTTATTAAGCAAATCGACATTATCATTGCTTAACCAACTGTCTTACCAATACCAATATCACGTACTTCCTTCCAAGTTTTCTTACTGTCAAATGCTGCATTGAATTTATCAAAATAATAAGCTGATTTATCGTGTTTAATTTTCGAAACAACAGACTTCCTAGCCATACGATATTCATTTTCTAATTCCGGTGTTCTATAACGTCTCCACCAATGGTACATCCTATCTCGGTATTCTATTAACAGTTTAGTTGCATCCGTAAACCATGGCTTTGCCCTCTTTCTAATTGTCCTATTTTTAATTGGAACATGATTGTTATAAGTTTCCAATATTGAAGTATTTAAAAAATTGAGTTGCTCATCAACCGTTGGTAAGTAAAAGATTTGATTCCACATGATTTTCTCAAGATCTCGCGTCAAATATAAAGTATTAATATTATTGAAGTCACGAAAACTGTACGTTTCAACATGATTTGTTACTGCAAAATTATAAGAAATAAAAATTAAATCATGTTTGGAGAACGAAGGAATAGCTAACTGTTCATAATGTAACATTTTGCCCATTGCTTACAAAAAATAAATCAAGTAATGTGCTATTTGTGGATGAAAAATGTGTAGGATGTGAAGTATTTAATACTTTTTATTTAATTAAAAATAAAATAAGAAAATTTATCTTATTGTTTAAAGGTTTTCTTAAAACAAATGAATAAAACCAAGAAAATAAGACAGTAATTTCGTTAGAAACAAATATGGTAATTTTAGATCGCATAGAAAATTGTGAAAGGTATGCCTCTATTGGAAAGGTATGCCTTTATTGGAACGCATCTACCGCGGTATGCTCTTTTGCTAGGACCAAATTCAATTTGTAAATCCAATGTGCACTGTGAAAATTATGCCAAAATTACTATTGAACAAACTTTACCATCCCTGCATAATACTAGACACTCATTAAAAATACTCTGTTGTTTAGTATACCACTATAAGTTGTTGTTGCATTTTATCCAATTGTGTGAGTAAATTTTGCTTTGGTTGTGTCGGCATTTAGTTTGCGTTGTTAATTCAAAGCGGTAGCATTTCGAATGTAACGGTCGGGCAAAGTAACGATACATTTTATTTAGTTTGGTTAAAAGTAGTTCTGTGAGAAAACTAGTAGTGATTTTTTGTATAAATGAATTCGTTTTTAAGTCGGGGTAAAACAAAATCAAGATGAAAAATTGAATAAAGAAAACAAAAATCAAATAAGCAATAAAAACCACCAAAAGCCTATAACAAAAAAAGAAAAAAGTTACCAACGTTAGATACCTTAAGCAGAAAAAGAAAAAAAAATGAGAAAAAAAATATGAATAATGTCGAAAATATTAAAAAAAAAATAGCAAAATCGAATTAAGAATACAATAATTTCAGCTAATAATTAAAAATATTTCAAAAAACTTGCTTATAAAAATAGAAAACAAAAAGTTTTAATAAAATAATTTGACGAATCTCAGCATTAAAATAAAGTAAAAAAAAACACAAAATTTTTAAAGAGATTTAGCAAATATAAAGCAATAACTCAACGTAATAAAATTTTTGTATAAAAATTAAAAAAAAAAAATCTTAAATTTAACCATTCCTGTATATGAATATCTGACCAACTACCTGTTCCCTCCATATAACAAATTATTGTAAACATAACAACAACTACAACGTATACAAACAAATTTTTTTCATTTCATTTATATTTGTCGTTGTGCAAGCCAACAAAAGAAAATATAATAACAACAAAAAAAAAAACAAATCAAACAAAACCAACAAGTTCTTTACAAATGTATAAAAACACAAGCCTAATAATTCCTCATACAATTTTTGTTAGTGCTTTTTCTATGAGTATGATATTTATGATGATGATCATCATCGTCATTATTTAGATTTTTATTAGTGTCTTTATTTGTTCCGTTTCTTTATTTTCGTGTAAAACATTAAACATCAATTCTTAATGCACCTGTTCTAATAAAATATAAAAAGAATCATCAAAATTTTATTATAATATTAATTTCTAAAAAATAAATATAATTCAAGTTATAAATTCCGTGTAATAAAAGTGGTGTTGTTGCTCTTTTTCGTCAAGTTAGCAGTTTGTTATTAATATTAAGCGTTGCCAACTATCGTCATTGATCTGCTGTCAATTGGAGAGATTTTAAAGGTTAGAAATTATTTATTTTTGTATTGAAAATTTTTAGGTAATTCACAGGTTGCACCATTTTAACAGTTTGCCTAACTTTCACCAATTTGTGTTGTTAAACTTCAAAATTATTTTCATTTGTGACCCCATAACTTTATCACTTTAAGCACCGTAAATTGTTTTTCACGTGGAAAAATTTCACTCGAACTTTAAAGGCTTCATAATGCAATTTAAATTATAAAAATGAACAATTTTTTCGTTTTATAATAAAGACACAATCACAATATACACAAAATGTCAATTTTTCACCAGAAAAATAATAGTTTTGTATATTAAATTTGCGTGAAAACAAAGTCTACACAATTTTAACGTGAAACTGATTGTCGTGAAAAATTATTTTTTTTAAATGGAGTATAACAGTTTTTTTCTCGTGAAACTTAAACAACTTGAGGGTGCTTTAACTGTGAATTCCAAGATAACAACACTGCACGCCGTTCCTTTATTTCTCGCATCGAAATTTTTTTTTCGCAAAAATCACATAAAATGCAACCCTACTTTATCATACACAGGGTGAGTCGTTAACAGTAAAACATATTTAAAACCAAATAAGCCAATAATGAACTGCATGGCAGCGTATTCTTCTGTTAAATTATGTATTTTATATAATTATGCAATTATAAAAAACCTAAAAGATTAACCACTAAAATTTTAGTCAACTTTATCATCTACACTCAAAAAAAGTTTGCCAGTTACTACATGACAGTTGTTTGTGTAGTAATCAGTAGTTGTTGGTTTTAAAAGTAATTACAGTTGTTTTTCTATAGAAAAATTCATAACAACTGGTATCACGGTTATTTAAGAAAACAACCAAAGAAAAGTACTGATATTTCGTAATAGTTGTTTTAAGCAGTTATTTTTAATATTATAATAAACAACTAGCAAAACAGTAATTTTACAGTAAATAGTTGTTTTTGTTAGTTATTTAAAAAGTAAAAATTTCGTTGAATTTTAAAAATTCTTGTTTAGTTTATTTTTGTTTTTATTGATATATTCCTAGTTTGCAAATAATAATCAGAGACTTGTATTGTATCTCCAATGCATAAAAGCATAATAACAAAAGTTTTTGTTATTTTAAATGTAAATACCCTTGTCGCCTTTTTAACTGCTTATACCTTTGTTTTAACTGTCATTTTCAGTAGATTCTACCGACAAACTTTTGTGAATGCCTATCTGGATTTCATTCTTGTCTAAGGAAATCGTTTTTAGATTTTCCAGAAATATTTGTTAGGTTGAACTAAAAAACCCAATGAAAATGTGTTGCTCTCGCCTAGCATCATTATTTAACATTTCAAATAACGCAAAAAATTCTAAAAACCATTAAAAATTTCCACAATTTGCTTTGCCACCTTTTAAAATACTACTCTGTTATTTTGGAAGATCTAGCAATGTAGTGAAATCTATTTATTTACTATTACTATATTTATAATATAAAATCATATATTTTCTATAAGTATCAGTTACATTTAAGCACTTGCACATTTGTTATTTTAAATTTACCTTTATCGGTCAATGAAAGCTAAAATTGAAATTTTCGTTTACTTATGAGGACGAAGGAAAATGTCACTCAAAATAACGGAAAAGCTTGATAAGTACTATGGGACTCTGCACCATTAACTGCAATGGTAGAAAAGTGGTTTACTGAGTTTCGAAATCAGTAAATCAGAACAATCCGATATGAAAACGTTAGGCAGTACGTTTTCATATCGGATTGTTCTGATTTAAAATATCGAACCTAATCCATTCGCCTTCCACAAAATCTCTACAGAAAAATAAATTTACGAAATCGATAGCTCCCTTGGTTGGAAAGTAACATCCGAGGAATCAGAAACTACTTTAGCAAAACTTAAACGTTGAAAGACTGTGGGTTGATTCAACAGATTGTATAGAATTAAAGGGAAGAAAGATTGCAGTCAAACTCCGAATGATCAGAAAACATATTTATCAAAAGATTTTCTGACCAAAAAATTTTAATTAAAGGTGGGAAAACAAAAATGTGCGTTACGCTTTTTAATAGCGCACTTCTTATGTACAGCAATCCTTGACTATCAAAATTTTCTCGAAAACATAATTTCTACCGCTTGTATAAGTTCATTTCGCACAACCACATACCATGGTGTAATAGTTAGCGCGTTGGACTGTTACACATAAGGTTGCGGGTTCGATCCCCATCCAAGGCAATATCAATTTATGAAAAACTAGCGGGCGCAGCCCGCTACATTGTTAGCGTGCCTTAAAGTTTAGGGGGGTGGGCTGTGCCCCCCCCCCCCCCCCGACAATTTTTTTTAAATTCGCTTTTTATTTAAAGTACAGTTTTTATAATAAAAGCCTTCACCCAGCCACCACAAATAAATAATTCTGCACAACAATGGGTTTAAAATAAATAAATATATGATCACTTTTTCTCATGATGTAATGAATCCATAATAAATTGCAATATACGTGTGTATGTTAAGATAATTTGGTAAAGTGCGAACTTAGGTAGATAGACCCGTAAGTAGTTTTGTTCATTTGTGTTTTGAATGAAAATAAATAACGTAAAGCAGGGTTGGAAAGGATTTTATAATATTAAAAATAGCGGGCAAAGCCCGCTACGTTGTCAGCGTGCCTTAAAGTTTTTTTTTTAATTCCAGTTTATGTAAAGGTAGACCTGGCCATTCCAGCAAATTCACAAATTCAGTTGGAAAATTTACTGCGTCGGTTTCTTCCACCGGTGCTTCGTTACATGAAGTTTAAATATCGGAACATACATATAAGTTCCATTCCTTTTCTAAGGTTTTTTCTCTTTCAGAAAATTTGTTTAATTTTTTGGAGGGTATGTTTCAATGCTACATAAGTTTCATATTCCGTGGATAGTGTTTGAACAGGTAATTCCCTCTTCCAATCCATTTGCATTGTCTATAATTTCAATTCCACTCGTTCAACGTTTATATCCATTTCATTCCACTTGTGTAGTGTTTCAATTCCACTCGTTTCCTATTTAATTTCTTAATTTTATTGTTCCATACACTTGTTCTTTAAGTTTTAGGTTTCTAGCTAAAGACGCAGACGTTAAGGGGGGGGGGCAATTTTCCCCTTTTGAACCACCATTTTTACCACGTTCCTGTCCAAAGTCCTAGAAATGCCTTGTCGATAAGTTAGCCCATACTCCAAGGAAAACATATTATATATTACAGGTTTCTAGCCGAAGGGTTCGGTTAGGCCATCAAGGGGGAGAATTATTCCGTTTTTACCCCTCCCGGTAGGAATTTCCAAAAATTCCGTCTTAGAGGACGTCTGCGTTGGAGGAGGAACCTACTACATACATAATTTTAGGTCTCTATATGCAGCAGTTTGGCCAGGATATCAAGGGGGAAGTTTTTTCCCTTTTTACCCCTCCCGCTACGAATTTCCAAAAATACCGTCTTAGGGGACGTCTACGTTGGAGAAGGAACCCAAATACCGAATTTAAGCTCCCTAGATCCAGCAGTTTGGCCAGGCCGTTAAGGGGGAGACTTTTCCTGTTTTTGACCCTACCTGTGGAAATTTCCAAAAATCTCATCTTAGCGGATGTCTACAATAGAGGAGGAACTTTAATACCAAATTTCAACTTCCTACCTCCAGCGGTTTGGGCAGGCCTTTAAGCGGCACTTTTCGCTTCATTAATCCCCATTTTTGCAATGTCCCTGTCCAAAAAGCACCTTCCCGGTAAGTGAGCCCATACTCCAAGTAACATATGTTTTACATTTCAGGTTTCTAGCCAACTTTTACTATTTGTGCCCCTCTCGGTAGGAATTTCCGAAAATCCATCGACAGGGAATTTCAGCTTCCTAGTTCCAGCAGTATGAGCAGGCTGTCAAGTGGGACACTTTTTCTTTTTTTGTCCCTCCCGGTTGGAATTAGGATGGAAGAGGAACATAAGTACCGAATTTCAGCTTCCTAGTTCCAGCAGTTTGGACAGGTCGTTAAGGTGCCACTTTCCCTTTTTGAGCCCCCATTTTATAACGACCCTGTCCAAAATTCAAAAAAGTATCTTTCTAATAAGTTAGCCCTTACTCCAGGGACCCACATTTTAAGTTTCAGGTTTCTAGCCGAAGGGATTTTTACAGGCCCCCAAGGTGAGGCTTTTCTTCTTTTTGCCCCTCCCTTTAGGAATTTACAAAAATTCCATCTTCGCGGCTATCTGCGATGGATGAGGAACATCCATACCAAATTTCAACTACATTGCCTAAGCGGTTTGGGCAGGCCGTTAGTGGGGACATTTTTCCCTTTCAACCACCATTTTTACTATGTTCCTGTTCCAAAATAGAAAAATTACGTTACCGGTGAGTTAGTCCTACTCCAAGGAATACATATTTAAAATATTAGGTTGGCCAAAAGGGATTGGGCCGGCCGTCAAGGAGGAGACTGTTCCCCTTATTTCCCCTCCCGATAGGAATTTCAAAAATTCCGTCTAAGCGGACGCCTACACAGAAGGAGGAACTCACATTCCGAATTTGCTTTTGGGATATCCTATCGGGAATTAGTCGATGTCTACTACAGTGGAGGAACCTTTATACCAAATTTCAACTTCTTACCTCCAGTGGTTTGGGCAGGAACTTTTCCAATTTGTGAGACTGTTTATGGGTAGACTTTTCCCCTTTTTGCCCGTTCCGGTAGGAATTTCCAAAAATCCCGTCTTAGCGCACGTCTATGCCGAATATCAAGAAACCTTGTTTTAGTGGAGATATCCGTGGGGGGAGGAAAAAAAGTAGTTTTTTTGAAATTATATATTATTTTAAATGGTACTTTTTGGAAAAACGAAATTTTTTGGAAAAAGATACTTTATTTTTACAAAGTACTTTATTTGTACTTTTTTTGGAAATGGTATTTTTTTTAAAAAGGTATTTTTTTTGGAAAAATGTATTTTTTTTGGGAAAAGGTACTTTTTTTGGAAAAGGTACTTTTTTTGGAAAAGGTACATTTTTTTAGAAAAAGGTACATTTTTTGGAAAAAGGTACTTTTTTTGAAAAAGGAACTTTTTTTGAAAAAGGTACTTTTTTTGGAAAAAGGTACTTTTTTTGGAAAAAGGTACTTTTTTTGGAAAAAGGTACTTTTTTTTGGAAAAAGGTACTTTTTTTGGAAAAAGGTACTTTTTTTGGAAAAAGGTACTTTTTTTGGAAAAAGGTACTTTTTTTGGGAAAAGGTACTTTTTTTGGGAAAAGGTACTTTTTTGGAAAAAGTACTTTTTTTGTCCCCTTTTTGCCCCTCCCGATAAGAATTTCCAAAAATGCCGTCTCAACGGACGTCTACACCGGTCGAGGAACCTACATACCAAATTTCAACTTCATAGCTCCAGTAATTTGAGCAGGCCGTCAAGGGGGAGACTTTTTCCCCTTTTTGCCCGTCCCTGTAAAAATTTCCAAAACTCCCGTCTTGGTGGATGTCTACGATAGTGGAGGAACCTTTATACCAAATTTCAACTTCTTACCTCCAGCGGTTTGGGCAGGCCGTCAAGGGGGGCCTTTTTCCCCTTTTTAACCCCCATTTTTACAACGTCCCTGTCCAAAATTCCAGAAAGTACTTTCCAGAAAAGTTAGCCCATACTCCAAGGAACACATATCTTAAATTTCAGCTTTCTAGCCAAAGGGGTTTTGGCAGGCCGCCAAGGGGGAGACTTTTCCCCTTTTTGCCTGTTCCGGTAGGAATTTCCAAAAATCCCGTCTTAGCGGACGTCTACGCCGAAAGAGGAACCTACATACCAAATTTCAACTTCCTAGCTTCAGCGGTTTGGGCTGGGCGATGTTGAGTCAGTCAGTCAGTCATTCAGTCAGTCAGTCACGTTATTCTTTTATATATAGAGATAAATAATAATATGTATGAGTTTTTTCTATCCCTCATACATATCGCAGCGTCCTCCTTCGGTGTTCCCATAGCACTTAACCCCACCGAAGTAAAATAATATAACAGGGCTACGAATAAAAAGCTTCAACAAAGTTCGCCAACTCTTCATCAGATGGCGCTCAACAACTGTTCAAAGATTCAACATCTCACGCAATTGCAGTGTTGCCATCAGAGAAACAAGCCAGCCGCCGTAAGCCGTTTAAGCCGCCGCCGCCGGTCATTCTTGCTCCAGCCGCCGCCGCCGATTTTTTTCGGCTCATTTCGGCTGGAAGTATCAATTTTCCAAAATAAAAAAATTAAAAGCAAATGTCATTTTTAAAACAAATTTTCTACTTCATCATTTCCTGAACCATCAAGAGTATTTTTTTTTAGTTAAAAAAAAATAAAAGAACCAGTTTTATATTTCTTAAGTTGGAAGTTTTGCTTGAAAACTTCTGACAGATTCGCTGAAATTTGGATAAGCAATAGAGGAGAGAATCCAAATGAACAATATACATATATACTTTTTAAATGACCAAGTGTAGATTGTAGGCAGAGCTTCGAAAGAATTAATTCAATTTTAGGTTAATTCGCACAAAACCAAATTCAGCTTTAGAAATTGAATATATATCATTCCATCAAAACATTCCTTTATAATTAATTCATAGGTTTCATTCCCAAAGTTTAATATTAAATAGAATGCATTCTTATGTTGAATACATTCCTCATAGAATTACAATCAATATAAATAATTAATTTTTTCATTAATTCTAATCTTTTACAAAATGGCTTATCAAAATTGTCATTTTATTAAATCAGTAAAAGATCTAAGGTATGAATATACCAACGACTATATAGACTAAAGACAAACCACCAGTCTCAACTGCTGTTAAAAAGTCTCTTTAATTTTATATGCAAACTGGTTTTAAGAGAAACAGTTTTTAGTGTTTTTTTTAACGCGTATTTTTTAATATTAATAAGCAAAATTTTGTGCTTATTATACAAAACTAATGCAGAGAACATATCAAACAACACAAGAGCACTTTATAATTTAATTAAAATTGCTGTAAAACAATAAAAATAATTAATTAAAAATACCACTTTTTCACGTTTTTTGTTATTTTACATTGAAACTCTCTTAAAACCAGTTCAGTTTTTCAGATGAGAGCCGTGGATAGTGCCTGAATATACTAATGATTCTGACAACACTTTAGTTTATAATTACAAATTAAATAAAAATGTGGCTTATATTAGGGATTTAATATTGATATCATATACACAACCCATAAAAATAATTAAAAACGCAACATTTGTTTTAAACTTTTACAAACCGAATGAAACGTGAAAGATCATTATAAAAAGAATGAATTCATGAAAGAATTCATTCACTATGCATGAAAATTAAAAGAATGAAGCCAGCCCGGTGAAAAATGTCCATATATGAACATTTATGGATCAACCATATATGTATGGATCCGAAAAATGAGGTAACACCTAAGTATATGTTCATATATGGACATATATGAACATATACATTTATTAAATATATGCGAATACATGCGAACGTTGCTTTCCTCTATTATGAGGTTGTACGATAGATATAAATTTATGTATGACATTCAAATTAGGCGCTACATATGTTCCTTTTTTTATTCATGGCATTACATATAATTCCATATTTATCCAAATATGAGTTCCTTTTACATATATGGAAAAATGTATTCTTCGAAATATGTTCATATACAAGTCCCTTTTGCATAAATTGAATAACATATACTTTCATATTTGTCCATATATGAGTGCCATTTCCATATATGAAATAACAGATGCTTCCATATATGTCTGTATATGAAGTTTCTTCCATATATGGAATCACATATACTTCCATATATGTTCATATAAAATCCATATATGTTCATAAAAAATCCATATTTGTTCATATGTGTCCATACATAAACCATATATTAACATGTTTGAGCGTATATGAACATTTTTCACCGGGAGTGAATGAATTCATAAGGAATGGTATAATCGTAAGATATATTAGTAAATTTTAATTAAAAGTCCAAAAGTGAATTAAAAAATTAATTCATTCGAATTTATGGTCGTAGGTTTGGTTAAATAGATCACATCACATTTTTCAGAAATTTCAGTACACCTGAAATTATTATCAAAAGACACATTTTTCAGACATTGCGGACGAAGATATTTACAATAATCGACGCTGTTCTGAGTTCCGCATCCACAAAAAAATTCTAAAGTGAAACATTCCGATTTTTTTTTGCTGTTCCGTGATCCGTGATGATGATGTTTCGGAACTAAGAACAGGGGTGAATATCTGAATTTTTTAACTTTTCTTCTAAGTTTTTCAACTTTGACATATTTTCGAGCATAATTTTTTTCGAACCATATTTTTTTTCTAGTTTATTCTAAAAACACATTTAATTTTGAGTGAAAATAGAGTTTGTTTATTTCTAAGTTCCGAATCCACATAAAAAATTCTAAAGTGAAACATTCCGAATTTTTTTGCTGTTCTGTGATCCACATCCGAATTATTTTCTACGTTTTATTTCGTGTTGGAAAAGCTTGGTGAAAGTAAAAGGAATATTTTGTTGCAAAAATTAATATGTTAAAATTTATTTTAAAATTTGTTGAAACAGTCAATTTCCGACATTTTGAATTTTGTGTGACTTTACAAAACCACTCTAATTAAAAAGTTTCGGAATTCAGAACAGGGGTGATAGTGTCAAAACTCTGTTTTTGAGCGACTTCAAGCACTTAACAATTTGAAATTCAGCAATTTTTCAACCGATTTTGAATATTGTAACGTTTTCGGAAAGACAAAAAATTTAGCTTTCCAAATATATATAGAATTATTTATTTGTAACTGAAATATGTTGACAGTTTTTTTTTTAAATATTAAAATTAATTTTTTTTTAATTTTTATACTTTGACGGCTTTTTTACAGTATTAAACAATTCTTTACTGTTTTAATTCATTCTGAAAGTGGGTTTAGTTCTTAGTAAAATCAGATTCTTTTGTTTAAATTAATTGAAAATTGAAAAAGTTATCGTTGTTTTTCTAAACATTTAATTTCAGCAACTCGAGGTTCTTGTTTGCACAATCATTAAGGTTAATATTTTCAATTTTCTTATAAATGCAGAGATTCCATGTTTATAAAAAAATGTATAACTTTGACAATTTTAAAGCGATTAAAGTAGAACTTCATTTTACCCTGAATAAAGAATAAATTACATAAAAATTATTTTTTTTTAAACAAAATATTGCAATTAAAAGCCGTCAAAATTAAACAAAATAAGAAAAAATTAAGAAAATCAGTTTTATTTGAAAATATTTCCACAAAATTTTGTTGAATATATAAACATATGTATATATGTATTTGGAAAGCCCAACCAACTATCTCTCCTTCTAGCTCCGTTCAAAAACTAAAAATCCTAAATTTGTAATTTTTATCGATGAATTTAACTTAAAATTATTTTTTATTTGATAATTCCAAATTTTTTGAACAATTTTCTACTGCTATATTTTGGAAAAAACCTTAAACATCTTTAAAATACGTGTATAATATTCTATCAAGCCGATCAAGCCGCCGCCGCCGCCGATTATTTGGTTAAGCCGCCGCCGCCGATTTTTATCCGGCTCAACCTTAATCGCCGCCGCCGCCGCCGATTTTTTGCTTGCGCCGCCGCCGCCGATTATTTTGATCGGCTTGTTTCCCTGGTTGCCATATTTGAAGCCCTTCATATTTCACCACCTTTCACTTCTTCTCTATCCCCTTTCCAAAGGAAGCAACACATTAATTAATAGGAGGAATTTCCTGAGTGTTGCTCCTCTTAAAAAAAAGTACAAACAAACAATTATCTGGGTTATCTTTAAAAATTTACACAAATCCAAAGGTCGTTGTTGGCTCATTGTTAAGAATTTTAATTTAATACCTTTAAAAAAAATTGTTCAGCGAAAACATGTTAGATAAAAAATTAACAAAAATTCAAATGAAATTGGTAATTATCGTTTAAAAAGGTTAAACATGGGATGATTATTGATAAGGAATAGCGGACAGACGTATTTAATAGGTGTCTTTTTTCTTGTAAGAACTTTAGTTAGTCTAAAACCTTTAACGTCTTCATAACGCTATACGGGAACATGTTGCGAAGAATTATTAACATCTTGGTAATTGCTATATTTTTGAGTGACTGTACTTATGCCGATTATATTGAAGAATGTGAAGGTGTTACGTCCCAGTTTATAGCCGTTTCTGAAGATTGTTCATTTTTTATATACTGTGATGGTGATGATTCATTTCAAGATTCCTGTACCGATGATAGCCCTTATTTTTCGGAAATTTTCCAAACTTGTGATGTGGCTAATACAGTATGTGGTAACAGACCATATGCAAATTCAAACAATCCCCCATCATCTCCAACTGTTGTGACAATAACTACACTAGCTCCTACTACTACACCAGTTGCAAACAGTTCATCAACTACAGTTTCATCATCATCTTCTGTGACTACGAATGTAACGTTTTTCATACCCACAGCTTCATCACTCATTCCCATTCCTACGACTTCAATCCCATCAGTTTCACCAGTAACTTCCACACCTTCAAAGCCCATTAGCACTTCGTCAACATTATCTCCCGTTTTACCTTTAGCATGTCCTGCTATAGATGATCCTAACAATGCCATATTTTTATCAAATCCCAAATCTTGTTCTGATTACTTTTTATGTTATCATGGTGAACCGTTACCCATGCATTGTTCAAATATGTTACATTTTGATATTAAACAACAAAAATGCAATTATGCGGAAAATGTTAACTGTCAGGTGATTAAAAAAATCATTTATTTAAATTTATAGTATCAATTAATGATTTTATCTCGTTATTTAACAGATGGATTTTGTTACTCCTCGCGAACAATGTCTGCCTCATACTTTTGATGTTTTTCCTCATCCTTCTAATTGTAATTATTATTACCTTTGCTCCTTTGGTTATTTAAAGGTTATGCAGTGTCCTTTGAAATTGGGTTGGGATTATGAGAGAAGATCTTGTGTATTGTTACAGCAGGCTAAATGTTATAATTCGTTACAGAGATTTTAAACTTGAAATAAATATTTATATTAAAAAAAAAAAAAACACTTAATTGTGTTTTATTCTTGTGAAATTTTAAATTCCTTATTATGTTTTTGGGTCTCTTTGCTGTCACTTCACTGACATATATCAAGCTTAAAACATGACGTCATTATATGCTCTTTCTTTTTGCAAAATTACCAATGTGTATATATTTAAAAAGTTAAGGTAGATACTGCAAATTAAAAGTAAATTTAAACTGTTACTAACCGGATTAATCATCACTATTATTACAATAATATAAGCTAAAGATTGTATGTAAAATGTTGCGGTTTCGGGAAAATTGGATTCAGACAGGTACTCGAGGTAGCGACGTGGAAAAGACCTATTGTTATCACTAAGATCTAGCCTATTGACTATAGAGCTATTTACAGGTATTTTTTTGTTCTATATATCTCTAGCAGTTTTATCTCGAGTGTAAATTTGCCTTAATAAAAAATTTTGAAATTATTAAGAAAAACAGTTAATTCTTAAAAACGAAATAAATTGAAAAGAGATAACAATTTTTCTATGAATAAAAAAAAAACGAAATGTACGATTGAACGAAAAGAACGAATAATGGTGAACGATGTCATATCGTTCAATTATCTGAACCGTTCAGATGAACTAGTTCATTCATGAGCGACACAACTTTAATAACCTGTATTATCGAAAGAACTCTCGACATCAACGCAGTTATCGAAAGCTATTACAACATTTCTATGGGCCGTCTATATCTCCAGACTATGTAGAGAGAATTAAGTAGAATTCCTCTCGTCATATGGAACATTAGCCTCAATAAAGGGAGGAATGATCAAAATAGTGAATCTGATACGGCGATGCAGTAACCTCTCCATCGATTGTAACAAAAGGGATAAACGAATAAGCGGTCCATATGATTTAGACAGTTAATCGGCCTATATGAATTAACTTCTTTTGGAATGAAAAAATGCTCAATAAATTTAACTTTAAACTTCAGCTTCCTGCGGGAAAGCGGAGTATGTCCCCTAACAAAACTAGATTTAATTACAGAAACGAGCCGTCATTCACAAGGTTTTCTAGGTTTTCTAAATATTGCCCTGCATTTTTAAAAATGAAGCAAGGAACACAAACGTCGCTGTGTGACTTAAAATGTGAAAATTAATTAAGGGTCCAGCTAACCCTCTTCGGGTGGGTTAGCTGGACCCTATGCGTGGTTCGACTAAGGAGCCAAGTTTTTCTGTAATGCATTGTACGATCGTCGACGATGCTCAAATAAGTCAATAGAGCTGGATACTCTAATGCCATTGATGAGCGTCAACGCCCTCCTCAATATTGAGGAACAGATGACGTTGATGTCTCCACGGCACTGTGGATCAGCAAACAACATTGGGTCTTAGGTTTTAGGTTTAGGTTGAATGGGAGCCCGCCAGAACGGCGAGTTCACTCGGAGGCCATAGGGCCCATTGTGATTCCCTTAGTTTCCCCCGCATGGAAAGAAATACCACGACCCGAGAAATCTAAAACCATCCCGATCCCCTTAAGAAGTTCGCAAGACCAGACAGAGAAACATTGCGTAGACTGTCCAGGTCGTCGAAGAACCTGCACCCCAGATATCTGAGTCGCCGTTCCTTCAGTCCCGGACATTCACAAAGCAGATGATGTACTGTCTCCTCCTCCTCCTCGTCCCCACAGCCCCTGCAGTAGTCCGCCTGGGCGTAACCCCAACCATTGGTTGAGACCCCCTTCTATAACAATTCTTATAGTACAATCCCTGAGAAAACTTGATATGAATCGAGAGAAGTCAATAATCAATAATCTTTGACACGAGCCACGCACGATCAAACGCCTTAAAAATATCCAAAGCAACCACTTTACTTTCACCAAATCCGTGGATGGACCGACTCCAACCGACTTGTAGAATGGTTTTTGGAAAGCTGTTGATAATTTAGAAGTGAGTTGGACTGGAGATAGTTAACAAAATGGTAGTTAACCATGCTCTCCATGACCTTCGCGAGCGCAGAGCAGTTTGCAATTTGGCTGTAGTTGTTAGGGTTGGTGGCCGCACCCTTTTTAGGGACTGGCTGCACATTGGCAACCTTCCAACATGATGGAAAAATACCCCTAAGGTATGAAGTGCTAGAGAATTTTGCCAATGGACGCAATGATTATTAGGAGAATATTAGATCATTATGTGTTTAATCATTACAGGATGCTTTTAAACTATCATAATATAATGCTCTTTTTTCTTCGGGATTTATAAGTTATAAGTAGGTTAACAGTAGTGGAAAAGCGTGAGCGGGGTCGGGTTTTCATTGGTTTAACATAGGATTAACAATCTAAGCAGTTTGTCATGTTACGCAATTGATAACTGCGGCGTTGGTTGGTAATTTGACCCATTTTTGTGGCAAAAAGTAATTTTTCAAAGATTTAAGAATGAATTTTTTTTGTTGGTATTCAATTAAGAACACATCAAAGCAAATAACGGCAAGTTTTGTTTTTGTAAAAAATTAACAACGACTGCTTAGCAAGTGATCAAAATCATTGTTTGTGAGCAAAGTGTTGAGCGCAGTATATACAGTGCAATTTGGTCGAATTTTTAAATTTCTTTAAATAGTTAAAAAAAAACATAAATTTAAACTAAGGGTGGGTGCGAGGTGGCTAAACTAAATTCAGGTTTACAAGTTTCTTTGAAATTATAAATTTTTTTTTAAACAATTTTGAAAGAAATTTTAAACCCTTCTGTCAATTTGTATTTAGTTTAGAACAAATTTAGCCACCTCGCACAGGGCCTAAATATGGAAATAAAAGTGATAAGCAGTATGTGCTTAATGGTTTAAGAGAAAGATTTTATAATAAAAAATTTTTTTTTGTCGAAAAAACACATACTTCTGACATAACTTTTAATTAAGTTTTTTTTTCTCAAAAATGAACTTTGGGTAAGCTTTTAAAAAGTTGGCCAAATTTGGCTGTGCTTAAACAATCAGAAACGTGTTAAATGAAGAATTTTGAGTTTAATTTGTCAATTTCGGTTTCGATTTTTTGCGTTTTTTGAGAAATATCATTTTTGGTAGGCAGCCTCCGCTTACAAAATAGCGAACTTGCGGAAGTTTACTTGGATGAGCTAAAGAAAGAGGAGAAGAATACTAATGTTTACAATTTTATTGTTGGTAAAGCGGAAAGCGGCAGTGTTTTGAATGAGGAATCGGCTTATGGGAAGGATAAAGTGAGAATTTTTTGTAAGAATATCTCAGTTAGATGGGAGAGTTCTCATAGAAAGATAAACATATTTCAGATGCAAAGCGAACTCTGGCTAAACGCTGAATTTATTTCGGCAATTAAAAATAAGCCAACTGCAGCTTCAATAGGGCTTCCAAAGGAAGAGTATCCTGAGAAATCTGAACGAACAAAGAGGAAATTTTAAATAGCTTTATTAAAAAATAAAAATGAAATTAAAAATGAAATGAAATTACTTTAGATAATGAAATGTAAAGCAAACTTTTAAATAGCTTTATGAAAAAATAAAAATGAAATGAAATTACTTTAGGTAATAAAATCTAAAGCAAAATTTTAAATAGCTTTATTAAAAAGAAATAGTGTCTACAAAAGTTTTCGCTTGTTCAATTTCCTGCTATAATATGCTCCAGATTAAAAAAAAATATATTTTTTTATTTTTTTTTGAGGTTTTGGAAAAAAAAGTTTGCATTTTACACAGTTAACATTTTTACCCAAGCAAATAAGAATAAATCATTGGCGGACTTAGGCCCACCCTAGACTGCTTTTTGCCCACCCCAGAATTTAAAAAAAATCTGGCTATAATTCTTGTTCTATGATTACTTTTTTTAATATCAGTTAATCCTGTGTTTTTGATTGGGAAAATGACTTCTAGTTTCCTAGGAAGATAATTTGTTGGAATCTAAGGGCCAGTTTTACAGTCAGAACTAATATCGATTTTTGTCTTAAATATTTCTGAAATAAAAAATGTTGTTTAAAAATTCTTACTTAAGAAATATTTCAGAAACAAATCGATCTTAGTTCTGGCTATAAGAGAAAAATTTCTTGGATTTAATAGTTTTTAAAGGAATAATTAGTTAATATTACACTCATAGCAATAAATCTGTAAAAATAGCAGAGAAAGCAACTAAAAATTAGTTATAAATGATGCTCCAGAAAGAAATGTTTCTTTGCTAAATACTAGTAACATAAAAACAGCAAAAATAAAGCTGTTGAATTTGCAGAATTTTAGTTACATTTGAGTTAACTTTTAGTAAATTGAAAATGACAAATTGTATTGTAAAATCTACATAAAATTTTGCTAAATATTAGTTGACTAAATATAGCAAAAACAAACTGTTATATCTATAATTTTTTGTTGTTTTTAAGCTAAATTTAGTTGAATGCAAATAGCAGTCTATTATGTTAAATTAGCAGAAATATTTACAAAAAAAATTGTAAAACTGCAAATTTAACAGGTTTATTTTTGCTGTTCTTATTTTATTTGTATTTAGCAAAAAAGAAACTGCTAATTTAACAGTTTCTTCTGTTACTTTTTCTGCTGTTTTTACAGATTTGTTTCTACGAGTATACTATTTTGAAGAAATTTCAATATGTTGTAGAATCAAAAATTCTACGATTAAAATGTCAGTTTTGATCACCTCGGTAATTTAAGTGGTCAAAATATGGGGTAAGAATGGGTTCGTCAGAAGTGGAAGAAAATATGAGACAGGTGGATCTCAGATTTCTTTTCTCCATCAAATATCAAAATTTTATACTATTCTGAGCGTATAGCATTCCCTGCACGAGGTTTTCTTCAGAGAAAAGGATGCATTTTTCAGAGTTTTATATAAAAAACATTTGAAAATTTTAGCAAAAGGGAGGGAGTTATTTTAAAGTCTTTTTTTGTATGAAAAAATCGCAAGCATAATGTCGAAAGTGTTTTTTTAAAATTAAGGGTCTGAGAATGGGCAAATAAACAGCCAAACATAAATGGGGCCTTTGCCCACCCCAGAAAAATGGTCTAGGTACTCCTATGGAATAAATTTTAAAATTTACGCCGCCATATTTGATCCGCCATTTTGAATTTGAAAAATTTTACCCCAGGTTCGAAATCAGTAACCTTGAGAACCCCTGTATACCAATTTTCGTGTAAATCAGAAGAAATTTTAAAATTTACGCCACCATATTGGATCCGCCATTTTGAATTTGAAAAATTTTACCTCAGATTCGAAATCAGCAACCTTGAAAACCCCCGTATACCAATTTTCATGTAAATCAGAAGAAATTTTAAAATTTACGCCGCCATATTGGATCCGCCATTTTGAATTTGAAAAATTTTACCTCAGATTTCGAAATCAGCAACCTTGAAACCCCCCGTATACCAATTTTCATGTAAATCAGAAGAAATTTTATAATTTACGCCGCCATATTGGATCCGCCATTTTCAATTTGAAAAATTTTACCTCAGATTTCGAAATCAGCAACCTTGAAAACCCCCGTATACCAATTTTCATGTAAATCAGAAGAAATTTAAAAATTTACGCCGCCATATTGGATCCGCCATTTTGTATTTGAAAAATTTTACCTCAGATACGAAATCAGCAACCTTAAAAACCCCCGTATACCAATTTTCATGTAAATCAGAAGAAATTTTAAAATTTACGCCGCCATATTGGATCCGCCATTTTGAATTTGAAAAATTTTACCTCAGATTTCGAAATCAGCAACCTTGAAAACCCCCGTATATAAATTTTCATACGTATTCGGTGATTCCTTATAGTTTTGGCCAGAAAATGGGGTCATTTTACGCTGGAATAAAGTCGATAATTGTCGATAATTCATGCATACCAAATACCAGAAATTCGATCAATTCTGTGCATTGTTTAAAAAACACACATACACATTTAAAAAGCGGCAATCCTGTTCAGCCTTAGTCTTTTCATAAATAATTGTTGTTCAATCCAATATCAATAATATATTAAAAAAGTAATACCACTGAACGGTTGTAATATTGGTTTAATACTGTACTGTCTTGTTTGGTCAATAAAAAAACTGGTTTTGCCAGTACTTTTTCTTGTACGGTTGGCAAGTTCTGCCTGGGTAGTTTCACATCTCTGTGTATATATATTGAAAAACATTTATTGCGATATTATTTTTATTTATTAGGGTTTATAATAAAAATTACATTTTAGCCAAACATTTTAATTATCTTTCAAATGATTACCTAGAATAGAGTTTAAGTTGGGTAAAGTGGCAATTTAAACTGTCTACAAAAATTTACCAAGAATATTCATTAAGTTTATTTTGAGCGATCTTTCAGCTGAACAATATACAATTCATTTAGCTTTTCAGGGATTTTTCTTACTAAATCGATTTGCCACATTACCCTATGCTCTCTTCCCTATATGTTTCTTTTAGAGCAAAAACCATGTTAAATAAAAAATAATGTTGTCATTTTCTGATATTGATAAAGTACAAACAAATCTATATAAAGGTTAATTAGTTCTTATATCGACTTTAGTATTACTCAAACTTTAAACGACTTTAGAACAGCACAATAGGGATATGTTAGGAAAAATTATCTGTTTGTTAATGCTTGGAGTTTTTTGGTTTGGAATATCTTATGCAGAAAATTTTACAGAATGTGATAATCAACAACTGGGAAATTATGTAGAGGACCCGAATAATTGTCTGCAATATATATATTGTGATAATGATAACTCAGAAAAAGGTTATTGTCCAGAAGAAACTCCTTACTTCTCTCAAAATGATAGATATTGTGTGGATGATGAAAATATATGTGGGAATAAACCAAAAATTAATTCGACAACTGTTGCACCCACTACTACTACTAGAGCCACAACTACTAGATCTACTACTATTACTGCTACCACTACTACTACTACTGATAGTACTTCTACTACACAAAAAAATATTTCAAATAATACAAATACTTTGGTTGAATGTCCTTCTACAGATGATCCTAACAACCTTATATTTATCGCGAATAACAAATCTTGTTCGGAATATTATTTATGTTTCCATGGTCAACCTTTAACCATGCATTGTGCTGATATGTTACATTTTGATATGAAACAACAAAGATGTGATATTGCTGAACATGTTAAATGTCAGGTATTTTTAAAAACATCCCTTGCGAGTATTGCAATTCTCGTTTAATATTTGGTTTTATTTTAGATGGATACTGTTCCACCTCGTGAACAATGTCTACCTCATACTGTGGATGTTTATCCTCATCCACACACGTGCAATTATTATTATAAATGTGAATTGGGTTATTTGATGATAATGCAGTGTCCATTTAATGAAGGCTGGGATTATGAGAAAAGAGTTTGTGTTTTGATGCCGAAGGCTAAATGTTATGATTCGGTGCAACGAGATGAATAAAAGAAATGTGATATTACATTAAGGAAACACATTAACTGAAACCTTTCACTACAGATTTTATTTGGCTGAATAATTTTTGAACAAAGTTTATGGAAATATATGCCTAAGAAATATTTCTATTTTATTTTGTAGCTTTGTCGCGCCTCCTATTTTTGCTAAAACTTTAAACTCTAACATGCTGCTGCTCCCAAACGGGCTAGGATTTTTCCTAATTATACCCTACACCACTACGTGGCCAGGGTATAATAAGTTTGTGCTGATGTTTTTAAATTTTGTGTTATTTCTCCGATAAAACTATATAAAATATTCAAAAAATTTGCCGAAAACAGAGCGAATTTTGAGAACTTTTCGAAAAAATCGCTATTTTAGACACTTTTTAAAATTTTTATATGCCAATCCTGGTGTAAATATTTTTATTAGATTAAATAATTTTTAAAGAAAAAATATAAAATTTTGTATTAAAATTAAAAAATAGACAGATGACTGTAAATATGACATTTTATACAGACGTAATCTTCATGCAGGGGTATGGCATCACCAAAAAAATAAGTTATAAAACTATTGTTGTCACTAGATGGCAGTTTGTTAAAAAAATTGATAATTTTCTTTTTTTTTATTTAAATTTAAATAAAAAAACAAACAAAAAAACAAACAGATATCTTAAATTTTATTATTTGAATATATTCCGCGCTTGTTTTTTCTTATTTTGAGCAGTTTTCAGCAGTTTTTGAGTTTTAAAATATAAGCTCAGCTGATACTAAACTCATACTAAATAGTTGCTCAGGTACAGTGTTGCCATAACGGCGATTTTCTCGTCAGATATAGCGATTTTATTTCGCTCCTAGCGGTAAAAATTGTCCTGTAGCTATTAGCCAAAAATCTGGCGATTTTTTATCAGCCGTAATATAATTTATAAAAATCAGTTTTATGTTGAAAAATATTGTAAAATTAGCATATTGATATTCTTTTATTATAAAAAAACAACTTCTTAAACGATTTTAGTTAAAAACTTTCTAAAAAATACACATTTCGATAGAATATGGGTATGTAGTTTTTCACCATATTAATTCAATGAAAATCGGGATTCATTATTTGCAGCTTAATCGTAAAATTTTTTATTATTTACATGTTTATAACACTTCTAATGAACATATTAAAAAAATTCTTGAGTAAAAAACTCCTTTAAGTACCATTTTTCGACAATCTAGCGATAAATCGCTAAATTCTTGCACTGTTTATAAATTTAGTGATTTTCTAGCGATTTTTGGGTCTGATCTAGCCATTTATTTTGAAAATTTGTTGGCAACACAGCTCAGGTAATACTAAATTTCAGCGCCCTCTACCGGTGAGTAGTGTAAGTTTTGATTTCCGATCTCTGTCTTCATGTGCTAAACAGTCAAATTTTGAAAAAAATTTATTGTTGGCAAACAATTTTTGAATATTTCGTAAAACCCTGAAGCTTTCCTATAAAACCAGCTTAAAAAATTTAGCAATCAGTCATTTCATATATTTTTTAATAATAAAAAAAAAAATATAGCAACCATGGGCCGATATTTATTCAGAAATTTTTATTGTAAATGCTGTGCAAGATCTTAAAAAACTATTAGCAGTGAAAATCCAAATCGTTTCTCTGATGTGGAGATTATCAGATCCACCCAAAATTTGTATAACCATATGGATACAATATAGACAAAGGGTTAATTAAAAAAGCATGAAGTATATTTCTAAAATTTAGTACACAATTAATTTAATTTTTCGAGAACTATTTCGTTACTTAAGGAAACTTTAAATTAATTTTCTTTTGTTAAAATTTAGTAAATAATCAGTGTGTTCGTTTACTCGAAATTCTTACTATTTCTACTACAATTGGAAAGTTTTGTTTACTTTTTGTATTGAATTTTTTCAGCTGTAGTAAAAGTAGTAACTTGTAGTAAGTAAACGAACATGCCTAATGAGTGTTATTTTTAATCGGTTTTAAGATCAAATATGACAAATTGTAAAATAATTTACAAATAGAATTCACAATTTATTTTACAACAAATAGAGAAAAAACTTATGAAATAAAACTTTCCTAAAACCAATGGTTGACAATTAATGCATTTTCAAGTACTACCAAGCACTATCTTCAGATTGTCTTCATGGGGTTCCCTCTAGGTTCTAATGTAGACTCAAGTTTTTGTATATATGTAAACTACTAAGTAAATAACCCTTTGAAAAATAAATTCAAACAGTTTTACTAGTTATTTAAGTATTGCAAAGCAAATCACATGTTTTCTATAAATATATATTTTTCTCTATGTTGTAGTTGTTGCTTTAACCAAAGTTCCTTTAGTGGTAAAGCAAATGTTTGTGTGTTGTATTTAACACTCAAGCTTTTAATTATATTTGTAGTCATTAGAACGAAAGAAAAGAACTTTCACAACAATTACTTGTTATTTTTGCTATATCGGCGCATCGTTATAGCAAAACATTGGTCTCCTCGAGGCAAAAAATTCGATATATCACGCTTTAAGATCCGACTGTAAATGCCGAAGTAATAACAAAAAACGACCCCTAAATTCGGCAAAAAAAAATCGAAATAGTCTTGCTTTATATTCGAAGGTGTACCGCGCACTTTTTTGTCTGTACACTAAGAGAATTATCCTTCATGATATTAATGATATAATTTCATAGAATTTTTTTTGTTGAGTCAATAAAGAATTTCATTATGTATATAATATTTAATTAATATTATGAATTTTTTCATAACTTTTCTTTCATAAAATTTCATAATTTCATTAAAAAATTTCATTGAATTTCATAAATTAGATCTTCCCAGCAAAACCTTCTATTACCCGGTAATGACTTTGGTAAGAAGAAACAAGGGTTGGTAACCTCTTACTTTTCTATTATTAAAGATATTATTTTAACTAGAGCATGTCCATCGAGGTAACTCCTTACCTAGTAATATGTTATTCTGAACTTACATGTTATGCTTTCCTATTACCTCTAGGTTACAAAAAACCTTAAAATAATACGTGTTTTTTTCTTAAAATTTCATATTGTTTCATATTGACTATTAAATTAAAAATTACATAATTTTAACGAAAAATTTTGGAAAATTTGTGTTGCCATAGTCCTAATGAATGGCAACACCGGTTTTTAATGCAACAGATGGCGTTGCCTGCTGTTTTGTTTTTCTGGCAATACTGTTTCATTTTATTTGGGGAACAGTGTTGCCCAAAAACTTTTAGCTTATTCCCATTTTAAATGTTTAAATCCCCAATGTTATACCCAATTCATTTCAATTTAAACAAAAAATCAAAAAAAGGAGCTTAGTTAGCATCGCTCTTAAGTTCAGAAAATTATTAAGAAATATGTGGGCAAATTAAATAAAATTGAATATATTACGAAGAAATATTTACGTTTTCGCTCAAACTTTAAAGTCCTCAAATCTTGGTTAAAATTGTGAAACTAAAAAAATTTTATTATACCAAAGACAAATCACAATTAAGCTGAAATGCCACCGTTTCAAAATAAAAGTCGTATATTAAATTTTCTAGCGAAAAAATTCTACACAAGAACTTGATTATGGTGAAGTCTTTTTTTCTAAAATTTGTAAATCTAGTAAGGTGTAAGTTCTAGGGCTCGTAAACTCTTTAGAACATTAAGTTTGCATAAGTCGAGTTTACACGATTTAGAAGGTACATAAGAGGTTATATGAAAACCCCTGGTACTTTTTGAGCCTACAAAAAAATTTTTTTTTCTGAGTCCTTTGCATGTAAAAATTTCAGTATTTGGAAAATAAAAAAATTTTTGATTAACTATTGAGCTTGGTTGCTTTTCATTATTTCAAGATTTATAAATATTTGGAGAACATTTCTTCAATAATTCAAATATTTTGTAGATATTTTGAAATTCTTTAACAGACCTAATTTGATCGATTTTAATTTGAAATAATACGCATATAATTTATACGAAAATTCTTCTTATCTTCGGCCTAAAACTAAATCTTTTGAAATTTACAAATTTTTTAATTTGTCCCCAAAACGAAGTCGAAATCCCTAATTTGGGACCAAATTCCCTTACCTAGCAACTCTGTAAAACCTCATTTGACATAAAAAAAATCCTCCCTTGAGAAAATTTCCTAAAATAAAATCCTCCTTTGACAAAATTTCGCACATGTTAGCGACATCTACAGTTTGTTTACAAAATTATCCATGTTGCATCTCTGTATTCTATGTCTCTGACTAGACCTATTATTTTAACAAGGGCATGTCCATCGAGGTAACTCCTTACCTAGTAACATGTTATTCTGAACTTACGTGTAAGGAGCTTTTAAAAACATTTTGTTTAAATTTTAATTTTTTAAACCGAATATCAAATTTAAATTCACGGATTTTTAACCAAAAATAGAATTTCTAAATTTTCTAGAAAAACGAATTATTTATACAAATAAAACTTCCAAAGGTATGAATTTGGTATTAAAACTAATGCAAGGGTAATGTGTAAGGATCCAAGGTAATGCAAGGGTAAGAGGTTTGATATGTTATCAGGTGATATGCATAGTAGTAGCCATATATTATCAAGGTTTTGCTAGGTTCATAAATTTAATGAAAATGTTCTCTATATATATGAAATTGTTCAATAGTATTTACTTTTTTTAATTTTTTCATAAAATATCGTCATTTCATTATACCCTACACCACTATGTGGTCATTATACCCTACACCACTATGTGGTCAGGGTATTATAAGTTTGTGCTGATGTTTGTAACACCAAAAAATATTGGTCGTAGACCCACCTTATAGTATACCGATCGGTTCAGAATTTTTTTTATTTCGATTTAACGATGTCCGTCTGTCCGTCCGTCCGTCTGTCTGTCTGTCCATGCAATCTTGTGCGCACTCTACATAAGTGCGCAAATATTAAGATATTTTGCTGAAATTTGGTACGCAGACCTATGTTGGCCCAAGGACGAACAAGTTTGATTTTGGTGAACATCGGTCCATGTTTAGACCTAGTGCCCATATAAGGGTCCCACCAAAATTATATTGTTTATACGCTGCAGGACGCAAATATTAAGATATTTTGATGAAATTTGGTACATAGACCTATATTGGCCCAAGGACGAAGCCTATTAATTTTGGTGAACATCGGTCCATGTTTAGAACTAGTGCCCATATAAGGGTCCCCCCAAAATTGGCTTGGTTACAAACTGCAGGTCGCAAATATTAAGATATTTTAATGAAATTTGGTACACAGACCTATATTGGCCCAATAACGCAGCCTATTGATTTTGGTGAACATCGGTCCATGTTTAGACCTAGTGCCCATATAAGGGTCCCACCAAAATTATATTGATTATACGCTGCAGGTCGCAAATATTAAGATATTTTGATGAAATTTGGTACATAGACCTATGTTGGCCCAAGGACGAAGTCTATTGATTTTGGTGAACATCGGTCCATGTTTAGACCTAGTGTCCATATAAGGGTCCCCCCAAAATTGGCTTGGTTACAAACTGCAGGTCGCAAATATTAAGATATTTTAATGAAATTTGGTGCGCTGACTCACATTATAGAACATTTTGACACAAGCCCCATTTTAACCCATTCGAATTTCGGATCCAAACAATACACCAGACTGGTGTAGGGTATTGTATAGTCGGCATGCCCGACTTTAACCTTTTTACTCGTTAATTTCTAAAAATGTTCATACAATTAGAATTTTATATTAAACATTTACCCCTCAATTCATAAATGCTTTGTAAAGTTATAGCAGGTTTACAAAACGTCATTTTCATACAAAATTTGTTCATTAAACCTCCTATAATTTTACGAAGTGTTTATGAATTTAGGGGTTAATTCTCAAATACAATAGTTTTATGTATTTTTTTTATAATTTTTATTTTTTTTAAATTAATTTTTTATTATTAATTTTGGACTATTAAATTTTTTATAAATCATATTAATTTTTTCGAAACTTTAATAAGGAATTTCATTTATTGAATTAAGTTTATTATAAAATTTTATGAAACTTTTTAATTTAATGAATTCTTTCATTAGATACATTTTGTACATCCGTAAAATATGCTGTAATTTTATTACACTTTTTGCATTTGCTAAATACTTTTTATTTATCCACTCGAGCTTAGCAACGACAACAACCAACTATAATAAATAATAATAAATGAAATTGCTTCATAGATTTTATGAAGCACTTCGTTGGCTGAATGATTTATTCATTGAAGGAGAAGAGTTTCATTAATAGTATGAACTTTTCATAAACATTGACTTTAATGAAACCTGTTACATAGATTCTATGAAAAGTTTCAATGGACGAGTTCCAGTGACAATTTTCATTGAAACTATGAAGAAATTCATTACTGAAGTGATGATAATTCTCTCAGTGTAAGGTGGTACGTTTTAGTGTGCACAACATTTTGAAAATTCACAGAGAAAACAGGTTCACTGTGATAGACGAATTTCTTGCCAACTGAATGTTTTGGTTGCAGCAACCAAATTATTTTGTTGTCACAATCAAATTTCTTCCTGACACAAGTCAAATGTATTGTTGTAATAACTGAATTTTTGTCACCACAAACAAATATATCGTGTCTCCAGACAAACTATTCGACGCAAAATATTCGCTGGTAGCAATGATTCTTTTTCTCTGTGTAGAAACGCTTTTCGGTAAAAATGGGTTCCCGCGGTAACGTACGTGAAACACAGCTATTGTCTGTGAGAAGTTTTTTTTTTTTAAATCGGGGAAAAGAAATCTAAGGCGAGTCGTGAATGTGGTAAAATTTGTGCTAAAGTTATATATATAATAAAACGAATTAAAAAGTTAAAGTCGGGCATTCCGACCATATAATACCCCACACCAAAACCAACTAATTTTTGAAATGGGTTGAAATGAACAAAATTTGGCTATTACATGATAAAAAAAAAGAATAACGGTAAGAAATTTTGATTTTACCTAATGTTAGGTGTTTTGAAGAGAAAATCGGAAATATAGTCCATATGGGCTATAGGTATAACTATGGACCGATACTTACTAGAATCAATAGCTTTTTTTCTTAGCCACAAGTGCGTCAGAGTACAAATTTCAGTAAAATGTTTTCGTATTTGCGACCTGTAGCGCGCGGAAAAGCCAATTTTGGGGGGGGGGGGGCTTTATATCGGCACTAAGTTCAAACATATCACACCCTAAATACAAAAGTGACACAACTCAATATTTTCCAAAATTGACTTTTTTGCATAAACACATCTCAAACTACTTCAAAAATTTCTCTTTCCCTAACTGGAAAAATCCCTTTGTCTGTTTTTATAAAGGGTATTATTTTGAGTTTCATCACTTCTACTGTAAAAAGTGATAAACTTTGTGGTGTATTATTTTGCATTGTGCTTGTTTAATTGAAAAAAGTGGGCTCAATTGACTGTATTATTTGTTATGTGCCTTTTTAATTTTCAGTTAAAGGTCATAACTCAAAATTTAAAATTTGAAAATTTGCACAAACATTTCTATTTGAAATAATGATAAAAATAAGTCATTATCAGTAACTCATTATTATATGTTTTAAAATAATGCAGAATGTAAGTGGGTGTCATTACTGGTAGTCCAAAAAATAATGATATGTCATTACCGTTTCTACACTGGGAGTTTTTTGCCTCTCCTGAAAATTTAAGAAAAGTGACAGACTTTTGTATTTAAGGTGCGATATACCGATTTCAACCAAGATTGGCACGCAATACCGCTAAAATACCGTTATTCTTAAAATACCGATACCAAAATGAATAAAATATCTTTAACCTTACAATACAGTTACCGAAAAAAATTAAATAGCGTTATCCCTTAAATACCGTTAACGCTATTTTAAGTTCTCTGTTTTTGGTAATTGCTCATGGTTGCTGAGTATTTTGCATAAATTAAGTTGATTAATTTGTTTTGTTGTTATTTTAGTTTGTTTTTTTTTTTAGAAAAAAATTGCGGTATGCTCCGAAATAACTGATTACCGTTACCCTCGAAAAAAATGTGACTCTGAGTCGATCGGTGTACTAAAAAGAAGTTGTAAGTCCAATATTTTTTGGTGTTACAATTATCAGCACTAGCCATTTAGTGGTGTAGGGTATAAATAGCGACAAAAAATTCATATATTACTTGATTTCAATACTTTTAAAGTTTTAAATTTTATTATTACGAAATTGTAAATTTAAATCTTTAATACAAACAGCTGTATTAAGCCATTTACAACGGCTGCTCTGTATATCAAAATAATGATAAAAAGGACATTTTTGTAAAATAGCATAACCCTTGACACAGTAAATAAAGAAATCACAACGTTCCATATGAGGAAATATATGTTGACCATAAGAAGGACAAATAATACTATTACCGCCCCAAATGGGTGTATCAGGGGTAGGTGTTAATATTGTCGGTGGCAAAGAATTGGAGCCTCCTTGATTCAAACAATTAGCATTAGAGGGTAAATCACATTTACCAATTTTCGTATTCCAATGTAAATTAAAACTACAATCTTGCAACAAAGCTTTGCCATGATAGCACATAAAATACTGATGACAGTTACTGGGGTGGGCTAAGAAAACCAAAGCATTAGATGTGGGTTGTTGCATAAACAGATTATAACAATACAGGTCTGCATTCGTGGGAGCGGCTGGTAGTGATGGTGCAAAAATAGTGGGAGCTAAAGTAGTAATTCCACATTGAACATTGGTTGGTGTATCACAAAGTTTATTTTGCGGATTGAACAGCATATTTGGTGGACAAGAAGCCGCTACGGCTTCACCATTTTCGCCACACCAATAGAAATATTTACAATCATCAGGATTTGGAACAAATTCACCCATAGCATGGTTAGCACACGGACCATTCTGACGTGGTTTTAATTGCGATTTTAAAGTATTCGTTGGAGAATATAACATTAATAGCATAAAACATGCCAAAAGTAATGCTGAAATTTAAAGAAAAAAACATTTGTTTAATATTTTATAGTGATTATCTTATCTACAAATTTATTTATAAAAAAATTGAAAATTTCTTCGAAACGTTTTTAAGTCTTATACTGCATTTATGTTAACCAAAAACTGTCAAATCCACACAAATTTGGAATCAAAAATTAAAAGCTTTTTAAAAGCTACTAGGTTTTGGTTGTAGTGTAAATTGAAGTTTATAAAAAATTTTAAATTTCAATTAACTGCCTGTTTTTATAAAAAGAATCAGACGAATTTGTTAAAACATTTGTGTAAAATACACAAACTTAAACAGATTTATCTTTAAAATTTTTTAGCCGCATTTGTTCTACAGGGTGGCGCAAAAGTTGTCTGTCACCCGAAGTTCTTTGACTGTAATTTTTTTAAAAATGAAAAACTTCGATTTTGCCTTTGGATTTTGTTTATTTTATGGTATCGGCGAAGTGGCCGCCGCCAGAAAAGATAACCATACGGGCATTTTCGATCACTTTTGCCAGAACTTCCGCCAATAGGTTCCCGCCTTCCTGACGGATATTCTTTTTGAGGACTTCAAGAGTCAATCTTGTTGACATAGACTCGTGACTTTAAGAAACCCCACAAAAAGAAGTCTAGAACGGTTAAATCGCCAGTCTGCTTATTCTGCTTATTCACATATCTACAGAGATCGAAATGGGCCTTGTCGCTCATGATGATTTTCGATGAAACGTGGTGGCAAAAAAATCGAAACAACTAAATATTCCGCGTTCTTGAGGAGTATAGTTATTAATGTGTTATTGACGTGTATTTTGTATCTGTTTACTCCACAAATGTCAAAGCAGAACTGACTTCTACCGCCACTTGCAAAAAATATAGCATTTTCCGATAGTGCGATGACTTTTGCGCCACCCTGTATATGGAAGTCGTAACAAATTTGTGCAGAAATTTTGAAAGAAAAACGTTTTTAAATTAGAGTTTTTTCACACAAATTTGTTAACGAATTCGTCTGATTCTTTTTATAAAAACACCCAGTAAATTAAAAATTTGTTTTGCAAATTTATTTTCTTGTTTTTTTTTTTCAAATTTTCCTACAATAGAAATTTTCTGAGTTAAGTTGAAAATTAGTTTACCCCGTTCACACCAAGCCATATACTTTTCACTAACCTTTAAATATATTTAACCTCATTTTATGCATTATCAACAAATTGTTTATAATATTCTTTAGTTTCGCGTTTAACGTTTTTAAAGTTGATCTAATTCCGTTGAGATCTTTTATGCTACTAGGCATTTTTAAAAAATTTAAATATAATTAAAATGTCAGCAAAATAAGAAAAAAATTCCGTTTTATCATAGTTTTTTTTATTTTGTAGTCTTTAAACTTGCGCTAAATATTTGTAGATAAAACTCTTGCACGGTGGGTCTCATATTGTAGGCTTAACTTTAACTTAACTAATAAACAAAAGAAAATGTCATAAAATTGTATACAAAACAATAAAATATTTTTGGGTTAACTATTAGTTAACTCTAAAACCTTTAGTATGAGACACACCCCGTTAATGTTTTGTCAATAAAAAGTGTTTCGTTTTTTTTACATCTCTAATCAATAAAGTAGTTAAAGTTTATTAACTAGATAAACTTGATGTATAAAAATATTTGACGCAAATATCATTTACATTCATTTAGTTTGCAAAAAAAAAAAAAAAATTAAAAAAATTTATAATTTCATATATATTTCTTACCATGACCTCATTTTCAAAGTGTTGGCTGATATAACGGGAAAATAGTAAAGAGTAATTTTAAATTGCAGATTTGAAAAATCTTACAGTTAAGTTCTGTTTAAAATATTTTAGTTCTCTGCTGTATAGATTGCGTTTAGGAAAAAAACATACATAGAATGACACAAATGATATTTAAGTGCCAAGAAAAAGGAACGAAATCTACTCTGTAGTGCAGAATTCTCCAGTTTTGTAAATCTACGCTACAGTTTTTTTTTAATATTTGTTGACAAAACCGAAAAATTTTGCTGCATAGCAAGTTAGCAATGAATATTTATCAAATTATTTGGCAACGCGGCAAAATTAAAAAAAAGTTTAATATTTCAATGTGTTACACTCGAAATAATAAGATTATAAATCCGTTGTTAACTTAATTAAAAAAATGAGCGGATTTTAACAGTTGTTTAAATCGGTTATTTTTAATTTTATAATAAACAACTACTAAAATAGTTACTTTTGTTAGTTAATTAAAAACTAAAAAATTTTATTATTGATATATTCTTACACCCAGAAGACAGATTCGGTGCTGACAACCCCATTTGTTGCCAATCGAATGGTTCAGTTCCAGCAAATGAATTTTTCGGTTGCAACTACCGAATTATTCTTGATATAACTGAAATTCTGTTGCCACAGTCAAATTAGTCCTGTCTCAATTGGTTTTCTGTTGCCACAACTGAAAAATTCGGCTACCACAACGGAACCATGCGATTGGCTACAAATGCGGTTATCAGAACTGAATCTGTTTTCTGGGTGTAGTTTGCAAATAAAAATCAGAAATTTTTTTTGTATCTCCAATGAATAAAAACGAAATAAAGCTTTTGAAATTTTTTCTGCAATCGGGATTTTTTTTTTAATATATTTTTTTATATCAAAAAATTAACTCTAAAAAATAATAATTTTTACCAATTTTGTCAGTTGTTTAGAATGTTTGTTTAAAAACGTATCAGCTAATTTTAGGATATTATTAGTTATTTTGAATGCATTTGTTAGTTATTATAAAAAAACTAAATTTTTATTTATTTAACATATAAATATCTTTGTCGCCTTCTTACACTTACGAGGCCGGTCCCAAAATTACCCGACCTAAAAAGAAGATACAACAAATTTGGGAAAAATTTTCTCTTTTTCTCTACATAATATACTTTTATCTCGATACGCTTTTCCCAACGATTTTCAATAGCATCGATACCCTTCTGTAAATTTCCTAGTGGGGCGTTTTTGGCCAAAAGTATAAAAACTAACCCCATATGGATCACGTTACACAAAATAATTATTTTTATCCAGTTGAGATTATTATACCCTACACCACTTGTGGTCAGGGTATTATAAGTTTGTGCTGATGTTTGTAACACCAAAAAATATTGGTCCTAGACCCACCTTATAGTATACCGATCGGCCAAGAATTTTTTTTAATTTCGATTTAACAATGTCCGTCTATCCGTCCGTCCGTCTGTCTGTCTGTCTGTTCATGCATTCTTGTGCGCACTCTACAGGTCGTAAATATTAAGATATTCTGATGAAACTTGGTACACCGACCTATTTTGGCACAAGAACGAAGCCTATTGATTTTGCTTAAAATCGGTCCATGTTTAGACCTAGTGCCCATATAAGGGTCCTACCAAAATTATATTGTTTATACGCTGCAGGTCGCAAATATTAAGATATTTTGATGAAATTTGGTACACAGACATACATTGGGCCAATAACGCAGCCTATTGATTTTGGTGAACATCGGTCCATGTTTAGACCTAGTGCCCATATAAGGGTCCCCCCAAAATTGGCTTGGTTACAAACTGCAGGTCGCAAATATTAAGATATTTTAATGAAATTTGGTTCGCTGACTCACATTATAGAAAATTTTGACACAAGTCCCATTTTAACCCATTGGAATTTCGGATCCAAACATTAGTTGGCTTTTAACCAGACTGGTGTAGGGTTCTGTATAGTCGGCATGCCTGACTTTAACCTTTTTACTCGTTTTTTTTATAAATTTAATGGCTTTACAATCTCGTAGTCATAATTAATATTAAGTTCCATGGGTCTTTTCTGACCCCAGGCCACTAAGGGTTAAATTTTTTTTAAAGAAATGAAAAGATAATTATAATCTAACCAAATTTGAGTGCTGTTTTTCCGAAAACCGTGTAAAATTTGATGAAAACATTGAAATTTTTGAAATTTTTGACATAATGAGCAATTTTTGTAAAATGTCCTGAAAAGCAGTCGCTCCAAACACAAACTCGAATTAACATTTTTCCAATTTATTTTTTTTTCTTTAATATCAACTATTATGTGGTACAAATAGCAATCGACATCTCCAAATTAGGCATTTTAAAAGATCTTTAAAATTAATAAAAAAAAAAATACGTTTTTGCATTTTTATCAAATTCGTGGGTCATTTTGTATTCCAGGCTAAAGTGGGTTAATGCTATCTGACGAAGTCAAAATTCCATGTATGAATCATTTTGACTATATTAAATGAATAAATGGAATAAAAAATTATTTTTTTCGAAATTTCGAATTTTGGGAATTTTTTTCCAAAAAGGGGCCATTTTCGTCCAACTTTCAGCACGGGTTAACGTTTTCCAAAAAAAAAAAAAACAAAAAATCGATTTCTTCCATTTGGGACCATTTCCAATAAAACTGGGGGGGGTGTAATGACGAATCTATTTTTAAAGGACACTCTAATAAACACTAATGAATTTAACATTGAGTTGTCATAGGAGAGGAGTACTCCCACTTCAACATTTTTTAAGTACTTTTTGAACAAGTGCAAAAGAAGCTCTTTTTCACCAATTAAAAGTTTAAAAAATTCTTCGCAAAAAAATTATATTTTTTTTTATTTTACAAAAGTTTTTTTATTGCCGCCACCGGGTATCGAACCTACGACCTCATGATTGCTAGTCTAGCGCTCTATTTTGTATTTTATATATTTTTAAAAATTGAAAAATTATAAAATATTGAATTTGAACAAATTAATTATAAACAATTATCCTAATTTTTGCATTAAAAATACAAACATTTTTTTATTTTTTTTTTTTTTTTTTGGACTTTCTATATTTTCAATAGACAATGGACTTTCTATATTTTCAATAGATTTCGTAGGCATCACCATACTCTTCAGTTGTCCGCAATAAGAAAATGACAACTTTCTTACTCAAACCAAGACATTACATAAGGTACAAAAAATCAACGGGACGAGAATTTTATACTTTCGTATATGAACTGTCTGATTTGGTAAAACCAGTTATAAATCAACTTCTTTTTGAAAGCAACAATTACATAAAAGTACCCTTTGGGTACTATTTATATGTATGTTTGTTGTCAATACATTTTGTAAAAACAACTAACTTTAAACTCAAAACAAAAAAAGAAAAAACGAGCATACCACGGCTAAAATCTCATTCAAAATATTTATTTTGTATATCATGAAAATGATCAACCCTTTTTGAAACAACAAATAAAATCTAATATGACAATATCATATTAGAATTTGGACTTAAGGTAGAAGAATATTCTAACTAAATATATCAAATTAATTATAAATATAAAAAATAAAAAATATAATAGAATATATAAAAATATAAAATAAATAGAACTAAAATATATCATAAATACCCAATGATACCAAAATCACTTTTTAAGATCACTTTTAGAGCAATTATGCTTCAGAAGCAATACTTAAGTGACTTTTTTGATGTTGTTCAGACGTAATTCTAAAAAAGTTGTAAAAATATACTAACGGATACTTTGGAAGTAATGAAAGCAAGGGTTTTTTGAAGTTGTTCAGAATTACTTCAGCAACAGTGAAAGAAGTAGTTTGTAAAGCATTACTTCCAATTTTTTTTGCTGGGCTGTTTATAGTAAGAACTCTCTAGCTCCACAAAGTAGTCATCAACCGCAGACTCGACCTCTTCATTGTTGGCAAATCTTTTACCACCGAAACATTTCTTCAAGTTTTGAAATAGAAAATAATCCGAGAGAACAAAATCTGGCAAATAAGGTGCGTGATGAAGTAATTCGAACTTTAATTCACTGATTTTGGCAATCGCATAGTGGATGTGTAAACTGGTGAATCGTCTTAATGAAACACGACTTTTTTTTTTCTTGAAAACTCAGTAAATTTTTCCTATTAATTAACGTGTTGATTTCTTTGGAAATGGGATAGAGAAGAAGTGAAAGGTGGTGAAAGTGAAGGGTAGGGTGTCCCTTATAAAGTGTTTGGTCGATTTTCGACACGCATATCCCCCAATTTTTTTACAAATGGTCCCAAATTAACAAAATCGATTTTTTTTTTGGAAAACGTTAATCCGTGCCGAGTTGCGGCCGAAAATGGCCTATTTTGGAAAAAAGTGTATTACATATTTAGCGTGTTTTTTAATCACCTGGATTTAGAATTTTACATACAAAAAATGGATTTATTAAATCCAAAAAAAGCTGGATTTATAAAATCCACAATAAAAGCACAAATATATGAAACAGCCAAATGTCAGAAAAAAATACGAATAAAAATTAAAAGAGAAACAAAAGAATTGAAAAACTAACAAATAAAAGGTTTTTATTATATTTTTTTTTTATGAAATATGTTTAGAAAAAAAACTACACCTCACCAAATACATATTTTTCATCTTGGACATGGAGAAATAGCTCAAATAGAAATGGCAAATTTTTAACTTTACAGTAAGTAATTTAATTAAATCCAATTAGTGAATATTAAATATTGCAATGGAATTTTTCAATTGTGTAAAAATATAAATTGAAGTGATAAAACTGAAAAGGCAGACTGTTTATCGCTGTTTTATGTAAAATATAATTATAAATTAAAAGTTAAAGTAAAATCCTTCATCATCGAATTCGGTATTAAAAATTAGGGTGAAAGAAGTGTCGGACAGAAAATTTTTTTAAAATAGGAAGAATCTAACCCCATCTGTTGAGCACTTTTAGAAATATTTAGTATTTTGTAAAATTTAGTATTTTGTTTCATTTATTCATTTAATATAGTCAAAGTGATTCAGACATGGAATTTGGACTTCATCGGATATCATTAACCCACTTTAGCCTGGAATCCAAAATGACCCACGAATGGAGCGACTGCTTTACACACTCATAAAAAAAGTCCGTAGAAATTGGTAAAAATTGTGCTGGCGCAAATACATATACTATTTGCGGTTATTTTAGCAGAATTTTTACCTATTTGTACTGACTTTTTTAGAGAAAATAACAGAAAAATTAGCTCAATTTAATCACAACGCGTTTAACAGACTTTTGTACTAACTTTTTTGTTATTAGTGCAGGACATTTTACAAAAATTGCTTATTTTGTCAAAAATTTAACAAAATTTGAATGTTTTCATCAAATTTTACATAGTTTTCGGAAAAATATCACTTAAATTTGGTTAGACTATAATTATTTTTACATTTGTTTAAAAAAAATCTTTAACCCTTAGTGGCCTGGGGCCAGACAAGAGCTATGAAACTTAATATTAATTATGACTAAGAGATTGTAAAGTCATTAAATTGATAAAAAAAAAATCTCAACTGGATAAAAATAATTATTTTATGTAACAGGATGCATATGAGGTTAACTTTTATACTTTTGGCCAAAAACGCCCCACTAGGAAATTTACAGAATAACACCTTTAATAACTTTCGGAAAAATATCACTTTAAATGTTTTTTCCACTTGAAAAAAATTATTATTTTGAGTAACTTGATCCATATAGGGTTAATGTTCTCACTTTTCACAAAAAAAGACCCACTAGGAAATTTACAGAATAACATTTATCAAATTTTGATTCAGCCGATGATCATCCAATACCATTTTGTGGATTTTCAAATATGATATAATAATTGATTTAACCATTATTCTTTTTTCTCTGTATGCAAATTCTGTTATGAATACTCTGCACTAGTGCTGGTAAATTCGGTTGCTTTTAAATACTCGATACTACTCGATATTTTCAATTTGGATACTCGATACTACTCGATACTTTTAAGAGTTTTTAAATTTTTTAGGGGGTAATTTTCTAAAACACTTCGGTGAAGTGTTGCGTTATTTCTATAGAAATTGTTTTTGTTACAAAAACAATTTACATTGAAAGTTCCCTTCACTTCACCCAAGTGTTTTACGAAATTCTTTAAAAATGTTTACGTTGATTCAATATTTAGGTGCCTATTCCTACTTGTGACTCATTGTGACCATCTTAAGACTATATTTAAGACTGAGAGTCTTAACTTTTCATACAAAACAAAAATAAAATTTAAAAAATTCAAATTTTATTTGTCAATGTTATGATTGTATCGACACCAGTAGTGGGATTCTCTAACTTTTTAACGACTAAATTCGGTTGTTCAGTTGTCAGTTTACTATGAAAATTTGTCAATTTAACTACCGAATTTTGTCGTTAAAAAGTTACATAATTGCCCCTCAGGTCTTCATTTTTTTTTGAAGTTTTTAAAAAAAAATTTGAATAAATATAATTTATTATGACTTTGCAACAACAAATACATGGGGAATCCAGTCATAACTAAGAGTCATAGACTTTTCGTAGGAATAGGCATCTTAAATTAATTAACATATTTTTAAACTTTTTACCAACTTTTCATTACGTTTTCATAGTTTCTTAACATATACTTTTAAGTATTTTACTTTTGATTTTTTCTTTTAGCAAAGTTGTAGTTTTGTGATAAATATTTTAGCCGTGTCACATTTTTGTTGTAAATATTTTAGCGGAGTCACATTTTTATATCTCTTTTCCGTCCAAAATGCAGCTCTGAAAATATTGAGTAGTATTTTTAAGTAACGAGAACCCAAAAAAATACAAATACTCGATACTCAGTACCCACTACTCATATTTTTACCAGCACTACTCTGCAACACTCTGTGGAACAGAGTATACTGAGTTTGTGCTCATGTTTGTAACTATCGAAAACATTAGTCGTGAACCCAGCTTATAGTACATTTAGCGATGTTCTTTCATCCTTCCGTCCGAGTGTCCGTATAAATTAAACAACCCTTGTAAGCTCGCAATTCTAAAAATAATTGAATAACAATTTGGTATATAAGTTTGTAGGGCCCCAAGGACGAACTCTATTGAAAATTGTTAAAATCGATCCATTTTTTCAACTAGAAGGAATGAGTAAATGTTACCAAACCAAAGGGATTTTAAGGGATTTCTTGCACGGGAACTATATAATTGTATTCATTAATAATATTGTGCTCATTCCGGACAAGAAACCCCCAATCGAACTTTGGCTCAGTTTCACCCGAGTCTTTATTTACAACATTTTTAAGGCCGAAAAGTTCAAAATATTACGAAAAAAATTGTTGCATGAATCGTATTAATTCATAAAGTACTTTTGGGCCCCTGACATAGCCACACCCGTAGAAATAAACCTGTAAAAATAGCAGAAAATGCTACTAACAAAACGGCTGAAATTAGCAGATTTTTTTGCTAAATAGTAGTAATAAAAGAAGAGCCAAAATAGTACTGTTTTTCAATTCAATTCAATTTATTTCTTATAATATTTATATTATTTACATTTGACTTAGAAGCAAAGAGTTTAGATACTTCGTTCCTTTTCTACTTTGATATATAAATATATTTTTTTAATTTATGAAATTTATGTACATTATTATTAAACGGAAGGAAAAAAAAATTATAAAAACCTTTATACAGGACTGTTAAATTTACGGAATTTTAGTTATATTTGAGTTTAATTGAATATTAGTAGACTAAAAACAGCAAAAGCAAATTGTTATATCCACAAAATTTTTATTTTTTTTAAGTTAAATATAAATAGCAGTCTATTCTGCTAATTTCAACAGAAATATTTGCTAAAAAATAGTAAACTGCTGATTTCAAAAGGCTAAATTTTTATTTTAAGTAAAAAAAAAATGGAAAAAAAACTTTGAAAATGCTAAATTTTTTTAGTCTACTAATTATTTAGCAAATTTTTTTCCTGATTTGAGCAGGTTAAGTTGTTATTTTCTATTAACTAAAATTTAACATAAATATAACTAAAATTCTATATATTTAACAGTTTTATTTTTGCAGTTACTATCTTACTAATATTAACCAAAAATAATCTGCTAATTTCAGCAGTTTTTCTGCAAGATAATTTATAACTAATTTTTAGTAGTTTTCACTAAAATTTTTACAGACTTTTTCTATTAGTGTATTAAAAAAAATCGAAAAAATCTTTTAAAATTTTACATTTTTTTGTGAAATTTTAGTCTTATTTTAGCAGGTTAAATTTTTTTTGCTGATTTTAGCAGGTTAACTAAAATTTAAGTTAAATATACACTAAAATCTTGTATATTTGTGTTTTAATTTTGCAGTTACTATCTTAATAATGTTTAGCAAACATAATCTGCTAATTTCAGCACTTTTTTCTGCAAGATAATTTTTAACTAATTTTTCTAGTTTTAACTAAAATTTTTACAGACTTTTTTCTATAAGTGTACTTTATCATTGGTATGCTTTAACGTTTTTACTCGATTTATATTAAATCCGGAACAACAAATTGGATATTTTTTATTGTTTCTTTAAAACCTTACAAACTCATCTGAAATGTGTAATACAATTCTTTAATTTTATTTTTGCTTCAGGTTGAAATAACATATTGCCTTGACTCAAATACTACAACTAAAGATTACATAGATAGCTTACTCTTCTTCTTCTTTTGTGAGCAAACATATATTTTCACACACATTCAAATATTGTTTTGTATAGGTTTTTTAACACATTCTCATGAGATACGTCCCCTAACAGCGAAAATAAAAGAGTAAGAGACCTATATAATCTATGACTTTAACATTTTCAGTTAGTTACTTTTTTAATGGTTGTCTAAACATGAAATGCTGACAGACATTTAACACACACATGAGTTTTAGGTCAAAATCGAGTACAAAAAGAAAAACCAAGAAAGAATTGTCATAACAAGACAATCGACAAACTTATAACCAAGTGTAAAAATTAAAAAAAAAAAAAAGAAATAAACAACATAAGAGTTTAATCACAACTGGGTCGATTGTCGACCGACGACATCAAAAGTCGTCACGATTAATTTAAATTCAGCGACAATCGACCGTCGACATTTGTTGACGTTTAGAAAAAAAGGAAAGCAAAACAAGAATATGGTTGTATTTGTTTCGCCACAAATCTTCAGCAATTCAATTGGTTTTGCATTAATTCTTGTTGTTTTACATTTTATTGTATTTAATTTTGCTTTTTTGCGGTAAATTATGTATTTTTATTTTCAATTATATTTTTTTTGTCAAAAAAATAAATTTTTTGTAAACAAAGTACGAATTTTTGCAACTATAATACGAATTTCTATAACTCTGTTCTAATGGCAACCATTAATTAGTTAAAAATGTGGCAACAATTTGACAAATATTTTAAGTGTGGGTTAGAGAATAAGCACAATACAAATGCAAAAGGAATCTTAAATCGTGACGGAAAAAAAGTGAACAAAATAGCAATGGAAACGGAATCTCACTTTTACAACACAAAACACATAGAAAGTCAAGTTGGTTATATTTTATATTTTTCTTTTTGTCACATTCCAACGTTTTGTTGTTGTTTTACATTAGTTAGAATAAAAGGCTGTGAAAGTGTTATTGTGTTATTGCTGTTTTTATATATTTTATAAATGTATAAAGTTAAATCCATTGATATTACTAATGCATGTGCATGTAGACATCAACCATGTAATCGTACTATACTTGTACTGTGATTGAAATTGTGTGAAAATCTGGCAACATTAGTAAAAAAATCCGAGAGTAAAAACAGGAGAATAAGAAATTCCGTTGAGAAAATAAAATAAGTTTTATCTCTCACGGAAATCGTGGCACGATTTTAATTGTCAAATTGTATGAAAAAAACGGGGACCTTTGCATTGTGCTTATACTCTTAGTGTGTCGTCAAGAAAATAGAATAGATTCTATTACGATGACAAATCGCCGGACGACATGGCGACATTTTGCTTCCCATACAAAATATATGAAAAAGCAATTCTCGTTGTCGTTGTCGACCCAGTTCTGATTAATCTCTAACCTTAAAAAAATTACTCAAAAAAATTTTTTTAAAGAAATCCATATGAAATGACACGTTTTGTTGCATTTTCACATTTTCCATGCATTTTATTTTGCCTTAAAATAAAATATATCTGCACATATTGAATTTCCTTGGTGTTTAGATAGTTTATATACTGGTAAATTGGGTTTTCTTATAGGGAAAAAGGAAATAAAATTTGTTATAGATCAAATTTCTTTGGTTTACTATAATTTTTAAATCCTACATATAAATTGTCAATCATTTGCTTAATACCTTCTTTAAGAGATTTATATTTTTTTTTAAATAAACACGTACCTATTTTAATAATTATTTTCAATATTGTAAATATTTAAACCATACGTGTT
This sequence comes from Leucophora obtusa, assembly GCA_949987735.1. Taxonomy (NCBI): domain Eukaryota; kingdom Metazoa; phylum Arthropoda; class Insecta; order Diptera; family Anthomyiidae; genus Leucophora; species Leucophora obtusa. The sequence continues at coordinate 27,624,328 of OX465296.1, read as the reverse complement.
TTTTTTAAAGAGAATATATTGTGGTTGCAAGTATATAATTATAAATCTATTGAAATTGCTATGAAGTAAGTTTAACAATGGATAATTCCTCATAATGATTAATAGCTTTCAGTATGTACTTGTATTTGTCATTAAAACCTTAAAATTAAATTTAATACAATTGTCATGATTTCAAATGTATATACTACATTTACATTTAATTTTGTTGACCTTCTTTAAAATTTACTTCCTTTTACAATATTTTTCGAAAGTTTTAAATTTAAGCAAATTGCATTAAATTTTATTTTCATCTTTAATGCAAACTCCTCAACAAACAGCTTCAACTTTTTAAAATTATATGTATAATAAAGCTGCCACCAATATTTAAACTTTAACTGGAGATTTTCTTCAATAAAACCCACTTCTATTATAAAAAATTAACAAAAAAATAAAATTATTGTATGAAAAAAAAAAAAAATCCGCAAACAACAACTGTTACCAATTTTTGCTAACATTTGCAATGTATAGTATTTCAAATGGCAACGATATCTCCAAATGGTACTGAACATAAAAATACAAGTATATATCGTCAGCTTAAATGCAAAAAGGGTGTAACTTACTTTATTCATGATAAAAATAACAGTTCTGTAAATAAAATTCGAATCTAAAATATTTGAAACTACCACAAATAATGGGCGTAGACCCAGCTAATAGCATACCGATCGACTTAGAATCTCTTGCTGACAATGAATAGGAGGGGTTTTATATTTAGGGAATAGCAAATAATAACAAACATTTTTAAATGAAAATGGCTTTATTGTTTTTCAAAATATTCCTCTTTTGCAATTCGTATGCACTTTTGCATTTTTTCAACCCATTTGTCATAGCAGTTTCTCCATTCCTCTTGAGACACCTCCAAAACATGGTTTTTGAAAGCTTCAACTGCTTCTTCGGCGCTCGTAAATCGTTGACCACGCAGTTTACCTTTGATATTCGGGAACAAGAAGAAGTCTTTGGGTGCCAAATCAGGACTGTACGGAGGATGGGTCAAAAATTCACCTATTTGACGAGATGTGTGAGAGCTCGCATTGCCATGATGGAGAATCATTCGTCTTTGGGGGTTGGTTTTACGAATTTCTCCGAAGACTTGCGGCCAACAAATGGTCGTGTACCACTCGAGAGCAAATTTTTTTACAACTAAGTGTTCATGCAAAATCGAATGTATTGAAGTGAAACTAAAATGCAAGGATGCCTCTATCTCACGCTATGTCACATGACGATCTTGCATTATCAGTTCACTCACTGCATCGATGTTTTGTGGCACAACAACCGATTTTGGACGACCTTCACGGAATTCGTCGCCGACCGAACTACGACCACGAGTGAATTCACTATACCAGCGATATACTGCGGTTTTTGATGATGCTTTATCGCCATACAAAGAACTGATTTCATCGACACATTCTTGTTGAGATAATCCACGTCGAAAGTTGTGAAAAATAATCCAACGAAAACCTTCTCTTGAAATTTCCATTTTTTGGCCAAATTGATTTTATTAACTCACTGTAAACAAAACAAATGGCACTTGTACATCAAAACCTTGTGAACGTTTATGCTAAAAAATGTTAAATTTTATTATGGTGTTGCCAGATCTTAGCTATTAACATTAGTGTTGCCAGTTCCCGAAACATAAATATTACCCTTCGTATATCCCAATGGGTTCTCTCAGATTTTAATGAAATTATGAGATGTGATAAAAGAAAAGAGGCGGTTAAAAGTAGGCTCAAAAACAAACCTATTTTTCTATGAAAACATTTCTGAAATTTAGATTTATTTGTACCCATAACAACAATTTTGCCTACGATGTGCTAGGGCCGTAGTCAGGGGGCGATTTGATCAAGATGACCATTCTTCTCACTTGTCTGACTTTTACTCAACATTTCAAAAGAGGAAAATAATTTCTTCTCGGTTTTTATGAAAGAGATACAAATAAAATTTTTGTGATTTTTATAGAATATTTTACTTATAATAAGCGCATTTTTTAATCAACCGGATTTATATTTTTGGAATCGTGAGACAATTTCCTTTAATTTGAGTACCCAAAATTACATGTTACTATGTCCCCCCGTTTTTGCCCCCCCCACGGGCCTCGCGGGGCTGAGCCCTTCGCAAAATTAATTTAGATTTTTTTATTTTTTAATTCCAGAGGGGGTCATATTTTTTTTTGCCGAAACCCCATAAACTGCAGTTTTGCCAAAATTTCTAATATAATGCAGAATTTATCAGCTAATCCAGCTGCGTACTTTGTATTTTAGATTTATTTAAATTTATTTTTGCCATTTTGGCCAGCTTTTAGGGTCAAATACTCCTCTGTGCAGCAGCTAAACTAGAAAATGGTTTTTTTTTACATACATATATTTCATTATATGTATTTATTGCACATTTATTCACAATATTTTATCTAAAACTATTATTAACGATTTTGTTTAGAAATAAAATGTTAGTTACCGCCTTATGAATTTTAACTGACGATATATTGTTATTGCCTTTTGTTGTCTATTTATAAAGTGCTATTGTCTTTTATTTATCATCATTAAAGAAATATAGAAATTATTTCGTATTATAAAAATTTATTTAAATTTTGTTTCCAAATTATAGAAGTCATTGAGACTTCACAATTTGTTTTTAAATTAATGTAATTTTCAATAATTTACGAGTATGTATTAAATTTTAAATGACGTAAATTAAGTTTTGTGTATAGTTTTCTTTTTTTTAGCAATTAGTTTTTTTTTGCTGTTAATTTAATTTTTTTAATTCGTTTCTCAAGTATTTATTTTATTTGAAGTTGTTAGTTGTTAACCTTGTTTACTTAAATTCGTAAGTCTTGCCAACTTGTTTAATATATGAGTATTTCAAAAGTGGTGGCAAATCTGATGAATAAAGTGTTAAATTCATTACTTGATATTAATAGGTATGTAAGAGAGTTTGTTGTCATTAGCCCGAGAACAATGTTAATCAACAAATTTACAAAAAAATGGCATATTTTTTTCATATTTTGTTATAAATGCATTTATTTAACATATTTTACCAGAGACATAATATAGAGATGCAACATGGATAATTTTGTAAACAAACTGTAGATGTCGCTAGCAGGTGGGAAATTTTGTCAAAGGAGGATTTTATTTTGGGAAATTTTCTCAAGGGAGGATTTTTTTATGTCAAATGAGGTTTTACAGAGTTGTTAGGTAAGGGGATTTGGGCCCAAATTAGGGATTTCGACTTTGTTTTAGGGACAGATTAAAAAATTTGTAAATTTTAAAAGATTTAGTTTTAGGCCCAAAATAAGAAGAATTTTGGTATAAATTATATGCGTATTATTTCAAATTAAAGTCGATCAAATTAGGTCTGTTAAAGAATTTCAAAATTTCTACAAAATATTTGAATTATTGAAGAAATGTTCTCCAAATATTTTTAAATCTTTAAATAACGAAAAGCAACCAAGCTCAATAATTAATCAAAAAATTTTCTATTTTCCATATACTGAAATTGTTACATGCAAAGGACTCAGAAAAAATAAATTTTGTGTAGGCTCAAAAAGTACCAGGGGTTTTCATATAACCTTTTATGTACCTTCTGAATCATGTAAACTCGACTCACGCAAAATTACACCTTACTAGATTTACAAATTTTAAAAAACAAAGACTTTTCACCATAATGAACTTCGTGTGAAAATTGTGTAGAATTTTTTCTCTCGAAAATTTAATATATGACTTTTATTTTAAAACGGTGACATTTCAGCTTAATTGTGATTTGTCTTTCGTATAATAAAATTTTTTTAGTTTCACAATTTTAACAAAGATTTGAGGCCTTTAAAGTTCGAGTGAAAACGTAAATATTTCTTCGTAAAATATTCCATTTTATTTAATTTGCTCACTCATTTCTTAATAATTTTCTGAACTTAAGAGCGATGCTAACTTAGCTCCTTTTTTTGTTGAGTTTTTGTTTAAATTAAAATCAATTGGGTATAACATTGGGGATTTAAACATTTAAAATAGGAATAAGCTAAAACATTTCGGGTAACACTGCTCCCCAATAAAATGAAACAGTCAGTGTGTTCCCGTACGTTCCCAATGTTACCGAAATTTACCCAAAGTTACCGAAATTTACCCAAAAGCGTTCCCGTACTCGAGAATTGGGTAAATGAGAGCGTTAATGAGAGTGTATTAGTGCTTCTCTTTTTACCAAAATTTACCCAGACTTTTTCTTCGGGTAAACTTTGGTAAAACAGCTGATGCAAATATAAACAAAAAACAATTGTGAAATTAAATTAAAAATTGTAATTAAATAAAGAAATAAGCAAAAGAAACTTGGTTTTTTGTTAAAATTAATTGAATAAAATCAAAAACAACTTTTAAATGCGAATAAATATGTCTATTTGTGCCGATTTGCAAACTGAAATTATACGTATTTTCACACCAGTGATGGGATTTTTGGCACAATCTAAGATTGATTGGTACAATGGCACAACCGATACTATTTTGCACATTTTGGTTATCTACAAAATTTAATAGAAAATGAATTTAAAAAATAACAATTCTTTAATTTTTAGTTTCTAAGCATTTACTGGTATTGAAATACCTTTTCGAATAAAGCGAAACTAAAAAATGGCATCGAAGATATTACCGAATAAAGCACCGTAAGTTGTTTTTCACGTGAAAAAATTTCTCTCAGACTTTAAATGCTTTAAATTGCAATTTAAGTTAAAAAAATTAACAATATTTTAATTTTATAACAAAGCCACAATCACAATTAACACAAAATGTCACTTTTTCACCAGAAAAATAATAGTCTTGTACATTAAATTTGCGTGAAAACTAAGTTTGCACAATTTTCACGTGAAACTCATTGTCGTGAAAAATAATTCTTTTTATATGGAGTATAACAGTTTTTTCACGTGAAAACTGAACAACTTACGGTGCTTAATCCATAGAATTTTAAAAATTCAAATGCTATAAATTTATCTCAGAGCTTCAAAAGAATTAATTTAAGTTTAATTCATAAAAAAATTAATTCAGTTTTAGAAAATGTTTATATGTATACCATTCCGTGCAACCATTCCTAAAGAATTCATTCATTGGCTGCATTCCCAAATCTTTAATAAGTATCGGATGAATTTAATTTATCATTCACCTTTTAATTGAAAGAAAATTTTAATTCATTCAAATATAATTAATTCCATAAGAATTCAAAATAATTCCATAAGAATGCATTTACAAAATGAAAATTGAAAACACGGTTTCTAAGTGAAAATTGAGTTTTGACACAATAAAGGCCCATTTGGCACATTTTAGTCACACACTTGGCACAAAACAAAATTTTTCAAGTCCCATCACTGTTTAACATTATTCTTTGAAATAAGTTTTTGGGCTAGAAAAGTGGTTTTTTTCGTTCCTGTACTATTGGGTAATTTTGTCATTTTGTGAGAGGATTTTGTGCTTACTCTCATTTTACCGAACTTTACCCAAAAAGTAAAGAAACACACCTAGTATTGCCAGAAAAACAAAACAGCAGTCAGAGCCATCTGTTGCATTAAAAACCGGTGTTGCCATTCATCAAGACCATGGGAGACCCCTGTTTTTTACTATAAATTAATATTTTTGCAAATTTTGCTAAAAATTCATGTGTTAAGTATAATTTTTGATATATTATTAAAAACTGTGTTTGTGCAATTTATAAGAAAAATATTTATTTCATATTATGAGTAAAGAGTTTGCAACCGTCGCATAGGAAAATCGTAATGAATGTTAGAATTAATTACTAAAGAATTATTTTAAAGTTCAGGAGGAAGAAGAAGAAAACATTTTTATTGAAAAATTTAACAGACACATAGAAATCACCAGAATGCGGCAGTTTCGTCTCACTCAAAGACTACACTGAGAGAATTATCTGCATGATATTTAATGAATTTTTGCATAAAACAAATGAAGTTTTACTGGAATTCGTCCATTGAAACTTTTTATTGAATTAATGGAATTTTTCATAGAAAGTAGCTAAAAATTTCATTTTATTTATTAAAAGTTTCATACTCTCAACGAAAAAGTTTCATTAAAACTGGATTCATACAATATATGAAGCTTTTTCATCAAATCTAAGAAATTTTTCATTTACTTTGTGAAGAAAACTTCATTAGTTCACTGAAAATTTTCATTTAAACTCGTCCAGCAAAATTCCCTCTGTGTAGTTAGTGGTTAGTTTAATCAATCAATAGATCAAAATATGTTTAATTGTTAACTTGTCTCTATATGAGAAACTTTTTGTGTATGCCATGAGCGGGAATCGAACCGGTAACATTCTACACAGGCAATGACTCGTAGCATCACCTCGTAACGAGACACAACACGGTCGGCACAGCGATGAGTGTGGCTAATTGCAGTTTTGTCAATCACAGCCAACACAATGAATGTATTGTAATTAGAAGAGCCAGAATTATCTAATACATGAGCAATTTATTTTTCAATTAGAATTTTTGCTTTTTTTTAATCCTATTGCTATCTCCTTTTTCATAAGCAATTATCACATTATGATGCGCTTTGTTCGCCTTCAATTCATATTATAAATATCGTTTTGAGTTGTTTTTTTTTAACACAAAGACAAAAAATAATAAAAAACGAGTAAAAAGGTTAAAGTCAGGCATGCCGACTATACAATACCCTACACCAGTCTGGGTAAAAGCCAACTAATGTTTGGATCCGAAATTCGAATGGGTTAAAATGGGGCTTGTGTCAAAATTTTCTAAATGTGAGTCAGCGCACCAAATTTCATTAAAATATCTTAATATTTGCGATCTGCAGTTTGTAACCAAGCCAATTTTGGGGGGACCCTTATATGGGCACTAGGTCTAAACATGGACCGATGTTCACCAAAATCAAAAGGCTTCGTCCTTGGGCCAACATAAGTCGGTGTACCAAATTTCATCAAAATATCTTAATATTTGCGACCTGTAGAGTGCGCACAAGAATGCATGGACAGACAGACAGACGGACGGACAGACGGACGGACGGACGGACAGACGGACATCGTTAAATCGAAATAAAAAAAATTCTGAGCCGATCGGTATACTATAAGGTGGGTCTAGGACCAATATTTTTTGGTGTTACAAACATCAGCACAAACTTATAATACCCTGACCACATAGTGGTGTAGGGTATAAAAAGAAACAATTAAAAATTTTCTGATGATTAATTATAATTTTCAATTTGTAAGCAACTTTTTTTATATAACAACAAGTAAAGAAGTTCAAGTCCGGCATGCTTACTATATGATACCCTACACCAGTGTGGCTGGAAGCCAACTAATGTTTGGATCCAAAATTCGAATGGGTTGAAATGGACTTGTGGCAAAATTTTCCTATAAAATGATAAACGATACGAAATTTTGATTTTACCGAATGTTAGTTGTATTTAAGGGGGGTATCGACTCTAGGAAAAATTTTATTTTCAAATTTTTTTTTATATTTTATTTAGATATGGCATACTCTTCAGTATATGCTCAGAAAATATCAGTATAAAATTCTAAGAAATAAAATTTACAAACATGTTTTTTTGTAAAATATATTTTAGTCACAAAGTAATATTCTACACTCAAAAAACAAAAGTCAGTAAAGTCAGCAAAAAATGTTGCTGTGTCAGCAAATTTTTAGGAGCGTGCTTGCAAAAAAGTTGGTAATTTAAGCAACAGGTTTGCTGAAAATCAACGAGCTTATTTTTACCAAAAAAATAGTAATCTTCAGCAAAAGTTTTGCTAACACTTAGTCGATTGCAAATGAAAATAATCCTTGCTAAAATCACTAAACTTTTTGCTGAATATTAGTAGACTGAAAAAAACTCGAAAAACTTGTAGCAAAATTTTACTTTAGTTAATTTATTTGCTGAAAATTTAAATATAGAATATGTGTAGAGTTGTTTTTCTTTTTTTGTCATTTCCGTTTCCAGACAAGCTGCGACATCTACATCTTGTCTATCTGGTTGTCGTCCACGCTATGAATGCGTTTATCAGCACCACTTTTGTAGCAAAATAAATTAGTAAAATATTAGTTCAAAATTAGTTTAGTGCTAAAAAAATATAACCAACATTTTTTCTGAAAACGGAATTTCAGCAAGAAAAATTGCTGAAAACTAATACAATTGATATACAAGACGTTTTACTAATTTTTCTACTAACTTATTTTTTTTGAGTGTATGCATTAAATTTGTGCACAAAACTTTTTGGGAGCGTTTTTTATCATTGTCTTTATTAGAAATCTTATTTCGCATAATACAGCAGAACAAGAATAAAAAAACTACATCTAAAGATGCAAGAATTGCACGCAGTCTTTAAAGAAAATCCAATGACGATTCCTCGATGGTGGGCGAAGGCACGTTATATGAGGCAAGTACTTGATGGCTTTTTATAAGCCATAAAAGTAATCAATGTATATAAAAAAAAAATAAAAAAGCAAATACAAAACAAATTAAAAAATGTACGGAATAAAAGATTTTGACCGAAATTAAATGTCTAATAAGTTATCTACCATCTTTTTTAAGAATATTTGGGTTAATATATAATCTGATATAATCTGATTCTTCCCAAATTTGGTGTACATGTAGAAAACTGCGAGATTTAAATTTTGTTCATATACGGTTTTTTTAAATTTTGCTGTTTTCTTAGCGTAAAATTAATTTTAAAGCACCGTAAGTTGTTTTTTAAATGGAAGAATTTCACTCAAACTTTAACGGCTTCATACTGCAATTTAAATTATAAAAATTAAAAATGTTTTAATTTAATAACAAAGACACAATCACAATATACACAAAATGTCAGTTTTTCATCAGAAAAATAATAGTCTTGTATATTAAATTTGCGTGAAAACAAAGTCTACGGAATTTTCACGTGAAACTGATTGTCGTGAACAATAATTTTTTTTATAGGGAGTATAATAGTTTTTTCACATGAAACTCAAACAACTTACGGTGCTTAAACTTTGAACGAGTTTTCCCACAACCCTCAGTTCAAAATCGGCTGCCACTGTACAGCCAAGGCGGGTTAACCGATTTTTGTTTCATAGGCAACAAAAAACTCTAGTCCTTATTGTGGCCCTTTTTTGAATTTTTGTCAAATAAATTTTATATCCCCGAGCAAATGTGTTTTTTCTTGCATTTTTTGGAATTTTTAAGTTTGTGTGGTAACTTTGTTAAAAAAAAAATTTAAAAATAAAAATCGGGCCACGATAAGGACTAGAGAATTTATCTGGGATTAAGAATCACTTTACATTTTTATTTGCCGATAATTAATGAAGGCTTTTTTAAAAAAGGCCAGTAATGAAGTGGCAACTCTTGCGATTTTGGCTGGGGAAATATAAAACTGATATTTTTTGAAAATACTACAATAACATGGGTTTTAAACAAAAAAATAAAATATTAAAAATATTGTTAGTTGGATTTTCGACAACCGTTCAAATATGCCCTTTTAAATACGGTTTTTACAGTATTTACCCCACTTAATATGGACCGATTATATCTAGAATCAATAGGCCTTCTCTTTCTCCACTCAACCAAAAAAGTCTGTAATGGCTACTGAAAATTTTGCTGTTATTACGGGAAATTTAAGTGTTTTGAGGCCAGCGGTATTTTTGCTTATTTTAGCAACACATGTCTGCTGATCTGTAGTACAATAAAATTAGTAAAAAAATAGTAGCCGCTACTAAATTTTAGTAAAATTTATTTAAAATGCAATTCAAAATCGATTTGCTAAAATCAGTTACTAAATATTATAATTTTAGTACAATGAAATTAGTATAAATAATTTGTTGCAGCTACTAAATTTCAGTTAATTGCTGTAAACTGTAATTTAAAATCAATCTGCTGAAATTAGCAAAAAATTGTACTAAAAAATAAAAAAAACTGTAAAATCTAAAAAAAAAATTGTTTTCTTTCGATTGTAACAAGCGTATAATTACTTCATCGTACTTGAAATTTGGAGTCAAAATTTCAAACGGTTGTCCAGTTATTGCCGTTTTATGCATTGGCAATAAAATTTTATGGGTGTTATTTCTAAACTAAGAATATATCAATAGTAACAAATATAAACTAAACAAGAATTGTAAAAAATCAAAAAAAAAATATTTTTAAATTAGTATATTTTTCTGCTAAATTTAGCACTCGGTTTTGAAAAATTAGTAAAAATTTTTTCTGAAATTAGCAGCGAAAATTAGTAAAAAAAAATCCGTAATTTGTAATAAGAGAATAGCAAAAATGATTACTAAAAATAAAAATTGTACTAATAATCAGTATAAAAATAGTATAGTGCGATTGGAAACTGTTTACAAATTTTTTCACAAACTTTTTTATCTGAGTGTCCTTCTTCGATTTTTTTTGAAATGCAAATAAAAATCGGGCCCTCTGAAATCAGCAGTTTACTATTGTTTTAGCAAATATTTCTGCTGGTTTTAGCAGGATATACTGCTATTTGTATTTAACTAAATTAAGTTTACAAATAATAAAAAAAAAAATTGTAGATATTTTTAGTCTCACAATATATTTTCCATAACCGATTTAGGTTTATTTGAAAAATAATAGGTAAAGTTTATCTTCAATTGAAGAATCAATTAAAATACATTGAAACATATTGTTTAACTTTTTTTGTCTGTCAATAAAAAACAAACTACTAAAAAATATGTATCGTCTGTAGGAGTTGTTATTTTCAGTCAAATATTCTATTTTTAGATTTCTATTTTTAGAAAAAATAATTTAAATAATTTCGTTGTTTTCTGTTTTAAAACAAAAAATTCAAATATTTTCGGTTTTCTATTTTGTTAAAATAGTTTGTTTTGAAAATTAAAAAAAAAAAAAACTTTGAAATATGAAAAAACAAACCACAAAATCGTTTTTTTTTACGTTTTGTCAGTTAAAAATTGATGATTGTTTTAATAGACTTTTCAATTATTTTTATTTCTTTTATGGATTGTTTAAACAATGTTTGAAAATAAATAACAAAATGGTTTGCATATAATGAAAAATCAGTTGTCCTTTTTTTAATTGTGTTTTCAATTAATTTAATATGTATTTTAGGTTGTTTTTAAGGATCAAATATTGTGAGTGTATTTTACAGTATACACGCAAAGAAAAAACATGGTTGGGATAACCATATTCGAAGAGCATCATATATTTTTGGGTTTATGATTGCGACAATCATATTATGAAATACCTTTTTCTATCATAATATGATCCCTTAATTACTACATTATGATTCTAAACTGATCCAAATATTATAATATTATAGTCCTGTATATCATACTATGATCCCTATAGTTTTTTCCCAGCATTCTCTTGAATGTGAGTAAAAAAGCTGTGCACGATTTGTTTTATTCACAATAGTATATTTATTTATTCAATGACTAATTTACAAACTTAAATAATTTAAATTAATTTAGTTATCACTTATATATAACTAAAAACAAATTATGGAAACATCTGATAACAGCGCGTAGAAAAATATTGTTAAAAATACAATTTTACAATGCATCCAAAATGATCATAACATGTTTTCAGTGATCATATTATGTTCCTAATGATCATAATATATTCATCATGATCATATTATTGTAATGAAAAAATGTTGTGATCATTTGGGATCATATTATGATCACCAGGAACATATTATAATCAGTACGTAAATATTATGATCATTTCGTCGTGCACTTACATTTTTTTTTTTTTAATTTTGCACTTTTTTAAATTTTTTTTTCGTACAAAACTAAAATCTATCACACTTCTTATTACAGACGCTCTGAATAAAATCAATTACTTTTTTCACTTAATTTATAGCACTAAACAATTTATTGCATAATAAACAATAATTTCATTTAAGTATTGCTTGACAATCTATATCTCTAGACTTCTTGGGTAGAGCGATTTCTTTCTTCCAAAATCAATGTCACTTTTAAAATTAATACCAATAAGATATTTTTCTATTTTTTAAGTCTTTTTTTTAATACATTACAAGTTCTTTTCACAAAATCTTAAACAAGACTGACGCTAACTTATAGATGACGCTCTTAAAAATATATACTGATCATCTCATGGTTGTGGAAACTATAGCAATGATTGTGAACATGATTTCTCTCAACTCAGATAATAATATGATTGCAATTCGAAGAGAGGAATATGATTGTCCAAATAATATATGATTGTAGACGAGAGAAATATTATGATAATCGACAAAAAGAGAGATTTTAACTATAAAATGGCTATAGGTGACCATATCATTTGTAAAGTATGATTAATACATTAATAATCTGATTGCAACAACCATGTATGGCAGTAGCGACCATAGTTTGGTAGCTGTGATCATATTGCAACCATATCTTTTCTCTGCGTATAGTTCGTCATTTTCAATTAACTAAAACTTAACTCAAATATAACTAAAATTCTGTAAATTTAACAGTTTTATTTTTGTTGTTCTTATTTTACTAGTATTTGACGAAAAAATTTGCTAATTTCAGCAGTTTTTTAAAGAAAGGTAATTTTTAATTTATTTCTATGAGTGTATATTAATGCAATTAGACTAAACATATTGAGCATTATTATTTATAACTTAAAAGCAAAATTCCTACTTAAGATATGTAAATATTCTAAACGACTTTGAACTTAAAAAAAAAAAAAAATTAGCAATCAAATGTATAAATAATTGCAGAAAGAAAGAAAATTTCAAAAATCAAGAACTTGATAATGAAATTGATTAATTTAAATCATTTGTACTAAAAAATTTACTACAGGTATACGAGTAAATAAATAAAATAAGTGTGCATTTCTATGTTTATGAAAATTATTTTAAAATAAAAATTTGTATCTTTTTTTAGACTTCTTGTAAAAATTTTTTTTAAAAATATCACATAAATTACTTTCTGCTTAAACATGTCTATATACTCAAATTAGCCTTTGGGAAAAAAACATTTCTTCAATAAATTACTAAATTTTTTTTTATCGCGGTAACACACAAATTTGTAAAGACAAGACTACGACAACTGTCAGAATACAAACTTGTAAATTGGTTTAAAAATGATCACCATAAGTTTTTTTTTTTACAAATAAAGCAGGAAAATTTACTCAACAAAAATTATTTAGCAAAAATAAAAACCAACAATGTGTCATTAGAGTGACCCTTAGTTTTACTGGTGAAAATAAAGTTCTGCAAGAAAATTTACATAACTAAAAAACTAGACCAGTTTTAATAATTTTAAAATCTTTGATTTGGATTCAGTGGTTTTTCAGACACCAGTAACTACAGGGCGTCTTCATATTATGGAATCATTCTAATATTTTGCTAGTGCATAAGGTAGATCCAAATGGGCTATACTGTACTGAATTATAAAGCTGTAATAGCTGGTCTTTTTTTTAAGTTATATAAATTTTTCAGCGAACTCATACTAAGGGGCACTCTAATGTGGCATAAAAATTTTATTTTTAGTTAAGTCAAATAAATTTACAGGCCTTTTGGAATCATTTTTTTGTTAAAGCAATAAAAATATAAATGTGTGGGGAGAATTTTCTGCTGCTTTTTTTATTTTTTAAAGAAAAAAAATCTTATATTTGTAAGGCACATGCCACTAAAATATGTGTTATACTGCAGGAGCTAGGTATATTTTAAAATATATATCTTTTAATTACTCTACACAACAACTTTAAACATAAATTTTTGCATAATTTTGTGTATAAATTTAATGGACATACATAAATATATTTTAGAGTGTTTTTCTTAGCTCGAATAAACATGAAAGTTTAGCTTTTTATTGATTTCGATTGACTTATAATTGTAGGCAACACTTACTGTACTTTATTTTTAAAGAAAACGTGATGGTTTTTATAACATTTTGTTTTCTTCTCTGTTAAAAAAAAGTAAAAGGTGTGTTATTATGTCTGAGAGTTGCATGCGGGTGCGGAAACCTGTAAATACAAAATATTAAAATTTAGGTCAAAAGCCTGTACACACAAGTTAGAATGTATATAAACTGCAGTGAAATATAAGAAAATATACACTAATAGAAAAAAGTCAGTAAATGCTTTAGTTAGAATCACAAAAAATTAGTTAAAAAAAAGACCTTGCAGAAAAAACTGCTGGCTGAGATAAGCAGATTAGTTTTACTAAATATTAATAAGATAGGAACAGCAAAAATAAAATTGTTAAATATATAAAATTTTAGTTATATTTGAATTTAATTAAAGAAAAATTAATTAAAGAAAAAAAAAATTTAATTAAAGAAAACAACAACTTAATCTAGTAGGTTTGAGGTTAAGAAGAAGAATAAACATTTTCTTCAAAAGTTATAAACACATTAAATTTGCAAATCAGACTAGATACAGCTTCTGCCTTTTTTATGGACAGGCTTCATCAGTGATGAAGCCAGCAAAAAAATTTGCTAAATAATTAGTGGACAAAAAATCACACAAGTATTTAAAATTTTCAAAGCTTTTTTTCGATTTATTTTTAATGGAAATAAAAATTCAGCCTTTTGAAAACAGGAGTCTACTATTTTTACAGGATAGTTTACTATTTGCATGTAACTAAATTTAACTTAAAAAAATAGCAAAGAATTTGTATAATACACTCACAATATTTTATCGTTAAAAAAACCTAAAATACATATTAAATTAATTGAAAACACAATTAAAAAAGTAATACTGATTTTTCATTATATTCAAACCATTTTGCTATTTATTTTCAAACATTGTTTAAAAAATCCATAAAAGAAATAAAAATAATTGAAAAGCCTGTTACAACAATCATCAATTTTTAACTGACAAAACCTAAACAAAAAACGATTTTGTAGTTTGTTTTTTCATATTTGAAAGTTTTTTTTTTGTTTGAATTTTGAAAACACTACACACACGTTTATATTTTTATTGGCTATATTTGTGTGTATGAGTAATTGAAATAATTTTGTATATAAAGAAACTTATTTAAAAAAAAGAAAACCGAAAGTATTTGAATTTTTTGTTTTAAAACAGAAAAGAAAAAAATTATTTAAATTATTTTTCTAAAAATAGAAAACTAAAAATAGAATATTTGACTGAAAATATCAACTCCTACAGATGATACATATTTTTTTGTAGTTTGTTTTTTATTGACTTATAAAAAAAGTTAAACAATACGTTTCAATGTATTTTAATTGATTCTTCAATTGAAAACAAACTTTACCTATTAATTTTCAAATAAACCTCAATCGGTTATGGAAAATATATTGTGAGTGTAGTAAAAATTTAAGGGAAAATTTTACTAGAGTTTTACATGAAAAATTTCTTCCAGCAAAAACTAGTAATATGTTTTTTTATTTAACAAACAATTAAAGTTGAACACATTTTTATGTGAATCGTTATTAAATTAATTAACTCTTATGATTCGCGTTCAAGTTTGCACTCCGCGTGATTTTCTAATATTTTTTTTTTTAGTTTACTATTTCTACAATTTTTTTGTTCGATTAATTTTGAATATTTTGACAACTTTTTTAATATTTTTTCTCTTTTACTAGTTTTATTAGAAATGTACTCGTAATCATACAAACTTAATATTTACCAAATTTCTTTTAGATTTTAGAGTATATTTTGTCGTTTTCAATTGACTAAATATTAACTCAAATATAACTAAAATTCTGTAAATTTAACCGTGTTCTTATTTTATTGGTATTTGGAAAAAAAATCTGCTAATTTCAGCACTTTTGTTTGCAAGTTAATTTTTAACTAATACTTATTCGAATTTTAGAAATTATTAATAAATTAACTTAAACCGAGTAGAAGAAAATTGTTCGTGAGTGAGTGTGCGTGAGTAAATTTTTTGCGTGAGTGAGTGTGCGTGAGTCGAATTTTAACGACTCAAATTAAAGAAAGATGATAAAATTTTCACAAGTAAATTACAAAGAATAAAAATTTTTGAAAGAATTCGATAAGGTCATCAAAACAGAATACGTATTTTCGGCTTTCGCTACAAAACCATCATCAGTGTCGTTTGCCTTGATGTGTTAATCATTGTTGATGATCTACTTATGCTAAAGTTGAAAACATATTATTATTATTTTGCAAAAATAATAGTTTTTAGTGCATATTTCTTATATTTTTAATGCATATTTTTCTTTTTTAGTCGCATATTTTAGGCGCATATTTTCCATTTTTAAGTGCATGAAATTCCTTGCCCTAGTAATTACTTACCCACTAAAGCTTCTGTTCCAAAAAATCGGTTATAGAGTAGCTACCTTTTCTTTACAGACCGTTCTACTCTCAATTCTAATACCGATGATTTTTGTTTGAAATTGTTCCAAAAGCAACCACTTCTATAGCACCAAAGTGAAACCGGTTGCAATAGAATTCGTTCTGGAACTAGTTTTAGAACTGATTCTACGTCAGTCATGGTTCCGGAACCAGTTTCATGGAATCGTTTGCAGTGGAACCAGTTGTAGAACTAGTGTGGTTTGAAACCGATTGGAAAAAATTTGTTTCTTGGGTATTCCCGTAAAACTTTTTTTGGGAAATGCCGCCCGGGAATTTCCGAACCCCAAACTCTATACTGGGCACATTTTCAAGTTTAATTTTTCTTAATTTTAGAATATTATTTTGTTTCGCGAATTTGCGTGATTCACGTGAATCACTGACTGAAAGTTCAATTTACTCACGTGAGCGTGAGTGAGTGTGAGCAGTAATTTTTTTGTCGTGAGTGATTGTGCGTGATTAGAATTTTTTTCTCGTGAGCGTGAGAGAGTGTGAGTGAAAATTCACTCACGTGCCCATCTCTAATTTATACCTCTAAATTTGGCGCCCAACCTCATATAAAAGAACTTCGTAAAATTTTTTTAGTTTTTTTCTGAGTAAAATTAAGGTCTAATTAAGGGAAATTTTAGATTTTCGATATTCCTACTAGTTTCGGTTTAGAAAACTTTCCCAAAGCGCTATTTTCACACATACACTCACAATATATTTTCCATAACCAATTGAGATTTATTTGAAAAGTAATAGGTAAAATCAATAAAAACCAAACCACAAAAAATATGTATCGTCTGTAGGAGTTGATATTTTCAGTCAAATGTTAACTAAATAGATAAAAATGCCCTGTTGGCTGTCCGTCTCCAATATACACAAACCATACGTCAGTGTGGCAACATTTGCGAAAAGGTGACACGGAGGAAATAAGAAGATAAACAGGAAATCTAAAGTAGAATGTTTGTATATGTCTGTTTGATCACTTCTGAAAGTATTCAAATAGAGAAAATCTGACAATGAAAATATAAACGATAATACAATTTAATGGAAAATCACTGATGAAGCCCTGTCCATAAAAAAGGAAGAAACTGGATCTAGTCTGATTTGCAAATTTAATGTGTTTGTAACTTTGAAGAAAATGTTTATTCTTCTTCTTAACCTCAAACCTACTAAATTGTTCTCTTTTTAGTTTTCTATTTTTTGAAAAAATAGTTTAAATAATTTCGTTGCTTTCTGTTTTAAAACAAAAAATTCAAATATTTTCGGTTTTCTTTTTTGTTCAAATAATTTGTTTATATTAAAACTTATTTCCATTCAAATAACAAGAAATTCTTTACTCATACACACAAATACAGCCAATAAAAATATGAAGTTATGTGTTGTGTGTGTAGCGTTTTGAAAATTCAAACAAAAAAAAAAACTTTTAAATATGAAAAAACAAACCACAAAATCGTTTTTTTTACGTTTGATGATTGTTTTAACAGACTCTTCAATTAATTTTATTTCTTTTATGGATTGTTTAAAGAATGTTTGAAAATAAATAGCAAAATGGTTTGAATGTAATGAAAAATCAGTAGTCCGTTTTTAATTGTGTTTTCAATTAATTTAATACGTATTTCAAGTTGTTTTTAAGGATAAAATATTGTGAGTGTATGTGTATTTTTAATATTTCATATGAATGACAGCTCTGGATCCAAACCATAGGCAATATTTTAATTATTAACATTTTTCTTTTCTGTTGTACTGGAATCCGCAATCACATATCTAAAGAGGCACCAAGAGTACCATATATTCACTAAACGACAAAGACTTTTAAATTTGGTGAACAACAGCGTGGAGGATCCACCGATCTGCCTTATTTATGCATACTGACTTCACATATGCCTGCCGAACCTATTTTATTCGTAATTAATTGATTTAGAATTTTTTTTCAGTGCCTTTACCAAGAAAGAGAAAATGCTTTTTGGTCTACAGTTTTTAGAATGTTCAGTGCTGAATTTTCCCAGCTTTCGGAAAAAGGTACCTTAACCATTCTGCAAGAAGTCAGTTCAAAGGTGTATTGTATTTGTAGGAACTTGTTCCTAAATTACCCCTGTAAACATTTGTAAGATACCTTCCAAGAAGATATTAAAGCGATATCTTCACCCAGAAAACAGATTCGGTGCTGACAACCCTATTTCTTGCCAATCGAATGGTTCAGTTGTATCTAATGAATTTTTCGGTTATGGCTACCGAATTATTTTTAATACAACTGAAATTCAGTTGTCACAGTCAAATTAGTCCTGTCTCAATTGGTTTTCTGTTGCCACTACTGAAAAATTCGGCTACCACAACCGAACCATGCAATTGGCTACAAATGCGGTTATCAGAACTGACTCTATTTTCTGGGTGTTCTATTTTTCATTGGAATGAAAATAATCAAGTAGTATTTTGAAATTGTCTTCCTTTTATCATTTGGAAGATAATTCGGTAATACTTGGAAAAAATAATTCAAAAATTAAATTTTTAGTCATAATTTTTTATGATAATATTGCAGGAATATTACCTTTTTATCATCCGGAAGATAAAAAAATTTGTTTGAAATTTTTTGTCATTTTGGAAAAAATTAAAAGAAAATTTGTAAAAAAAAACCAACAGATATATAGGAAACAAATTCCTTGAAAAAAAATCAAGATTTAATGCGCGGAAAAAATTCGGCTGCGATGAATTCAATGGATTATGTATGCAGATATTCTTTTACAGGCTTAAATTTAATAATGAAAAAAATAAATCGTTTATTTTGTACCGAGAAGTTTATTTGGCGATATCACCTTATTATCTTCCAGGTGATAAATTACCGATACCGCCGATTTATCTTCCTGGGGTATTGCTTTCGTATTGCCTGGAAGTATCGCTTTCGGATAACAGTTGTTCCCCACGGAGAAAACTTCCGCAATACGAAATGATATTGCCGGCAATAAATGTTTTCTTCCTGGCAATATGATCGGAGAATCTTTTTCGTATTGCCATGCTTGCTGGGACTGTTTCAAATCAAATAATTTTTATTAAAATAAATATTTACCCACAGTATTCACCAAGTCAGAAATCGCCAGTGGTAAAAAAAATCAAGCATTGGCATATTACTGGGCAACCACGGTGTTAAAAGTAAATGACTGGGAGAACACTCATTTGGGGCGCTTTGCCAGCGTCTGCAAAAACGTTTTGCCAGTAATTGTTTTACAAAAATTTCGGTGATTTAAAAAAAACTAAAGGATGGGCTTAGAGTGATATGCCTAGGTTTGCAACCAGTGGTTATCCAGTGCTTCCTAGACAGAAATTGCCAGCGATAAAAAAATCAATTCAGTGGTAGAGCAATGATTTTATAAAATGCTGACGCTTCGTTAAAAAAAGGTTTGAAGTCAGAAGGTTCCGAATTCAAATCCGGTTGCAAACAAAAAAAATTTTTTTTGGGATTTTTTTTAATTTAAATTTTTTTTTTGGATAAATTCAATTTTTTTTTTGTGGAAAAGCTCCTTTAAGACCAACTCTTTTTTGCTCTCGCAATGCTGGCATATTAGTTCCAAAAAGCTGTTTGCCAGTACTAGTGCAGCCATGTCTCGTTAGCTCAGTGGGTAGAGCTGTCGTCTAACAATCAAATCAAATTACGGCAGGATAAAAAAAATACATATGATCTTTTTTTAAATTTTATTTTGGAAAATATATTTCCAGACCACCTATTTATTGGTTTTGCCAACGTTCAAAAATTTTGTTCTTCCAGTGCTTTTTGAACAGCCGGTCCGTTTGCCTAATGATGTTATCATTTTGGGAATGGGAAAGCACTTTTTGTCAGTTTTTGCACCACCTGTTAAAGTGACTTACCGTCGCTTTCTGGCTGGATTTTTCTGCTTGGGTAGTTAAAGTACTGAGGATTTTTAATATTTAAATCAGTGTTTCAACTAAAAATTTGTTAAAAATTAGTCAATTCGATTTGAAACCCGTTTGGCAGATTTTTTACTGACTTATTACATATTTTAAGTGTACTATAAGTTGGGTACATTTAAAAAAAAATTATTTAGAATACATACAATCTAAACGATTACATTTTTAGCTGAAATTCTAATAGTTTTCTGTTAAAATAACCCATTTTCAGTTATTTCAACAGACGAATTACTTAAACTCTATTTTTGAAGTTCCGCATTGCCAATAGTAGTTTTTTCAATAAATATTTCCGGCAGAAAATCCAAAAAAATGGCATCCCATAAGAAATATTTCTGCACTAAAAAAACATTTTCGTTCGAAACTTTTCAAACTAAACAAACTCCTGGGTGATCCTTAATATTTAAAAATCGGATATTATATTGAAATCCTTATTATTAAGCAACACTACATACATTATTGTCATATCCTTTTCCATGTAAAAAAAAAACAAAACATCCAAAATCATAAGTACATACTTCCCATTTGCCATACTATACATCTCTACATCTTTCCGTTTGAATACTTTCTTTACACAGAAAAAAACTCTTCCTCTTAAAACACTTGTATCTTGGAAGTATAAAACTCAAGTGCTTTAATATGTTCTTAGTATGTTGTTTACAAGTTAAAAATATTCCACATGTTTTTTAGTGTATTTAGCAAATAGAATGCACATTTTATGAATGAATTTTCTTTAAATCTGAAACATGAAACTTTGGTAAATGCAGCTGGTTTAAAGGTACTTAAATAATTGCATAATTTTTGTTTTCAAGTAGTTCTGTTGTTTCAAAACCTGAGAAGTTTGTTTTTTTTTTTTGTTAAACAAAAGAAGTGGTAATTAAAAATGGGCATGAATATAAAAGTAATAAGATATTTTAAGTAATATTTTACTAAAAAAAAAATATAGACATTTTGAAATCTTAATTGTTTAGGAAATGCTTTTGCATTATAGTTTTTTGTGATTTTTTTTTTTTTTTTATAGATAAAATGATTTTGAGTCATATTATGCTAGAATTTATTAAAAGTTTAGGCAGTCTCATTATTTAAATAAGATTTCTATCAAAATCTTCTTTTTTGAATTGCCGCGAGTTTTTCATAGTAGAGATTATTTCTAAATTTTTATTAAGTAGCAACAATTCTTAAAGCAATAAACTTTGACTTTTATAACGCTTTCTTAATAATAATCTTATGAACATTTCTTTAATTCTTTTTCAAAATAATAAATATCTCCCCTTAAATATAATTGTTGACAACCATTTGTCTTCGTCTTTCAATTTATAATTCCCATATTGGAAAAAAGTATTTATTGTAACATTTGGTGTTGTTAATTACACATACGAACAATATAATTTCATTGTATTTGAAAAATCTCTGGGGTCTTCATGTTAACGAGTTGTTTAAAACTTTTTGTAAACATTAATGTTTTGGGGGTGTTTTTTAATTAAAAAGAAAACAAAAACTAGATTTAATTTAAAATTATTAACAAAATTTAGGGGCGTTTTCGTTTTTTTTTCAAATTTTCTGTTTTATTGAATCTTTCTCTTAAGGAATTTACAATAAGTGAACAAATCTTAAATCTATTTTCTTAATGGTTAACTGCCAGCGCAGTCAAGCCAATTTTTGTGAGCAGGAGTGTATGTATATGTTAGCTTCGAGCAATGTCCAGGGTGTCTAATCTTCTTAGACGCTGATGCCCTGGATATGTAAGTAAATTTTGAGCTAAGCGGTTAGGATGAGCGGTTAGTTTAGACACGTATTTGATACTATGCGTTTTAATTTCGTCGCGGACTACAGGGATATTGAGATCTTTGTAGATATTAGAATTACGTATGAACCATGGGGCACCAGTGATAAATCTTAATAATTTCGATTGTCTTCTTTGTAATTTGTCTATGTTCGAGGCTGAGGCTGTTCCCCAGAGTTGAATACCGTATGTCCAAATGGGTTTTATTATGACTTTATATATAATCACTTTAAAGTCCAAACGAAGAGTAGAGTATTTATTAAGAAGCCAGTTTAACTGAGCAAGTTTTAGATTAATTTGAGTTATTTTAGAATCTATATGATGTGCCCAAGTAAGACGTCGATCTAGGTGAATTCCGAGATACTTAACATGATTTTGATGTGGTACTACAGTGTTATTAATGATAAGATTGGGGCAATTTTCCCTTTTAAGAGTAAAGGTTACGTGAACACATTTTGAAGCATTTACTTTTATTTTCCATTCGTCGAGCCATTTTTCTACATTATAAATGTGAGACTGCAATTGGAAATTCGCCATTTTGGGGTTTTGGTGGACGCTCATAAACGCCGTGTCGTCAGCAAATGTGAAAGTGTGAGTAAGTGGATGAGTTGGCATATCTGCGGTGTAGAGAATATAAAGCAATGGACCCAGTATACTACCTTGGGGAACTCCAGCACAAATTTTCCTACTTGATGATTGACAATTTTTAGATTTTACTATGAACGATCTTTGTGAAAGATAACCTTTTAGTAGTTTGTGGGTATTGGATGGCAACAGAGTTATTATTTTATGTATAAGACCGTCATGCCATACTCTGTCGAATGCTTGAGAAATGTCTATAAATAGAGCGGAGCAATATTGTTTGGCTTCAAATGTCATCCTAATGAGAGTAACAATGCGGTGAACTTGTTCTATCGTGCTATGTTTTTTTCTAAAACCAAATTGATGCATGGGAATTAATTTATGTACCTCTATGTGGGATGATAATACGTTGTAAAGGATTTTTTCGAAGAGTTTTGATAGCACCGATAATAAACTAATTGGCCTATATGATGTTGCAAGACTTACGTTTTTTCCAGGCTTGAGAACCATTATTATTTCCGAAATTTTCCAAGAAGTAGGGAATACACCAGTACGTAGTATAGCATTGAAAATAAACAAAACAATTTTAAGCGCGCCATCTGGTAACTCACAAACCATTTTTGGAGTAATCCTGTCCGGGCCTGGAGACTTTTTTACATCGAGGCTTTTTACGTTTTCTTTTAGAGTAGAGAATCGGATTTTTATAGGTGAGGAAATTGTATCGTTTATATGTGGAAGATTTATTGATGAGATTGTATCGTTGGGAGTAAAAACTTTTTCTAAATGATCAGCAAAAGTTTCAGCCTTCTCAATGCTGCTTTTAGCCCATGTACCATTTTCGTTGCGTATGGGTGCTTCATAATTTGTGGGATGTTTTAGTTTTTTTGAAGCCTTCCACAAATTATAGTCTGAATTTTGTGTTGGTTCTAAATTTTGTAGGTAGAATTTAAGGGAGGACTCCTTATTTTCTTTTAGAACACGATTTAAATTTCTTTGACATTGTTTCAGTTTACTTTTAAGAGCAGGGGATCTTGTTTGTTGCCACTGTCTACGAATATTTCTTTTTTCTATTACGAGATCTTCAACTCTTTTTGAGCTGGCAAAATTGCATTTCTTATTGTTTTGGGTCTTTGGAGTAGCCACTGTTACTGCCGAGGAGAGTGTTTTTGAGAACTGATCTATGGCTTCTTGGATTTCTTCACCGGTTTTTAATGAGAGGGCTTGGGGTAAATGAGAGCTGATGTACATTTTGTATTTGAGCCAGTTCGTTCTTCTATTGGGAAAGTGATTTGTTTCCATCAATAAACTAGGATTGGATGTGACCAAACTAATAATAGTTGGAGAGTGATCAGATGACAGGTCCAGAGAAGAAACTATCGAAATGTGTTTTCGTTTTATGTTTTTAATAATTGCGAAATCAATTAGGTCCGGGATTTTATTTAAGTCTGAAGGCCAATAAGTAGGCTGACCGCCAGAGACCACATCGAGGTTTGATGAATTGATTGCATTGAGTAGTTGTCGTCCTTTTGGAGTGATGAGTCGGGAACCCCAATACGTATGTTTTGCATTGAAATCCCCTGCTACAATGAATTTATGACCAAGTGTAGAGAAAAAACTTGTGTATTGTTGTTGAGTTATTTTGTGTCTGGGAGGACTGTAGATAGACGAAATTGTAATGTTAACATCTGTCAGAGTTAGGGATGTAGCTTGTATGTGATCGGTTTTATACTCTTGCAATGGGAAGTGTCTCACTCTATTACTAATTATAATAGCAGTACCACCACATGCTCTGTCACTTGGGTGTTTAGTGTCATATGTCGAAAAATTGTTAATTCTAAAGCAATTTTTAGAGGTGAAGTGGGTCTCAGAGACTAATAATATGTCGATAGCTTGTATTTTAAGAAAAGATTCAACTTCTCTTTTGTGTTGGCTTAAGCCGTTGGCATTCCAGAAACAAATATTTAATGGGATCATTTTTTTTCCAAGATGGCTTGCATAAGCATGCCTTGATTTCTAAGCATTTCTTGCATCATTATTTGCATATTATTAATAAAGTTATTCATAGTGTTTACAAGATTTTCGATGGAGACTTCTAGAGCGTTTTCGTTTGTAAAAAATATTATACAATTGAATTAATTTTCTAACAATTTTTTATTGACTGTTAATAAGAATTCATTAAAATTTAATTAAGAATCTGTTAGTTTACTAATAAGGCCCGTTACTGAATTAATCAATTAGAAATTAATCAACAGCTAAATTAAAATTTTATGTGGGGAAAGAACAGCAAATGCGCCAGTTAAAGTTCCAGTTAGCAATAGTAAATTAATGTTGCAAAAAGGCAGGAAAGTCTAGAAATATATATGCTAATTAACTTTCGTTTAAATTTACCCAACTTATAGTAGGAAACTGAACCCCTGCTATAAATACGGCAAACATTTACTATGAGCGCGTTAATGAAAAAATTACCCACATGATGAGTAAATTAAGTTACTCATCATGTGTGTAATTTTTGTAAGTTTACATTGAAAATGCGTAAAAAAGTTTCAGAAATTATGTGCAATTTTACAATTTTTGTGTGTAACTTTACCAAATAAAATACCATACATTACCGCCTAAAAATAAAAGAATAAAATAATTTTTTAAATTATTTTGTTAATAAATGAATAAAGAAGTTAAAGTCGGGTATGTCGACTATATGATACTCTACACTCTAAAAAATATTTGCGAATTTACTAGTTGGGTAAAGATTTGTTTAATTTTGCGAAAATTCGGTAAATATTGTATAAACAAAATATGCGTAATATTTTTTGTACATATTTCCATACACAATAATACACACATAAAGTATTTTACACATTATGTGTTTACAAATAAACACATTAAGGCTCCATTAGTCTTTGCGTTCCGTGCCGGTTCTGTAATGTGCCGTGCCGGATGGCTCTTTTGTGTAGTTAGTCTTTTCCGTAACAACGTATCAGCTATTTAATGTTGTTTTTCTTAGCAGAGATCTACGCCAACTAGATTAATCGGTTGCGGTGGCTTAATAAAAAAATTGCAGCGGCGGCTTAAAGCTGGCTGTGAGCCAAAAGCTGATCGGCTAGCCAACTTTAAGTTGACACATACAAAACATCGGCTTAACGGTAAAAAAAGAAAATTTAAAAAAAATATATACTATTTTTAGATTTTTATCGTGTAAAAAAATTGTTTGACGGCGGCGGTAACAAAAATTAGACGGCGGCTCGGCTTAGCCGGTTTAAGCCATTCATCGCAGATCTCAAAATAGCAGCTGTCAACTCACTGTCACTTAACGGATAACAAAAATTCTGTTTTCAACAGGTTCATCCGGCACGGCACGTTACATTACAGACAAACTAACGACTCAAATGCTTTATCATAGAACAAAAACAAATCAGCTGATTCGTCACGGCACGTTACGTACAAACTAATTATACCTTTATGCGTAAAATTGGTATTCTTTTGTTAAATAAAATTATACAAACTTGTAATATCAATAAATACTCTGACATTTTCAAACTGGAAAAAATAAAAAAAAGCTAAAAAGCTTTTTGTGAATTACTACATTTCAATAAATACATTTTTATCTAGAAATATCAACATAAGAATTAAATTGTTTTTGGCAATTATTGTTGACGCATGTGGTAGTCTTAATTGATACAGATATTAGAATTTTATTTTATGTATTTTTTTCATTTATTTAATATTTTTTAGATTTTTAAAATAAATTACATTATTTTTATTTAAAATCATTTTTGCATTAAATGAATTAAATATGCTAAAATCCCAAACTAAAATCCGGATTTCATTCTTGCCTAAAATTTCTGGAAATATTTGTTTAGTTAAATTACAAACTCAATGAGAATTTCTTGTTCTCGTCTAGGAGCGTTATTAAATATTTAAAATATCAAAGAAAAAACAAAAGCAACAACAAAAAATTTTCCACAATTTGCTTTGTCATCTTCCAATTTATTTAATTTATTTATTTGAGTGTATAACTCATTAGCAGGGCAAGTTTTTTTTTTTTGGCATTTTAGCCATTTATTCAATTATTTTGTAAAAATGCTATTTTTGCGGATCCTTGCTCAAAAAGCCATTTTTTTTTAAATTTATTCATTAAAAAATGTTATAAAATGTAATAAAACCCCAAAAAAAATTTTAAAACAACAAGTGTTTCAAACTTTAAAAATCTTACTAATTTACGCCGATTGCACTTTAACAGCTGTGAATTCCTTCATTATTGTTTTTTGTTAGAAATATTAAAAGGAACACACTTAAATCAATTGATATTTTTAAACTTTTTAGAATAAACATGACATTTTTCCTCTTTTCGTGCCAATTTCGTTGTTTTTCCATGACATTTTGCTTGCCATTTCAACCTTTTAAACCTGCCCTGCTCATTACACTGTGAGACAAATGGTAGGGGTCAGTGATCGGGAAGGGTTCAAACTACCGGGGAAAGTTATATCGGTAAAAAAGAAGTTATACTTGTCCCGGCGTTTCGCTGGGTCACCCCTAGGAATCGAGATATATCTTTTTTTGACATAACTCGAGAACCACTAGTCCGATTTTGCTCAAAGTTTTGCCGGTAAAAATAAATGTATGAAGAAAAAAATATTTTTTGCCTAAAATATTAAAAAAAAGTAATAAACAAAAGGTTATTGATTTTTATGGTAGCGGTAACAAACATTTATTTTTACCGGCAAAACTGTTGAGTATATAGAAAAACGTTATATGAACAGATTAAAGGAATTATAATTTTTAATTTTTTTAAAATTGTTTGAGCAAAATCGGACTAGTGGTTCTCGAGTTATGTCAAAAAAAAGATATATCTCGATTCCTAGGGGTGACCCCGCGAAACGCCGGGACACGTATAACTTGTTTTTGACCGATATAACATTTCCCGTTGGTTTCATCCCATCCCGATTTTGACTGTCGCATAGTGTTATTAATAAAATATGTATTACAAATTAATTTATTGTTTTATTTAAAACAACGTTTCTGGGGGGGTTTAACTTTAAACACAGCTGTGGTAAATATACGTATTTTTGGGGATTTTCATACATTTTTTGTGGAGTTTTACGCAATTTATGCGTACATTTACCCGAAAAACATATTTTTTAGGCACGGTAAATTATTGCATTAATTTAATTTTTTACGCAATTTCACTGTAAAATTACACATTTTTTGTGCAGCAACTTCAACATAATCACTGTGTTCGTTTAATCGAAATTCTTACTACTTTTACTACAATTGGAAAGTTTTGTTTACTTTTTGTATTGATTTTTTCCAGCTGTAGTAAAAGTAGTAACTTGTAGTAAGTAAACGAACAAGCTCAAAGTGCGTATGGTTTTCAATTACACACATAGACTAAATTTATCCAATTTATATAAGGAGAAGAGTTTTCTATTATAAGTTAGGTAAGTTTTAATAGCAGTTAATTAGAGTGTACACTAGATCGTACCACAAAAAAAAAATCGCCATACACCGTCGAATCTAAATTATTTATGTTTGAAAAAAATTTTTTTTCCCGAACGCAGAAGTCGCCTTTTTAATTTTTTTTCATTTGAGTTTTCCTTTATAGTAAAACACTAGTCTCCTCCAGACAAAAAAAATCGATATATCACACTTCAAAATCCGACTGTAAATGCCGAAGCTATAACGAAAAATTAAAAAAAGCGACCCCTACGTTCGGCAAAAAAAAAAAAAAAAATACTTTATATTCGAAGGTGTACCGCTCACTTTTTTTTTTGCCTGTAAGGTGGTACGGTCTACTGTCCACGTAGTGGTGAGAGTAGATTGCCCCATGGAAAAACCTCAGATTCTGAGCACTTTTTCTTATAGAAAAGTCTGAGTAATTTTTCCTATAGGAAAATTCTTAGATTTTGGTAACTTTTTCCTAAGCAAACATCAGGTCATGACAATGTTCTCACAATCGGATGGTTTTAACAGAAAAAATTTATGTGCGTGACAAAATTCCCTGCAGCTGACGGTTTTCTGTATGTTCTTACAGAAAACTTAGAATCTTAAAATTTTTCTATAGGAAGAAGCCATCATAAAAGAATTTTTCTTACAGGAAAAAGCCATCACATAATTAGGCTTTTTCTTACCAAAAAGTTTCCAGAATCTAATATTTTTGTATATTAAAAACTCGTCACAATTCGTGGGAGTTTTTTGATAATTTTTTCTAAGGTCCATAGAGAAGTCACAGTTTCTGACCACTTTTTCCTATTCAAAAAGCGTTAGATTTTGAGCTCTTATTTCTACACTTAAAATAATATGTTTATAAAAAAATCTATCAAGTGGGTTTCAGATCGATTTGTCTAATTTTTAACAAATTTTTAATTCAAACACAGATTTAAACGAAGACTTTAGTTATCTTCATTTAACACTATACTAAAAATCCTCAGTACTTTAACTACTAGTTTTGAGTGTTGATTTTCAAAACCTTTTATAACTAATTTTTAAGAATCCATTGGTTAAATTTTACACAATTTATTGTTAAAATATAATCTTTTCATCCCAGCAAAAAAAGAGATGCCGAAGCAGTAGAAAAAGCACTACAATTGATGATCTAGATGTACTTCTTTTTTAACATAAACACTAGTGATTTTAACATTGAGTTGTCATAGGAGAGGAGAACTCCCACTTCAACATTTTTTCAGTACTTTTTGAATGAGTGCAAAGGAAGCTCTTTGTCACCAATTAAAAGTTAAAAAAAATTTCTTTACAAAAACAAAAAAAATTCTATTTTTTTTAATTTACAAAAGTTTTTTTATTGCCGCCACCGGGGAACGAACTGGCGACCTCATGATTGCTAGTCTAGCGCTCTACCACTGAGCTATTCTTTGATATGAAAGTTGATTGGCATAAAAACACCACTTTGTTAATGCGAGATATTGTTTCTAATTCTCTTCAATAAAAGTACTTATTAAACAAGTGTAAAAGGTGCACTCCAATCCAATATTGGTTTCAGTACTATTTTTACAGGTACATAAAGAACAATTTCTGACCATTTTTTTATATAGACATATTTTAAAAAATTTAAAAATATTGAATTTAAACAAATTAATTATAAATATTAAAAAAAAAAATAATAGAATAAAAAAAAATGTAAAAAAAAAATAAAAAAATATTGGTTCCGCCGGGAATTGAACCCGGGACCATCTGTTTGGAAATGCCAAATAATACCAAAATCGCTTTTTACGTTCACTTTTAGAGCAATTACTCTTTAGAAGCAATACTTAAGTGACTTTTTGGATGTGGTTCAGAAGTAATTCTAATAAAGCTGTAAAAATGTAATAACGGATACTGGGGAAGCAATGAAAGAAGTGATTTTTTGAAGTTGTTCAGAAGTAATTCTAAAAAAGCTGTAAAAATGTAATAATGGATACTTGGGAAGCAATGAAAGAAGTGGTTTTTTGAAGTTGTTTAGAATAACTTCTAAAAAAGCAGTAAAAATACACTAACGGTTACTTGTGAAGCATTGAAAGGAGTAGTTTGTAAAGCACTACTTGCAATTTTTTTTGCTGGGATGTTTCTATTATTACTTGGTAGATAGCGCCGCCAATGTATTCGAAGTTTATAAGATGGCGCTATTTCTTTCCGTCCCGGTTTTAAAATACAAAATAAAAAAATTAAAAAAATATTGGTCAAGGCAGGAATCGAACCCGCAACCATCTGTTTGGAAATAAACTGTTTCACAAGCACTTTTTAGGAGCACTTTTAGAGCAATAATGTTTTAGAAAAAATGCTTAAGTAATGTTTTGGATGTTGTGAAGAATTACTTCTAATATAGCTGTAAAAATATACTAACTGAAGCAATGAAAGAAGTGATTTTTTTAAGTTGTTCAGAATAACTTCTAAAAAAGCAGTAAAAATACACTTACGGATACTTTTGAAGCAATAAAAAAAGTGGTTTATAAAGTATGGCTTCCATTTTTTTTTTTGGTGGGTATTTTACAATTTGTTAAATTTAATCAGTTTTCTATTAAGGAAGGCTACAGACATATAATTTTGGGTGTATGTTATGGTCGCTTCTTCTTGACTGAAAAATCGCTAAGTTGTCAGTACACTACAAAGAAATCCGTCTCAAAATCCGTTAACATGTTAAAATATAATTAATATTACCTGCTAACATACAAAGAGAAGAAAATGGAGTGAAACCAAATAACAGCTTATAAAAAAAACAAACTAATAAAATAAAAAATAAATTAAAAAAAAAAACATCACTGCAACAAAAATTTACTATTTAAACTACAGAAATAAAATGTGGCAACTTTTTTCTCGTTATAACAAAACCAACAAGGAGAAGAAGATATACAAGTAAACTAGATAAATTAAACTTAATAATTATATTTTGTGAAAAACAACACTCTACATAATAATTTTTCTAATTTCTGTATAACTGTTGAATATTGAATGAATACTCACGATTTTGTACAGGCTTGAGAAAAATATAATTGCAATAATTTTAGAAATTCTCACGTTCAAAATGCATTTTTAAATATCAATTGTTTTTTTCTTAACAACAAAAACAGAAAAACAAATACTCAACATATTAAATAAAATAATTGCATAATTTTCAAAAGATAAGTGAAAGAATTTGTAGAGAAGAAGTAATAAAATATTATTAAATTTCTTTTAATGATTATTTGTTAGATTTTACTTTGTTAAATAACTTTTTGGTCAAACTATGTTTAACTGTTTAATATAAAGAATTACCTAATTTTTGTCTTAGGTAAATTTGATTTAGTTTATTTTGATAATTAATGATGTAGTGCTGTTTTTTTTTAATATAATTATGGTTAACAATATTTTAACGAATACGAGACGAGGGAATGGAAGTAATTTTTTTAAAATATATTTTTGTGTCAGTTTATCTTTTTACTATATATTTTTTTTTTACCAAGTTCAATAACCGTTTATTGTTTTGAATGTTTTTCTTTGTCATGACAAATTATAGTTTAGGTATTATTTTTTAATTGTTATGGATGATAAAAGAAAGAAATGTTAAAATTTTCTACTTGACAGGTTTAACAATGTTGTAATTTTTTTTGTTATTGTATATACTATGCATTATTTTATTAAAGAAAAACTTAAAATTGAAAGTAGATAAAATGTTTTATATTTCATTGATTTCTTTTTTAAATCTGTTCACTAAGAAAAAAGAAAGAAAAAAATATTTAGAAAGCGTAAAATTAATTTTCTTGTAAGATTTATAAAGAAAATTTCTATAAAAGACTACACTCTGACAATTTTTACAGTTAATACTAACCACTATTAAATTTTAGTAAAATTGTTGTCGCTAAAATTTACAAGGAATTTTATTAAATATTACCCAGGTGGAAATTACCCACGGTAGAAAAAAATAGTACTGGGAGAGCACTGTTTTTTTTTATTATGCCAGTACCACTTAAAATGTGCTTTTACTGTACCACTGCCTTCTCCTATTTTAACAAGATTTTTCTTTCTGACGCTTATTTTACCCTAATTTTTAATAGAATTTCAATATAACTTTTTTCATAATATTTTTTATATAAAACAGCGAGAAACCAGAACATTTAAGAAAAACTTTTTATTTTCTAGTTTTGCAATTATTTAGGCTTGTATTCACAAAAATGTTTTAAATTTTATTAGAGCTTAATAAAACAAATTAACGTGCAAAACAACAACAAAACTCGTTCAATTAGCCTCTAATAAGACAAAAAGTTTTTTGTGAATAAACATGTTAATATTTTATAACACAATAAAAAACAACAAAATTAATTTTAAACAAAAATATATATTTATTAGTTAAATGTTTGTAACCGTCGCATAGGACAATCGTAATTAATATTACAATTAATTACTAAAGAATTTTTTTTCTAGAGTTGATTTATAGGAAGAAGAAAACATTTTTATTGAAAAATTTAACAGACACAAGGGAATCACCAGACTGCCGCAGTTTCGTCTCACCCAAAGACTCGTCAGTGGTTAGTTTATGTGTCAACTCTTCAAAGTAATTTTTAATTGTTAATTTGTCTCTATATGAAAAACTTTTTGTGTATTACAATGACCGGGGATTGAACCGGCAGCCCTCTGCACAGGCTATGACTCGTAGCATCACCTCTTAATAAGTTACACCACGGTCGGCATAGCGATGAGTGTGGCTAATTGAAGTTTTTTTTTTCAATCACAGCCTTTACCAGTACTGGCAAAACTATGACACGCGTGTCAATAGTGGCACGCGAGTGGATTTTAGGCGGCACACTTGGATACTTTGAAAAAATTTAAACTATTAGAAGACCAGCAAAAAATTCGGTTAAATGTTAAATTTCGCTACAAAAATGTGTGATTTAACTCCATAATGGTGAAATTTTTCATAGAGCTTGTAAATCGTCTTTTAAAATGAATAAAACTCTGCATTGTCACCATTTTTTGTTTAAAGAAATATGGTTAATACAGAATTCGGAAATTCGATTATCAGAAAATTCTGGCAAACTTTCTAAAATTCTAGATTGAAAGAAGTTTAAATGTTTCGATGAGAAAATACATCATAATCGGAGAAATAAAAAGTACCAGAAAATTGCACAAAAATGGAAAACAACTTGTAATAAAATTGGATTCAAATAATTAAGTTTTTTTTAAGGGAAAAAGGCTGAAAATAAGTTTGATAATGAAATAACCCCCTTTGTTGGAATTTAAAATTGGGTTTTGATCGTGTTTCGCAGAGCTATTTCATCTGAAATATAAATTTCTCTGTTCAAATCCATAATATTTGCCCGAAGCACATTTTTCAACTAGTTTCTTACGTACCTTAATAATTAATGGCGCCCAATAATTTAACTTTTTTTAACAAAATGAAATAACCACAAAAAATGTTCAAACTGTTTTATTAAAAATTAAATAACCTTCAAACATTTTTACGTCATTTCTTGGATGTTATTCAATTTTTCTCCATGGGGGTTATTTCATGGTGTTATTCGTAGCGCTGATAAGTATGTACATCTGCGATGATATTTTTAAGGTAAGTTTTCCAAATTTTAAAAATTCTTTAAAAATGACTTAAAAGACAACTAAAATTAAGGTGGCACACGAGAAATTTTTACAAAAAAATTGTCCGTTTCTGGCACGCAGCGAAAAAAGTCTTGCCACCCCTGGCCTATACAATTTATGTTTTGTAATCAGAAGAGCCATAATTAACTAATACTTGAACAATTTATTTTTCAATTAGAATGTTTCGTCTCTTAATCCTATTGTTTTTTCTCCTTTTTCTTCTTCTTCCTATAAATCAACTCTAGAAAAATATATATATTTTATTATTTTATTAAAATTTTGGGTGATTCACCACCAGATTTTTAATTGTTTTTATAGTACTGGCTATACACTGATTTTTTGTATTTGAAGTACTGGCAAGTTACTGAATATTTTTAATTTATAGTACTCGGAAAACACCAGGAAGTAACAAAATCCAACACTGGGCCAACGTGGGCAAATACCTACGGCCAAGCGTATATTGGTGTTATCATTTCGACACCGTACCAGTACTGAAAACGTAAAAAATCCGACACATCGCCAGTACATGCACTACCGTCTCCAACGCTGAGCCAGTACTGTGCCGTTCGTATTTTTCTATCTGGGTAGTATTACTCGAAGGAAATTCTTAAATTACAGTTCAAAAGAACATCCACTGATTTCTACACTCAAAATAATAGGGATGTTGCCTCAACAGAAAAATTTGTTTAAAATTTGTTTGGCGTAATATAAAAGTTGTTGATTTTTACACATTTTTTGACAAATTTAACAAATCTAAATTTTAGTTTAAAATTAGTAAAACTACAGTTTTATTTGTAATTAAAAAGAGTCGTACAAATTATATCGGTAAAATCAACTGCATTTACAGTTAAAAAAAAATGCACTCTGCAATGGCATTTGAATTAACTACAATTTCAGTTATTTTTAATTCCAATTATAGTCAAACTAACTGCAATATAAGTTAATTTTAAATGTATTAGCAGTGTGCACTTTTTTAACTGCAATTGCAGTTAATTTTACCGACATATAGGGGAAATTGTCACCTTTGGTGGTCTTTTTTTTGACATAACTCGAGAACCACTAGTCCGATTTTGCTCAAACAATTTTAAAAAAATTAAAAATTACAATTCCTTTAATCTGTTCATATAAAGTTTTTCTATATACTCAACAGTTTTGCCGGTAAAAATAAATGTGTGAAGAAAAAAATATTTTTTGCCTAAAATATTAAAAAAAAGTAATAAACAAAAGGTTATTTGATTTTTATGGTAGCGGTAACAAACTAAAAAACGGCCATAAATGTGCGTGGACAATTAAAAGGAAAAAAGGAAAGTGCACTTTTTTAATTATTTGGGTTTTTTCCGTTGGCTACCTGCATGATTTTGTTACACAAATTGCACCCACATTTATGAGTGGTCATGTTTTAGAACGTTTCGAAAAATTTAAAACGCACACGAATCAGGTATATAGCCACCCTTAAAAGATGCGCCAATTCATAAGTACCTCGCAGTAAAATATTGAAACTTACGTAGTTTTTATAGGTGTTCATTGATCGATTTTTGTCAGTCTCCGAACGCGTAAAGTACGATTTATTTAAAGTGACGAAAAAGTAATAAAAGTATAAAACCGAAATGAGTGCAAATTGTCCAGAAAATATCAATTTATTTTGTTACGTTTGTGGCAAAAGAGCTTTTTCAACAAATACTGCATTACTCACTGAGCAAGTGGAGCGTGCTTTTAAACTTTATTTTGATTCCGAAATAATTCGCAGCGTTTCGTGGGCCCCAGACAAAATTTGTAAAACGTGCTACAATGCTCTTAACATGTGGATCCAAGGGAAACGCAGTTCACTTTCTTTTGGTGTACCAATGATTTGGACTGATCCAGGAGAGCACAATTCCGATAACTGTTACGCTTGCGCAAACAAAATATGTGGAGTAAATCGTAAAGGCCTTAAACGAAGAGTTTACATATCTGTTAGAAGTGCACAAATACCTCTACCGCATTCGGATGAAATACCAATTCCACCGCTTCCAAGTCCTAACAGAGAAACTTCTTTTTCTATTGAAACAATGGATCAATCGGATTTCACCTATAAACCAACACCAGAAGCCGGCCCATCGAACAAAATAATATCACAAGCAAGAATGGACAAGATTGTTGCAGAATTAAACCTTTCTCAACGTGAACCAGAAAAACTTGCCCAGCTTTTGAAAGAAGGCAACAATTTGGCCCTAATATCAAAGTCACCGGATATCGAAGAGGACAATTGCTATTCCAACAGTACTACACACTCAACGAAGGGAACACATTTGTTTACTGCCACGATATAAAGGGACTGATGGAGGCGATGGCCATTAATTATGTCGCAGCTGATTGGCGAATGTTCATCGATTCTTCGAAATCAAGCCTGAAAGTCGTTTTGCTACATAAATATAATAAAAAACCAAGCATTCCCATTGGCTACAGCACAGACATGAGCGAAAAATACGATTCGATGAAAATAATTTTGGATAAAGTTTGCTACACTGATCACATGTGGCGGATCAGTTGTGATCTGAAAGTCGTGGCGATGCTAAGACACGAAAACATGTGTTTCTTGTGTCTTTGGGATACCCGATTTAAAGGAAACCAATACAAAACGCATGACTGGCTTCCTCGAGATCCAACGGAGAAAGGACACAACTGCGTAAATGATCCACTGGTGCCAATGGAGAACGTCCTCATGCCCCCTCTCCATATCAAACTGGGAATCGTAAAAAATTTCATCAAGGCCATTGTGAAGCAACTGAAAATTCTTGATTGTTTGAATAATATTTTCGCACGAATCAGCGAAGCAAAATTGAAGGAAGGTGTTCTGAATGGGCCGGATATACGAAAGCTCATGAAATCAAAGGAATTTAAAGGTGCTTTAGACGGTAATGATTACTTTGCGTGGAGGGCAGTGAAGAAAGTCATACGATATTTTTTGGGAAGTACGCGAGCACACAATTACCCCGCTCTTGTGACCAAGATGTTGCACTACTTCCAGAAAATTGGAGTGAATATGTCCCTCAAAATTCACTTCTTGCATCACCATCTCGAATACTTCAGCAAGCAGCTAGCCTCAGAGTCGGATGAACATGGCGAGCGCTTCCATCAAGTGGCAATGCCAATGGAAACGCGATATAAAGGCAAAAGGCTCGATTCGCTGCTGGCTGAAATTTGTTGGTGGTCGCAAAAGACGTACGATCCCGACAATGAAGATGAAGAAGAAGAATATACAATGGGAGTTTCCTCCGAGGGTAAGTCATAAAAATGAAGTTAACTGACTGATTAAAAACAATTGATTTTTTCCAGATGAAGGCAGATCCTCATCCGATACAGACTCTGAACAAGTGGGCGAACCACCACGCAAGAAAGTAAAGGGCGCAAACAAACGAAAATAAGTTTTGCGTTCATCGATTTTTATAACCTATGTATCTATGTAATAACCTAATAATTACCTGTAATAATTTTTAATTTTACGTGTTAATAATAAATAATATATAATAAATATTATCCAAACTCATTGAAACATAAAAACAATATTCTTGTCAAAATGAGATACCTTCACTTAATTGTGAATAAAAGCGAAACGCGTCCATCGATTTTCATGACCTATGTCTCATTTTGTTTAAAGGTTATGTGACTTTGCGTGAAAGTAATACGACTTGCCTTTTTTTCCGTTTTGGATTTTTTATGAATTTAAAAAATAAAAAAATTTAATATTTTAGGCAAAAAATATTTTTTTTCTTCATACATTTATTTTTACCGGCAAAACTGTTGAGTATATAGAAAAACGTTATATGAACAGATTAAAGGAATTGTAATTTTTAATTTTTTTAAAATTGTTTGAGCAAAATCGGACTAGTGGTTCTCGAGTTATGTCAAAAAAAAAGACTACAAGGTGACAATTTCCCCTATATGATAGTTACTAACTTCAAATCGATATATCTCGATTCCTTGACGCAGCGAAACGCCGGGGCACGTATAACTTGTTTTTGACCGATATAACATTTCCCGTTGGTTTTATCCCATCCCGATTTTGACTGTCGCATAGTGTAATAATATGTATGAGTTTTTTCTATCCCTCATACATATCACAGCGTCCTCCTTCGGTGTTCCCATAGCACTTAACCCCACCGAAGTAAAATAATATAACAGGGCTATGAACTGAAAAGCTTCAAAAAAGTTCGCCAACTCTTCATCAGATGACGCGCAACAATTCAACAAAAAATTCAAAATCTCGCGCAATTACAGTGTTGCCATATTTGAAGCCCTTTATCTTTCACCACCTTTCACTACTTCTCTATCCCCTTTTTAAAGGAAGCAACAAGTTAATTAATAGGAAGAATTTCCTGAGTGTTGCTTCTCTTTATAAAAAAAAAAAATGCTTTTGATGTTTTACAACACTAACCGCATACTTTCGTTTAGCCTTGGAATTATCCACCTCCCAGACCATAACTTCAAATTTGTGACACAGGGTAAATCTTAGTTACAAATTTTATCATTCTGAGAATAATAATGACCCTTTTTTAATCAATAAATTAAACATATTCGTAAATCATAATTTTATTTCTAAAAATTTCTTTATTTAGCAGTTCAAATAAATCTTATACCAAAAACGGTAATATGAAAATCGTGAATTTCATAATAATGCTTGAAATATTATTTACATTGTCTATAGGAATATGATTGATTAATATGCATTATAAGTATAAATATTTTATTATACACCATTAACAATAACAACATATTTAGGGGATTCATTTAAGACATCGTATAATGCGTATAAGTTCATTCTTCATTCAGAAAAAATAAGATTTTAAACAGTTTAGGCAGTATTCGATACATACGAACTTTTCATGAATACCCTTAATATGTGTGTGTGTTTTTTCTAAAATAGTTTTTAAATTTAATTTCTCAATTTGAAGTGTGTATTTATTACCTTTTATTTACACGAAGAATAGAAAACAACATGTGGTGTTTTGTTATAGAAACCGCTTTAACCAAATAGATTTTCCACTTATTAAAATTTTTCTTAAGAAATTTTATAACATTTTATGTTTGGTATATTAAATAATTAATTCTTTTCTAAATATTACACAATTTCATATTATCTTGAAATGTTTGATTTTTACCTTAAACTCAAATTTTCTTAGTATTCAATTATCTTTAAGGCGTTAGCAAACATTTGCAGTACATTTTAGAAATTAAGATAGTCTTAAGGGTGGGTCCTTTTTAGTAGGCACCTGCTGTTGTTCTTAGTGTTCCGCAGATCTAGAAAATACGCCCCGTCTGCATTGATAACATCTGTCCGACTGTTAATGAAAATTAAATCTGGGGTTTTTCTAAAGAACTTGTTGATTGATTGATGAAATAAACATATGTTTGTGCTAAATGAGTTTTTTTTTTGGAAAATATTAAATTTCAAATGCAATAAATTTTTATAAAAAGAAAATTTATGTGCATTATATTTTTTAGGAAAGTCTTACGTTACGTTAGTCTTACGGTAGAATTTTATACAATTATGTCTCGTGGAGTATTGTGAAATATATATTTTTATATGGCTATATCAAAAGATATTTAATTATATAAAATCTTATTAACAATCGAGTAAAAAAAGATATGCGAAAGTAGTAGAAAAAGCACTACAATTGACGATCTAGATGTACTTCTTTTTTAACATAAACACTGATGATTTTAACATTCAGTTATCATAGGAGAGCAGTACTCCTACTTCAACATTTTTTCAGTGCTTTTTGAATGAGTGCAAAGGAAGCTCTTTTTCAACAACTAAAAATTAAAAAAAAATTCTTCGCAAAAAAAATTATATTTTTTTTATTTTACAAAAGTTTTTTATTGCCGCCACCGGGTATCGAACTTAAGAACTCCTGATTGCTAGTCTAGTGCTCTAGCTTTGAGCTATTCTTTGATATGAAAGTTGACTGGCATAAAAATACCACTTTGTTACTGCGAGATATTTTTCCTTATTCTCTTCAATATAAGTACTTATTAAACAAGTGTAAAAGGTGCACTCCAATTCAATATTTTTGTCAGTACTATTTTTACAGGTGCTTAAAAAGCAATTTCTCATCGTTCTTTTTATATATACATATTTTTAAAAATTAAAAAAAAATCGAATTTAAACAAATTAATTATAAATATTAGAAAAAAAATTAATAAAATAAAAAAAAAAAAAATAAAAAAAAAAATAATAAAAATATTGATTCCGGCGGGAATCGAACACTCGACCCTCTGTTTGGAAATGCCAAATGATACCAAAATCACTTTTTAGGATCACTTTTAGAGCAATTCCTCTTTAGAAGCAACAATTAAGTGATTTTTGGATGTTGTTCAGAAGTAATTCTAAAAAGGCTGTAAAAATATACTAACCGATACTTTGGAAGCAGTGAAAGAAGTGATTTTTTGAAGTTGTTCAGAATAACTTCTAAAAAATCAGTTAAAATACACTAACGGATACTTGTGAAGCAGTAACAGAATTAGTTTGTAAAGCATTACTTCTAATTTTGTTTGCTGGGAAGCTTGAACTATTTATGTATTTTCAAAGACTATTTTCATCAATTATTTGTTCGATTAATCGAATAATTATTAATTATTAATCATATGATCGTGCGATCAAAATTTTGATCACAATAAAATGGTCCCAGGAAAATTTTCTGTTCCAAAGAATCGGTTGTACACTAAAAAAAAATAAGTTAGTAGAAAAATTAGTAAAACGTCTTGTATATCAAGTGTACTAGTTTTCAGCATTTTTTTTGCTGAAATTCCGTTTTCAGCAAACATTTTTGTTATATTTTTTTTAGCACTAAACTAATTTTGAACTAATGTTTTACTAATTTATTTTGCTACAAAAATTGCGCTGATAACCGCATTCATAGTGTGAACGACAACCAGATAGACAAGATGTAGTTGTCGCAGCTTGTCTGGAAATGGAAATTTCAAAAAAAGAAAAACAACTCTACACATATTCTATATTTAAATTTTCAGCAAATAAATTAACTAAAGTAAAATTTCGCTGCAAGTTTTTTGAGTTTTTTTCAGTCTACTAATAATCAGCAAAAAGTTTAGTGATTTTAGCAAGAATTTTTTTCATTTGCAGTCGACTAAGTGTTAGCAAAACTTTTGCTGAAGATTACTATTTTTTTGGTAACAATCAGGTCGCTGATTTTCAGCAAACCTTTTGCTGAAATTACCAAGTTTTTTGCAAGCACGCTTCTGACTAAAAATTTGCTGACACAGCAACATTTTTTGCTGACTTTACTGACTTTTTTTTTTGAGTGTACAATAGCTACTTTTCATTAACAACTCATTCTACTGTCGATTCTAACACCGATTATTTTTGTTTAAAATTGTCCCAAAAGCAACCACTTCTATAGCTCCAAAGTGGAACCGGTTGCCCTAGAATCAGTTCTGTAAATACACTCAACCTGAAAATTTTGCTGTTATTACGGGAAATTTAACTGTTTTGAGGCCAGCGGTAATTTTTGCTAATTTTAGCAACACATGTTTGCTGATCTGTAGTACAATAAAATTAGTAGAAAAAATTAGTAGCCGGTACTAAATTTTAGTAAAATTTATGTAAAATGCAATTCAAAATCGATTTGCTAAAATCAGATAAAAAGCTAAATATCATAATTTTAGTACAATGA
This sequence comes from Leucophora obtusa, assembly GCA_949987735.1. Lineage (NCBI taxonomy): Eukaryota > Metazoa > Arthropoda > Insecta > Diptera > Anthomyiidae > Leucophora > Leucophora obtusa. Next base: position 27,583,067 of record OX465296.1, on the reverse strand, counting down.
AATTAGTATAAATAATTAGTTGCAGCTACTAAATTTCAGTAAATTTCTGTAAACTGTAATTTAAAATCGATCTGCTGAAATTAGCAAAAAATTGAACTAAAAAATAAAAAAACTGTAAAATCTAAAAAAAAAAATTTTTTTTCTTCCGATTGTAACAAGCGTATAATTACTTCATAGTACTTGAAATTTGGAGTCAAAATTGCAAACGGTTCTCAAGTTATTGCCGTTTTATGCATTGGAGATGCAATAACATTTTCTGGGTGTTATTTCTAAACTAAGAATATATCAATAGTAACCCAGCAAAATATTGGTAATGACACCTCATTACTATCTGCATTACCAAAAATGATATATCATTATCTTTTGCGTTATTTTATAATATAAAATAATGACTTCCTAACAACGGGCTATTGTATTCATTGTTTCTAAATATAAAATAATGACTTACTCGTAATAGTTTAAATAAGTACTGTTTACGCAGTTAAATTTTATACATTTTTATTTATTATATGTAAATATGTTTTATATTTAAATTTTTATGACGAGTCCTAAAATCACGCACTAGAAAAACTTAAATTTTTGTGAATGTATTTCTTTAAACTAATAGTATTTGTGTAACTCCTTATTTTTAAGAATCAAGTAAGCAATCGGATAACCACTTATAATTCAACTTTTTGTAAGCAGGTGTGTAACCACTTATTATTCAAAATCTCTACTACTACTTATTTCTAATTTTTTCGTAAGCGAACGGGTAAGCGTGACTACTTATAAAAACGACCAAGCCAAACAAAAATAATGAGTTTAGACGCCAAAAAATAAGTTGTGCGGAGCTATGAATTTCTATTATATAACCACTTATTTGGTAATGAAAGATTTTGCTGGGAACAAATATAAACTAAACAAGAATTGTAAAAAATCAAAAAAAAATATTTTTAAATTAGTATATTTTTCTGCTAAATTTAGCACTCGGTTTTGAAAAATTAGTAAAATATTTTTCTGAAATCAGCAGCGAAAATTAGTAAAAAAAATCCGTAATTTGTAATAAGAGAATAGCAAAAATGATTACTAAAAATAAGAATTGTACTAATAATCAGTATAAAAATAGTATAGTGCGATTGGAAACCGTTTACAAATTTTTTTACAAACTTTTTTATTTGAGTGTAGATCTAGAACTGATTCTTCGTCAGACATACCTTCCATATAGGATCCCAGGAACTAGTTCTGGAACCAGTTCCATGGAATCGGTTGCAGTGGAACCAGTTGTAGAATAGGTGTAATTGGCTACCGATTGTAAAAAATTTTCCTTGTGGTGTCATGCTCTGTTTTTTTAGGTCGTTTTATGAAAATCTCTAATATTTGTACCACTTGAATGTCTTGCTTAACTACCATTTTCACCTGCCACGGGACAGGTACTTTCAGACCGGTGATGTTTTCACCAGTAACAGGAGAGGTAATTTGAGACCAGTCCTCTTTTTTTTGGTTACGGAACAGGCTACTGGATAGATACTTTTAGATAGTTTGCTAGTCATGGGACAGGTCTTTCAGATCGGTCCTGTTTTTACCGGTCACGGGACAGGTTCTTTCAGGCCGGTACTATTTTCACCGGTCACGGGACAGGCTTTACAACTAACCCCTGTTTTTCCACAGGGTGATACCACGAATAATTTTGAATCCTCCAGTTTTGTAAAAACAAAGCATAAAAGAAACAAAATTAAAAGGTTTTTATGTTCCATAACCTCATTTTTTAAATAAAATCCATTTGAGCGACCCCATATCCCCCTTCCAAAAATCTTAAAAAATTCTCAAAAATCTTTTGGGACAAAAGCACTCATATTCCGCTTTAAGAGTTGCAAAAATCGAAAAAATTTATTTTTTTATAAAAAGCCCTAATGCACAATTCCAATACCTAAAAAAACCGAGAATTTCACCATTACAATTTTGGATTCATCTCGAAAACTGTCGAGCTCGGAACCCCGATCTGTGTTAGTGGTTAGTTTATGTACTAATTGACCAAAGTTTTTTAATTGTCTCTATATGTAAAATTTTTTATGTATGCCATTACCGGGAATCAAACCAGCAACCCTCTAACTACTTTTTTACTTGTTTTAATTTTTTTAAAACATTTTTTTTACCAAGCATGGATTCCGTGCGAATTTTTTGAAAAAACTTTGTAGACTTTTTGGTTTCGCAGTAATTTGTATAGCTTAGTCTCGCCCTCTAGTGGTGGTATGAGACATTGAAATTGAAATTTTGACGCTTTGTACAAATTTCGAGGATTAATATTTTTTCAAAAATTAAATTTTTATATTTTTATAAAACAAATTTCTGTGAAAATACTGCAAAAAATTTTAATTATTTCGTTTGCCTTTTTTTAAAGATTTTTTTTAATTTGGTATTTTAAAAATTGTTCTTCGGAAAATCTAACTGCACCTTTTTGAATGCATCTTTGCTAGTTGAGAGAATATATGTAGCTCATTTTTGAAAAGAAAAACATTTTAATTTATTAGGTTTGAGGTTAAGAAGAAGAACAAACCTTTTCCTCTAAAAATTATAAACATATCATCAGTATATGTTTATTGTCTCATATGAAATTTTTTTAAAACAAAAAGCATGGTAGCCTCTTTGGGATTTATAGCGAATTTACATTACACATTTAGCAGCCCGAAATCGAGTTAAAAGTTGATTTCGAGAGATTTCGGCTGAAATCTAATAAAAATTTGGGATTTCAAACAGATTTCCCATACGAAATGAAATCCCAATCTAATTTGGATTTCAGCGAAATCTCATCGAAATCCAAATTGAAATCCAATTTTTCTCCCATATTTGCAGAAAAGTAGGGAAATTTACAGAAAAAGTGGCAACATTTAGCAGCTGTTTATTTTATAAAAAACTAATAAATAATAAATTTTAATAACTTTAAAAAATTAAGGAATAACATATTAAAGTCTGTTATTTTTAATTGAAAGAAATATTTAAAGTTGCAAACGGCTATTTTATTGTATCCGACGAAGAGAAACTATGAAAAATCATTTGATGGTGCCGCCAAGACCACTGACAAAACATTGAATATTTTAGCTTTCTACTAATCATCCCTATAATTAAACACATTTCTTGGCAAATATAACATTGTATCTTTCATAATATAAATGATTTTTGTGTTCCGCCATTAAATAAAATGGTTTTTATAAAATCTTTCAATTTTGGTTATTTTTTAAGGTTAGTTTGTTTTCAAAAAAATTGTTGTTGGCCGATCGAAATCCCATTCATCTGTCAAATATTCTAATGTAAACGATATAGATTTCGAATTGGATTTCAAAACGAAATCTAGTGAACATTTTAACAATGTAAATTCGCTATTACACAAGTTTCATTAAAGAAATATAAATTTCCATCCCTGACTACTATTCCATATCAAAAATATCATTAAAAAAATGTCGATGTTTCCTTGTTAGAAAAATTTTATTTCCTAAAAAATTTCGATGATGTCTTCAAATTAATAGACTGCAAATTATTTATTTCATTTAATACAATTTGCCAAAAGAACTTTCCTTTTCAGTAATATTTTAAATTCAGTTTTAAACGTTTTCATGTCAAAATAATTAAATTAAATTTATTTTTCTTTTCCGCTTTTTATACAATTTTTTTTTCGTGGAAATAAACACGCTATTTATATTACACTCATATCAATTTGTTTACCTTAATAATATTATTTATTCCATACAATTGTATGTGAAAAAAACAATCAACAGGTTGATTTTCATAAGGAAGTTTTAGCATTTAAAAATAAATCATTACATGACAGCAAAAACGAATACCGGTAGTGTGTACTTTAATTACACCTTTCATATGTTAATACATAAATAAAAAATTGATTTTTTATGACAGTTTATTAATAAAGTAACCTAAATATTTACAATATTTTAGTTTACAACAAAAATATGATTACTAGTTAGTTTTGTGTTAACAAAAAAGTAGAGTGAGGATCAAATTATTTTTATATTTTATATGGTGTTTACATTTTTGGAAAGTAATTTTTTATGTCAAGGATAAGAAAGTTGTTTTCTTTTTGGTAAATTGTTAAATAGAACATAACAATAGTAATTATTTATTTGGGTTGACTGAAAAGAATTGATAACACAAATGTAATTTACTTGACCTGAAAATGTCATGTTAGAAACTGTTTAACATGTTTTATAAAGAAATATTAAAAGAGAATAAGTTTAGGTATAAATTTAACAGATTATATACACACGAACTTAGGTGATTTTGCCAATTTTCCTTTAACAATTTCAACACCCAGGGAATTCTTAATTTTAATTAAAGTGTTGGTTTTTTTTGGAAAGGTGGTAAAAAAAGAGATGAAAGGAGGTGAATGATAAACGGCTTCAAATATGGTAGCAACACTGCAATTGCACGAGGTTTTGAATCCTAAAACAGTTGTTGATGAATACTTGGCGAACTTATTATATTAATTTACATCGGTGGGGTTAAATGCTATGGGAATACCGAAAAAGGATACTGTGATATATATTAGGTAGAAAAAATTCATATTCATTATTTTAAGTACTTTCGATATTGTCGTCGCCGATAATCGAACCCTCAGTCCTATAACAGTCAAACACGCTAACCATTTCGCCACAACTACCACATATTTTTTTTGCTTTTATTTAGCTGCTATAAGATTTTCTTTGTTTACCTAAGTTTTTGCTTAATTTACAATATGTTAAAACTTAGGCACACTTTATAAACACCTTGAAGCATTTAAAGAAATATTTATTTAAAATCTATACAATTCACTATTTTCATTTATAAGTCATAATATTTTCTTTATTTTACCTAAGTTTGTGCACAAAACGTGGATAATTTTCAAATTAGTAATACAAAAACCTTAGCAAACACTATAAAGTAAAACCTTAACAACACTATAATATAGTTTAAAAGTTTTTTTAATGCCATTTAGTTTGCCTAAGCTACTGCATAATTTATGCCGAAGCTTTGTTAAAAATTTAAACATTTTAGAAAATTTAACTAAGTTTTTATAAAAATGATAAAAGGTTGTATTTGTTTTTGTTTAAATGTTATACGTTTTTTTTATATTTACCTAAATTTTTGCATAAGTTTTGCAAGTTTTTACACTTGTACTATTTGTACAAGTTTTGCTTAATTTAAACTTGTTTATGTTGCATTTACATCTGCACCCAAATTCCGAGATTTCAGTGAAAATCTCATGTGAAATCCCGAGATTCCCCATACAAAGGAAATCCCGTAAATTTGCCAGATTTCTAAGAAATCTCAGGAAAATCTCACAAATCTGGAGAATTTTGCAGAATACAACACTGTGTTTCGCTTAATTTGTAGAGTTTTTGCATGAAAAAGTGGCAACGGTGGTCAACAGCTGACTAAAAAAAATAACCTAAAAATAACCTAAAAATAACACAAAATAATGAAATAAAAAAATTAATATTAATTTAATAAATATGACTTTAGACTCAATGGAAATGTACTAATGATTATAAGAAGTGTTGCGTGGTTCTAATTTTTGCTTCCCGCGAAGCATAACTATGAAGAAAGCATTGGGAAGTGCATGTCTTCCTTCCGCCAAAATATTGAAAAATCTGGCTTCTAGCTTGTCGTCCTTATAAAAAAACAAATTTACTAACATATTTAGAGTTAGATCTTTATATAAAATAATGTAAATTCTACTCCGCCAATGAATAAAATGGTTTTTAGAAATATTTTTAATTTGAGGTTATATTTTTATGGTACTTTGTTTACAAAAAAAGTGCAGTTGCCAAATCGAAATCTCGCTACTGTCATAAAGTGCAAATCTCAAGATTTCGGGTCGAGATATCCATTGAAATCTCGGGATTTGAAGACAGTTGTAAACGCAACTTTACTTGTTCCGTGTTAGTTGTTACTATTTAAAATAATTATTATTTAAGAAAACTTTTGTATTTTTTAGTTTTGTAATGAAATTTTTTTTTAATTTTGAATATTTTTTATTTTATTTGCAGCATTCATATTAAATCGTTGAAAAAATATTAAAAATTCCTTAAGTTATAAGTAAATCAAAATGGCGCCCATGCCTAGCATAAAATCCAATAAACCGAATACAAATTATTTATATGCCCCAAATGATTCCGGAGATAATAGTTCTACACCGTCCAGTCCACCCTCAAGTACAGGTAAGTTTTTAAAAATTTTCAGAACCAGGATTTAGTAGAATTAACTATAAAATAAGTAAACAAGACCGACTGTAAAATACCCTTCAGCATAGGACGATTTTATTTATATTCCGAGAATCAATGTCGTGAAACTACCTGGGAGCAACAACTAACGACATTTCGCTAAATTTTGGATGTAATTTGGGGACCCGAATTTGTTTTTTCGTTCCCATCTCGTATTTAGGTGGTAAAAATGTGAAGGAAAGTACGGGGGATATAAACAAGTATTTGTCGCATTTATATCAAGATACACCCAGAAAAAAACTTTAAAATCAAGCAGAAACAACATTTAATAAAAAGCGAGTGAAAACATTAAAATCGGACATGGCGACTAATATTTGTAATGGGTTTAAATAGACTTGTGTCAAAATTTTTCTATCAAATTATGAAAAATACAACAATGGTAAGAAATTTTGATTTCGCCTATTCAAGAGGAAATGGGTAATATGTTCCATATCTGTGATAGGTCCAAATATGGACCGATCCTATGTGAATTCAAAAAGACTTTGCCCTTGGGTATATGTATTTTAATATTTGCGGCCTGTAGTGTGCGAACATGCCAATTTTTGGGGGACCATTATATGGGCACGGGGTCTAAAGACGAACTTATTTTAACCAAACAGTCTTCGTCCGGTGTACTTAATTTCATCAAAATGTCTTAATATTTGCGACTTGTAGAGAAAGAAAACATGGACAGACAGAGGGACATCGATAAATCGGATTCGATGTACAACAGTTACAGTTACAACATGACAGTTGTTTGTGTAATAATCAGTGGTTGTTGTTTTTAACTGTAATTATAGTTTTTTCTTTTGGAAAATACAAACAACTAATATGACAGTTACTTAAGAAAACAAATAACGAACTATTTTTAATACTTATCATAATGAACCACTACCAAATTAGTATTTTTACTATAAACAGTTATTTTTGTTAGTTATTTTATTTTATGTTCAATGAATAAAAATGTAATAACTGGAGAACTTTTTAGAAATTTTACTACAAATTTCAAATACATTTTAATTACATATTTTTTTGTAATCAAAAGCAAATACTTGTGATTTTTTTTATTAAAATATACTTTTATAATATAAAAAAACAACTATAAAAACAGTAGTTTTTAATAATTTTGTCAGTTGTTTTAAAATTTTTATAGTCAGTTAATTTTACGACATTGTTAATTATTTTTAAGGCATTTGTTAGTTATTTTTTAATACTTAGGCTATATTACTGCATTTGCAGTTAGCTACTAACTGAGAATTTAACTGACACATTTGTTATTCTTTCTCACATAAAATTTAACCATGGATGGTAACAGAAACGAATGCAGTTATCGTTAGGGTAACGATATTTTAGGTTATTTCGGTAACGGTATTTTAAGGGTAACGCTATTTCATTTATTTCGGTATCGGTATTTTAAGGATAACGGTATTTGAGTTATTTCGGTAACGGTATTTTAAAGATAACGATATTTGGGTTATTTCGGTAACGGCATTTTAAGGTTAACGGTATTTTAGTTATATCGCTAACGGTATTTTAAGGGTAACGGTAGTCAGTTATTTCGATGCATCCCGCAATTTTTTTTTACAAAAAACAAACGAGATTAAAAACAACCAATTTATCAACTTAATGTACAAAAAATACTCAATAACCACGTGGAATTAACAAAAGCAGAAAACTAAAAATAACGGTAACGGTATTTTAGGGATAACAATATTTCATTTGTTTCGGTAACGGTATTTGAAGGGTATAGATATTTCATTTATTTCGGCATCGGTATTTGAAGGATAACGGTATTTCAGTTATTTCGGTAACGGTATTTTATGGATAACGGTATTCCGGGTATTTCGGTAACGGTATTTTAAGGGTATTGATATTTCATTTATTTCGGTATCGGTATTTTAAGGATAACGGTATTTGAGTTATTTCGGTAACGGTATTTTAAAGATAACGGTATTCCGTGTATTTCGGTAACGGTATTTTAGGGGTAACGGTAGTCAGTTAAAGGGTTTTGAATCGATAACGGTATTTTAGCGGTATTGCCTGCCAACCCTGAATTTAACTCTCGTCTAAATTTTAACTGGACATTCAGTAATTGAGCGTTAAAAATAATTATTTTAAAGGTAAATAAATACCTTTGTCGCCTTTTTAACTGCTCTTTTCAGTAGATTCTACTGTAAAACTTTTTTGAGTGTATTTTTGTAGCGACCCAATTTCATGTTTAGGGGTTAACATAGCTTAAACAATGTTAGTTACGTAAAACACTGCCGACACTCGTGTGACAGTTTGTCAGGAAAGCAGGTTTTTTTATTTCCCACTGTCCAGAAATTATAAAATTTTTTAACAAACCTGAGCTGCCTTTAAACGAAAAAATCAATAAGAAATTCCAAAAAAATATTGTATAGTTTTGCAAAAATCAAGAACAAATTTTCGCAGAACTGCCACTGCTCTATGGCACTTTCACAATCTCGTTTAGGCTTAATAGTAAATTGTGAGCGGTTTCACTATTTTGTGTATCTGAGAATTGCCTTATTTAAAAGGCAATTCACCTTTAAAATAGCTGAAAACGTAGTTATTTTTTAACTTTTGAAAAACACCTAAAAAGTGCAATGAAAAGCGACTAACAATGTCGTAAAAATAATCGACAAATTTTTACCACAAAAATTTTAAAACAACTGACTAATTTGGTAAAAAAGAACTGTTTTTTACAGTTATTTTTATAAATAAAAAAAAAAAATATATAAATAAAAACATCGAACTAGAGGCTGAAAAAAAATATCTAATCTCACTAATTAATTTTTTATATTATAAAATTAAATTTTAATAAAAAACCAAAAAAAGCTAAAATTCAAACTCAAAATTCTAAGCGCTTCACCAATGAATACGTATTTAACAGGGTTGGCAACCGATTGATAAGTTTGTGTCAATCGGTAAGATTATTTTAGAAGTATTTCGTTAGTGACTAGATTATCGATATTTTGCTACACTTACAAAAGTTTGTCGTTAGAATCTACTGAAAATGACAGTTAAAACAAAGGTATATGCAGTTAAAAAGGTGACAAATAAATAACTTTAAAATAACTTAAACTTTTGTTATTTTTAACTGTTGAAAAATAAATAACAAATGAAATAAAAATAACTACCAATGTCGTAAAATCAACTGGTAAATTTTTACTACAAAAATTTCAAAACAACTGACAAAATCGGTAAAAAAAACTACTGTTTTTTACAGGCAATTCTTTTTATTTATAAAAGTATATTTTATAAAATTTTAATAATTAAAAAAAAATTTTTTTTTTTCCATTACAAAAATATGTGTTATTACTTCTGCCTATTTAAAATTCGAAGTAAAAATTCCAAACCGCTTTTATGAATTGGAGATACAATACATGTTTCTGATTTTTATTTGCAAACTAGAAATATATCAATAACAACAAATGTAAACTAAACAAGAATTTTTAAAATTCAAAAAAATTCAACGAACTTTTTTATTTTTTTAATAACTACCAAAAATAACTGATTACTGTAAAATTACTGTTTTGGTAGTTGTTTATTATGATATTAAAAATAACTGCTTTAAACAACTGTTATGAAATTACAGTGCTTTTCGTTAGTTGTTTTCTTAAATAACCGTCATAAAATTTGTTTTTAATTTTTCTATAGAAAAACAACTGTAATATCTGTTAAAAACAACATCTACTGATTACTACACAAACAACTGTCATGTAGTAACTGTCAAACTTTTTTGAGTGTAAGTTAAGTTGTCTTATGGTTAACGGCATTTAAAATTACTTCGTTTCGTTATATTAAGGTTAACGGTAATTTAAGTTATTTCGTTAGCGGTACTTTAAGGTTAACGGTAATCATTTGAAAGGATTTTATAGCGAATTTACATTATGATCGAAATCGAGTTAAAAGTAGATTTCGATAGATTTCGACTGAAATCCAATACAAATTTGGGATTTCAAACAGATTTCCCATAGGAAATGAAATCCCAATTTAATTTGGATTTCAGCGAAATCTCATCGAAATCCAAATTGAAATCCAATTTTTCTCCCTTATTTGCAGAAAAGTAGGGACGTTTGCAGAAAAAGTGGCAACATTCAGCAGCTGTTTATGTCATAAAAAATTAATAAATAATAAATTTTAATAACTTTAAAAAATTAAGAAATAACATAATAAAGTCTGTTATTTTTAATTGAAAGAAATATATAAAGTTGAAAACGGCTATTTTATTGCATCCGACGAAGAGAAACTATGAAAAATTATTTGATTGCGCTGGCAAGAGCACTGACAAAACATTGAATATTTTAGCTTTCTACTAATCATCCCTATAATTAAACACATTTCTTAGCAAATATAACATTGTATCTTTCATAATATAAATGATTTTTGTGTTCCGCCATTACATAAAATGGTTTTTAGAAAATCTTTTAATTTTGGTTATTTTTTAAGGTTAGTTTGTTTACAAAAAAATTGTTGTTGGTCGATCGAAATCCCATTCATCTGTCAAATATTCTAATGTAAACGATATAGATTTCGAACTGGATTTCAAAACGAAATCTAGTGAAAAATTTAACAATGTAAATTCGCTATTAGTCGTTTTTGGGATTTTAGGGTTAGTGTTTTCCAATTTTGGGTTTTATGAATTTGTGATAAAATACAGTTGTCTGATTTTTATTTGCAAACTAATGTGTAAATTCATAAATACTTTCTAAAGTTATAGGAGGCTTTTGAAACAAATTTTGTATGAAAAATTTGTTTTGTACGTCTCCTATAACTTTATAATGCATTTATGGATTTACATATAATATATTTTTTTTTTAAATAACTCATAAGAATAACTGTTTACTGCAAAAATACTGTTTCGGTAGTTGTTTATTAGAATCTTAAGAATAACTGCTTCTAACAACTATTACGAAATACAGTAGTTTTTTTGAATAACGATAATAATAGTTGTTTTATATTTTCCATAGAAAACAACTGTAATTACAGTTAAAAACAACTACTGACTCCTATACAAACAACTATCATGTAGTAACTGTCAGATGTCTTTGAGTGTTGTTTCCTAATTAGAATCTAAATTTACCCCCAAAAAATCTTCCATTTTAATCCCTTTCGATTTCTTTTAATTTCAGATCCTGGTAAATCACAATGTTCTTCCTTATCAGATGGTGAATCATTTGAGGGTTATGGTGAAAATGAGTTAGTTAGCATACATTCCAATCAAGATCGCGTTGATCATTCATCATTGACTGCCAACGATAGCAGTAATAATTATAGTAACAGCTCTGGTGTTGAATTAGATTTAGCACCACCACATGGCACAACGTCTACGCCACAAACGTAAGTTCAAATTAAAGACAATTGCAAAAATAAATAAAATTTAATTATTTTTTCTTTAATTTTTTCTTTTTATTTCTTTTTACCTTAAAAAGAGTTGATGATTTAAACTTTATACCACGCGACAATTGGGCTCGCATGAGCTTAAGACGTACGCCCACCAAGTAAGTTTCTTTAATTTTTTTTCAATTTATTTACACCAACTCTAATTTCTCCAATTGATTTAAGTTGCTTTTCAATTTCTTATTTATAATTTATCGTTAAATTATAAATTTAACGTCAAATAAAAATACAAACAAAAAATTATGTCAATAATTTATATTGAAAATAAATAAAAATGCTTTGTATTACAAAGTTTATAATTTAACGTTAAATTTATATTTATTTTCAATATAAATTATTGACGTAATTTTTTGTTTGTATTTTTTTAACTACGTTTTGTTTAAGCTTATTTTGACGTATACTTTTTTTATTATATTCCACTGCCTTCTTACCGGTTTTCCCCTTTTGTTTAGTGTTTATAATCCATTGTATTAAATCTTTTTTGTTTTCATTTAAATTTGAGTTTTATTTACTTGTCGTTTTTTATCGTTTTTGTGCTAAAATGCAAAAATTAAGTTAAGTTGTAAACCGGTTTTGTGGTTTTACATTTCATGTGTAAGCTTTAATTTTATTTTGCTTTAAAGCCAAAAACAAACCAAAAAAGTAGTTTGACCTAACTACCCTAACTATTGGCTTTAATACCGCGTCTACAGTATGCCCATGAGTCAGATTTTGTTTTTAAATTGGCTAGCAGAGATTTAAGTAGCTCTTTTAACTCTTTAAATGAGTTCAATATAGTGATTCTCTTTAAGTTGATAAATTCTCTTAAATATACCGTAAAAGGTAGTTGATATGATCCAGGGATGGTAAAATCAGTGCTTTAGTATTTTTTAAAGTATTTTTGCACTTGCGTCTGATTTATTACTTTTAAAGAAATCAAAAAGGATTTTGAGTTTTATACATAGGGTAGAGGAGGAATCCTTCGCCAGTGGGGCACATACACCAATGACATTTTTCTCCGATATTAAGGGAGATAAAAAATTGGAAAAGATATATTTTGTGCATTTTTCATTTATCTTCCATTGACACCCACTTTGATAAATTTAGCTCACATGTAGTCACCGACAGACGTGTTTGTTGGGGTTTCAAAAATATAGTAGGAAATGACATTTACAAAAATATAAAATTAAAAAATTGTTACATACATATTTCGAACCCCAAGTACATACGAAGGTTAATTTTGTTGTTTTTTGGAGATCCATAACTTAAACGTTTTCATTATACCCCAGATCACTACGTGGAGAGGGTATAATAAGTTTGTGTTGATATTTGTAACACCAAAAAATATTGGACCGGTCGATCGTTATACTAAAGGGTGGGTCTACTTTTAGTACACCGATCAACTCGGAATTACTTTTTGGTTCGATTTAACGATGTGCGTCTGTCTGTCCCTCCGCCCAACTGTCTGTGTTTCCATCCATTCTTATGCGCAATTAAGATATTGTGGTCGAATTTGGTACATCGACTTATAACGGCGCAAGTGATGTATTGGGTATATAACTTAAAAATGCGGGATTTTCGGCAAATTTTGGGCGTTTGCTGTGAAATATCGGTACAATATAAATTTATACAAAGGATTGGTCATCGTTAATTATGACCTTTTCCCATCTTTCTGGCAACATATAGCTTCCACGCCCAAAGAACTGCTCACTGTAATTTTGGATACCCTGTTCTTGCATGAAGCGTTTTGCAATGAGAGCGTTCTGCAGCGATCGAAGCAAATGGTAGTCGGACGTGGCAAGGTCTGCACTATAAGTTGGGTGAGGCAAAACTTTCCAACCACTTTTTTCTAAATAGTTTTAAAGCGGTCTTGTATCATATGGCCTAGCGTTGTTTCATACGGTTTCATATCTGGTCGCATATTCTGGGAGTTTTTCGGCCAATGCTCGCTTCAAACGATTGAATTGCATTTGGTACAGATCCCCTGTGATGGCTTGTCCCGATTTCAGTAGCTCAAAATACATGGTCCCACCAAATAACACATCGGCATAAAAGTTTTTAGGGTAACCAGTAAAACAAAATTTTTTTTTTTTTGGCAAAATTCGACTTTATTCATCAACATAGTCTCCTTCAAGAGCGACACAATCACTCCAACGCCTTTTTAACATTTCAATACCTTTTTTTATAAAATGATTTATCTTTGGCCGCAAAATAAGCCTCTGTTTCGGCAATCACCTCTTTATTCGAACCAAATCTCTTTGCAGCGAGCATTTTTTTTAAGTCTGAAAACAAGTAGAAATCGCTGGGAGCCAAATCTGGCGAACAGGTTGGGTGCTGAAGCAATTGAAAGAGTAATTTGTGCAATTTGGCCATGGTAGCCAACGACTTGTGACACGGCGCATTGTCTTGATGAAAAAGCACTTTTTTCTTCTTCATATGGCGCCGTTTTTTTACGATTTCCTCCTTCAAACTCACCACACTCATAATAATCCATGCTTAAAAATACCAAAATATTTTTCGTAAATATTTTTTCGTTCAATGTACAAAAATTTGGTTTATATTACAGAACTTTTGTATATAACAAATTTCGTAAATTTATAAATTTCGTAAATAATACAAACACGATTTTGTAAATTATTTTTAGTATAAAGTACAAAAAATTGTAATACTACAAAATGTTTGTAATAAGTTGAAGTTAAAAAATTGATTAAATTTACAAATTTCGTAAATTATACAAATAAAGTTTAATAAAAAATTTGTTGTATAATGTACAAAAATATCGTAATAATACCAAATGGTTTTTGTAAAAAAGTGATAATTAAAATAATATCAAATATTCAGAATACTCTTTTGAATAATAAAATTACCCACCTGGAAATTGTGTCTTGAAGACAATGTCATCAGCGACTTATTAGCTGTGTTCGGGTACTCAACATTGGGATCCCGCGGGATCCCAATTTTACCAAAAAGCGTTTTCTTACTACACAATTGGGTAAATGAGAGCTGTCATGAGAGAGTAATATTCTTGTTCTTCTTGCACGAGAAAGCCCAGACTTTTTTTTCGTGTAAATTTGGGTAAATTGTTTTAATCAGCTGTTATATCATCAGTTGGGTGCAACTAGTTCAATTGAACTCTTCACTGATTTGAACCAAAGACTTAGTTCACAAATAATAGCTCTTTATAAAAATTAGTATAATAGTTGCAAAAGCCTATCGGTGATTTTACAACTCCATAAAATTACCGACAATTTTTTGAAGACGCTTGTTTAAATGTGTTAAAGAGTTAAATATGTAAATAAATCGAAGCTTTTGTTTAATATTAAAATCTTTTCCAAATTTAATAAACTATGTATTCCTTTTTGTAAATAGAAATGCTTAAAAGGGAAATTTTTATTAAATTTTTGATTTAAAAAGGGGTTTAACTAGAAAAGCTATCTAGATTTTTACAACAAATTTAACAAGAACTAGAAAGAGCGCTCACCAAAACGAACTATAATGCACAAATCTATTGACATTTGTTTTTCGGGCTTCAAATGTGGTTTTTCGCGTTCGTTTACTTTTGTGCATTTTTGTTATTTCGGGAGAGTATTTCTTGTCAACTCTCATTTTACCGAACTTTACCCAAAAAGTACAGAAACAGAGCTATTATATACAAGTCATCAGCTAAAGACATTTTACTTAAGACGTCTTAAAAACATGTCAGCATTTTGTATTCTGTTTTTAAAAACGCTAACTGCAGGCTTGTTAGCACCGGACAACTAAAGTATGACATTAAGCTGCCTACATGTCAGCAATAGCACTTTTTTTTTATTATTATTACAATAAAAATTATAAATTTTTTTACTAAGGAATATTTTTGGGCTTTTTGTATTTTTTACGACAAAATGCTGTCATGTCAAACAGGCGTTTATAGGAAATATCTTAAAGATGGCTTAGTGAGATATTATGAATAAGTCTCTACTTGTGACGGACTGCTGAATAGTCATGAGGTGCATCTGCTTTTTGTGGAAACAATTCCTCTAGACGTCTTAAGGATATGTCACCACTTAATTCGCGTAAAGACCACTTGATAACACTGCATGACAAAATCTTGGCTTTTAAAAATTAATAGAGATCTGACCATCAATTCTATATATTTCGGACAAGCTGATTACAATGGCGTACTTTATTTGTCGATCTAAGGATTTTCCGCGAAGTGTCTTTAAAGCTTAGCGGTTTTCCATTTAGTTTTTTATATACAAAAATTTTCAAATGCAATCAATATAAATTTTTTGTGGTGAAATGTAGCCATAGGACTTGTATTCATATTTAGGCTTAAACTTTGATGAATAAAACTTGATATTAAAACCACTGTTCGCGTTTTATATGGATTTTTACGGTTTTTTAAGGTTTAAGCCAATTGAATCGCTGAAAGCAAAATCGACCTCAATAAATGTTATGGCTTAGTAAAGAAGCAATTAAAAGGAAAATATTTCAACAAAAAAAATGTATTCATCTATAGTGGCATATATGTTAAAATCGCGATTTTTCAAAAATTTTATATGGCAGCATACCTTTCCAAGTTGTCCCCAAAGTCCAATCTTTAGTATAATAAAAACTGTTCTTGCAAAATTTCAAGCAAAACAGTTTCCATTTTTCCATTGTCACAATAAATACATTTTTTATTAAGGTTAGTATCGTACTAAAGACATTTTAATATACTAAATAAAAAATGTTTATATCACAAAAGTCGACTATTATTTGAAATTTCGTACCATACAAAATATTTAAAATCTACCTTGAAGTTCTGTTTTGAATATAAAGTTTTCATTTGTTTTTATTTTATACTAATTTTGGACTACCTAGTTTTTCTACAAAACTAGTTTTTGTTTGTTTTTATGTATGCGTTTTGACAAGTAAAAACTAGCAACGGCCAAAAACTGGGTAGTTTTTTCTTAGTCTAAATGCAGTATTATTTTAATTTTAAAAAATTTCAAATTCAAAATTTCTTTACATTTATCTACAAAATTCCTTTTAATTTTGAATATTTTGTTTTGTTTTTCAATTAAAAGAAACAAAATTTTTTAATGTATATGGGCCATTAACAATAAACAAATTAACCTAAAGTTTGAGCTAACTTAGGGTTACAGATGTCAAATTCCATAAATATTTTAATTTTTTAACTTTCAGTTTGTGTTAACTTTAGGTTATTTGTTTATTGTTAATGGCACCATGTCTGACATTAAGTTTTATTTTAAATATTCTATATGATTTAAAACAAAGTCGATTTTAACAAAAAATATACTTTTGGAAATTATTGATAGTAAGTGCCTGAACATATCAAATGAAGCTGCTGCCAGCAGCAAACTCTCTTCTCCCAATATATTTTATATGACGAGCCAGGTACTGTTAAGCTGCTGTCAGCTTAATTTATTGCTGCTAGCACTGAAAAATAAAATAGAAATGGTTCTATTTTATTTTTCAATTTTTGTTTCCTATAAATTATTGTAATAATGTTGATTGTGTATCCAGACTTTCATATAAAAAAAGAAAAATTATTCTAATTTGTAAAAAAAACTTATTATATACATTTTATAATACTTAAACTGTATGAGTCAAATAAAAGACAATTTTTAAATTCTGGTATAGTTCAAACATTGGTTTATTGTTTACCTCAAATCGATTTTGAATTTAATTTTTTTAAGATCAAAATATTTGGTATTACATTTTTATATTTCATTTATATCTGTGGACTTTTTACCATAAAACGTAGATCTCCAACATTAAGTATAATTATGTGGCCTAATGTTGGAGTGTACTCAACCAAAGTCTACCCTTAGTGTAGCACTGGGTTAAATAGAATCACTATAAAATTTCTATCATAGAACACAGAAATAATTTACAAAATTATCATAAAAAAACAAACTCTTTTTCATACCGTTTTGGTAAATACAAAACTTTTGTTACAATCAATTTTCAAACATTTCAAATAAAAAAGTTGCATATAAAATTTAAATAAAAAAAAAATTTGTTTGTTTTTACAAATTCCATTGTTGGTGCCTACTTTTTTTTCTGTGTAGTTAGACATTTGTATTCTGTCCAAATATATAAAAAATTTAAGATGGAAATAAAAATTTGAATAAGTCCGGAAGTACTCTTATCCGATCAGGAGCAAATGTGCACCAAAGAAAAGGTCTCTGCAATATATTTTCATTGAGGTCCAATATGACCCCATACATTAACTCATTGTGGACTTTAAAGCCGATGTATTCAAAATGTGCCCTTCAATGATAAATTTTCTATACATAAATGGAAGACTATTAGACTGTAAACTTTCATTTGAGGTGTGGTATGATCCCACAGCTTTTTAAATGCCAAAGTTATTAAAGGTCAAAGTCATTAAAGTATCTATTGGATGTTTTTTTTATGAAGGTAACGGTATTTTACGGGTAACGGTAGTCAGTTGAAAGGGTTTTGAATCGATAAATAGATCTTTATTTATCGAATTTTGACCCTAAAAAAATTTGTTGTTTAAAGAGCTAAGGTTTGTCTTGACTAGCAATTTTAGTAATGACCTCGGTAACAGATATTGCACAGAACTTTCTTTTGGTTCTAATTTTTTGCTAATTGGATAAGTACTTCCGAACTCATTTGAGTTTTCATTTTCAACATTACAGCACCACTCAGTTGAAAGGAAGAGTGGACGACAAAAAAAATATATTTTTAAAATCAGCTCAAAAAAGCACTATACTGCAAAAAAAAATCAAAAAAGTCGGGGCAATGCCCGTAAACTGCACTTGCTCCAAATAAAAAATCTTCAGCCAGTCCACAAATGGGTTAATATATGAGGCCATACTGGACCTCAGTGGAAAGATATCTTTCTCTTGGAGTTAATTTTTTACTGAGTGGAGAAGCACTTTCGAAATTATTCAAATTTCCATTCCCAATTACATTTTGAAATCAGCTCAAAAAGTAATACACTTGATCCGATTTGAGATTAGAAATTATAATTTTAAAATATTGTTAATGCACCAAAAGTTGTTGAAATTTGCAACATTATATGAACAACGGACAATTCGGTTGGAGCGCAGACACAGTAAGTTGTTAATCCCAATTTATTGCAACACATGTCAACATGTTAGGACAGTGATCTGCGTTAGGCTATAAAAGTTGTTACCAATATTCAGCTTCAAGTGTATGTAAGTTGTTTTTCAACTATTAACCACATTTTTCATTGTATGTATGGAAACGTGTTTACGCTATCGAAAATAAAACATATAATTAGCAATAAGTACTCATTTGACGAATGATTTACTTACTTTCTTCTCTATTGACTTGATTTTTCCAATTTTTCTATTAATATTAGAACGATGGTTGTATTATAAGCATCAAGTGGTGGCCATAAAAAACGATACAAATTGGCAGTCATGCACATTCCAAAAATTTCTCTAGAGGCGGTACTCGTAAAATTGTTATTGAATATAGTAAGATATTTTGCTATATACAATATATTGTCAAGTTTTTTTAAAATAAATTTATAAATATTATTTTAGTGTAATTACTCCTATTTTTTTTATTTATTTCACGTTTTCTTTCCTTCTTTATTTAGAGCTATAGAAGCATCGAGAATTTACTACTCTATTGTTTTTGCATATATGTATGTATGTATATTGCAAGTAAAGAATAAAAGAAGACAAACCAAAATGGAGTTGCCAGATTTTAGAATTTAGACTTGTTCCCATTTTCAAGTATTGAATCTCCAAAGTTTGAATTTGGAATTGCCTCCGTCAATTAAAGTTGAAATTGAACAATATTCACATCAAATATTTTTGACGTACCTCTCATGTGACATTAAAGTCTTGCATATCAATTAACCCATTTCGACCGAATTTAAAAATTCTCCTTATAAATGGTTTTCAAATAAGACTATTTTGGAAAATAGCGTAAAATTTGTGAGAGTAAATTAATTGTCGTGATTTAGACCTTGGCATTTAATGTATAGTTTAATCTTTTAACCCCCTTTAAACTGCAGAGTTATTAGGAATCAAAATTTGACTTTACATAAAATCAAAAAAAAAATGCATAAAAGTAACACACAAAAAAAACAGGGGGAATATTACCTAAGAGCTATGTAATTATACAACTAAATAATTTTCAAGTTAGTTTTACAAAGTTGTAGTAAAATATGCACTTTTATTGTAAAATATATACAATCCTTGCAAAATATATACATGTGTAGTGGAAAGTATCCGAAAAATTACAAATATTTTGCTTGAAAATTGTAAAACTTACTTCGAACTTATGTAGTTGTAATTTTACATAGCACTTAGATAAAGTTCCACTTGTTTTTTTTTTTACGTGAATAGATATATCTTTCACGAAAACCAAAAATAAGACCTATTAATTAACCCACTGGACAAGAAACTTCAAGCGGCTTTTTAATATCAAATGAATAAAAAGGAGCATATGGGGAAAAATGAAGAAAATCGGAGAAATGCACTTGTAGTGCGTTTAGATACAAAATTTGATCCCATAAAAGTGGTATTAACCATAGAGGAATTACTGAGTGATACTCACAAAGTGTTTGGTCGCTATTACTGCTTTTTTGACAACTATCAATAATATTTACGAATGTCCAAATGTTCAAATGAATATCTAAATGCACTATTAAACTCACTTGTTTTTTTTAATCCGTCCCGTTCTGAAATAATTATTCATAAGGTGGCAACACTGTTGTTCATTTATGTCAATGTTGCTAATCACGAAAAATAAAAACGGTGTACCTTTTGTAAGAGGTCGCTTAAAATATTTTAGTGGCAGATGTGTGCTAACTTTTTTTTATAATTAAGTTGGCCATACACTACACAATACTCTTGTGCAACTTTTGGTATTGTGGAAAAAATCAAAACGGAATTGATTCTTATTGCGGAAGCATATAAAGTGAAAATTATTTTGTAATGTTTAACTCATATTGCGCGAATCTTTTTTTTTTTATTATTGTACGGTGTAGGGCAAAACCACGATAACATTGACAATAATATTTGCAATGATATTGTGTAGTGTATGGGTACCTTTACCGTTATGATGTGTTAAATTATTTTAAATCATTACTTAGGAGACATAACATTAATTATATTTAAATTTTGTTAAGTGTTAATAATAAAATAATATTTATAATACATTTTCACGGCAGAAAAAGTTAAGCCCAAACCAGATAGTGAAAGTGCCAGTGAACAGTGGCAGTGCTGTCAAACTTTGTTCTTGAATTTCGGGAAAACTAAATAATGAAAGAGCAAAATCTTAACCTGGCCATACATTACACAATATTATAACATGTTGGAAGGTTGTACAATATATTGGAAAAAAATCAAAATGGATTTGATGCTTACTGCAGAAGCATGGAAAGTGAAACATATTTTGTAACGGGTAGGTCATATTGTGGCATTTTTTTTATAGAAGAAAACAGTTCTGTCATATCTTGTGCAAGAGTATTATATATTTTATTGTACGGTTAGGGCAAACCGAAGAGAATATTGGCAATATTTTCAATGATATTGCTTAGTATATGGCTTAACATAATTGTAAGACAAAAAATTGCATATATTTATAATATATTTTCAATTTAAGTTTTCAGGCTAAACATATAAAAACATTTTTCGTTATTTTGCTTATTATTTTTATGTTGCCATTTCTAATCGCTTAAGCCCTATGACACTAGCTTTTTTCTTCACTTTCTCTTGACTTTTCTTAGATGTTGAATTTTTTTTTATTTACGAAAAACTTAGAAAGGAATAGAAAAAAATCAAATACAAATCAAACTCTAAAAATGTAAAGCCAAAATCTAGTGTCATACAGGCTTTATTTGGTTAAATTGGAACTTATTTTATTGTTAGCGACATTTAAACCCTAGATTCACATATAAACCAACAAATACGTAACACTAATTTGTCTTTTAACTAGAGCTATAATATTTTTATAGCCGTGGTTATTCACCAATTTAATTGAGTACTCTTTATCTAATTTTTATAAAATTATGTTTCTATTCAAGATAAATTAATATCCAAGCACAATTACGAAACATATCGTGAATAATTGGTAAAACTAATGTTCGAAATAGTATTTTCTAATTTAGTTTTTGTTTTTATAACACTTAAGTACTGAGTACTCTATAATATGAGAAGTTCAGGTAATCGACACTTGTCAAACTCTATTTTTTACTTTTGCATTCTTTTTTACAAAATGCAACGGTAAAAATTCAACCAAATTTTTGCATTTCCAGAAAAAACAAAGCGTCATTTAAACAACTTAATAACGCGTTTCTTTTCGTTGCTGACAAATTAAATTTATTTAAATATTTTATTCGTGTGTGTAAGAATTGAACAATCTCAAAGTGAATATATAAGAAATATAAAAAAGTCAAAATATAAAGTGAATATATAAGAAAAATAAAAAAATGAATTGTTACTTATGTGAAATATTTTTGCCAAGTGAAAAATTCTTTTCTAAACATTTTCGCTTAATGCATAATAAAAAAGAAAATAGCGTTTATAAGTGCACATTTGGTGATTGTGAGAAATATGTCGCCAAACTTCAGCATTTTAAAAAACATTTTCAAAACCATATTTCTGAATCACAAATACCGTCTGTTATAGTTCCAGAATACCCAAATGCATCGCTTTATGTTGAAACTTTAATTTCAGCAAATTCATCATCAAATGTTGAACCTTCTTCAGTATCTGATTCTGAATCCAGTGAATCAAGTTCTTTTATTTTAGATGCATCATATTCCCCAACATTAACTAAAGAAGCTACTATAAATTCACCTTTAAATGGTGGTATGCAGTTTTCATTATGGTGCCATAGTAAATCGAATTTTACAAAAAAAGATGTCAGTGACATACAAACTAATATCTTAAACAATATTGTAGCGCCCATAATGAATGAGATTGACAAATTTGTCGCTGAAAATAATTTAAATGATAACGTATCTTCTAAATTGAGTGGTTTGGATTTACAAACCGAAATTTCAGAAGTTTTTTCTAATTGCAGCGATTACAAAATAAAAAAATGGTCAATATCGAGAGACTTACTAAACAAATTTACCGAGTTTACAATAAATAAAGAATTAGAAGAGGTATTATGCAAAGGAGAAGTTATATTTAAAGAAAAAATTGTTACAGGTGTTCTAATGCCAGTATCTTTCCAAATTCGAAAATTATTTGAAAAGGATGACACGTTACTCACTGTGCTAGGCGGTAACAGCCAAGGTTCGATGTCCGAAACAAACTTTATAAACGGTAGATTATGGAAAGAAAAGAGTGCACTTTTTTCTGGTTCAAATAAAATTGCTTTACCTATTTTCTTGTATATGGATGATTCAGAAATAAATAATGCTCTTGGATCACATTGTGACCCAGTGTGTTTCGTTTATTACTCATTTCCAGTAATTAAAAACT
The DNA here is from genome assembly GCA_949987735.1 of Leucophora obtusa. NCBI lineage: Eukaryota > Metazoa > Arthropoda > Insecta > Diptera > Anthomyiidae > Leucophora > Leucophora obtusa. The sequence continues at coordinate 27,560,023 of OX465296.1, read as the reverse complement.
GCGATATTTTCGTTGCTTCCTTTTTAAAAAGTAAGGATTATAAAAAGTACGGTAATGAAAAGTGCCTTTATGATCTTCTAAGTGAATTTAAAATATTAGAAGAAGAAGGTATTGATATAAAAACAACCAAAGGTGTAAAAAGAGTGCATTTCGTGCTGGGGCTTATAATTGGCGACAACCTAGCGTTGAATTCCATGCTGGGGTTTACAACTTCGTTTAATCACTCATACTTTTGTCGATTTTGTAAAATGAGCAAACTGACTAGTGGAAAAGAGTATAAATTAGATACAAGTCTTTTGCGAACAAAATTTAATTATAATGACGACATATTAAGTAATAATTTAAGTTTGACAGGCATTCAATCAGAATGTATATTCAACAATATAAGAAGTTTCCACTGTACTACTAACTATTCCGTTGACATTATGCACGATATTTTTGAAGGTGTTTGTCACTATAACCTATGTCACATAATTAAATACTTAATCAACAAAAAGTTTTTTACATTAGAATGTTTAAATCATAGAAAACTATTTTTTAACTATGGAGAAAAAGAAACAGGAAACAAATCGCCTGAAATAAATACAAACCATTTAAATAAATATCACTTAAAAATGTCAGCACGTGAAATGATGACGTTTGTTTACCTTTTTCCATTAATGGTAGGCGATCTAATTCCTCGTGACGATGAGATATGGTTGTTTTTTCTACAGTTTTTAGAAATCATCGAAATTCTGTTACTTTCAAATATTTCTGAAGACTTGTTATGCCATTTAGATAGTTTAATCAAATGTAGCCTTAGAGATTATGTGCTTTATTTTGACGACAATTTAAAACCAAAACACCATTTTATGTTACACTACAAAGAAGTTATATCTAACTCTGGGCCACCAAGATTTTATTGGAGTTTTCGTTACGAGTCCAAACATCGGGACTTTAAGGCATATGCTAGAGTAAATAATTGTAGAAAAAATATTTGTGTCTCGTTGGCTAAAAAATATGAACTGCAATTTGCAAATTTTTTAATTAACGAAGCTAAGTTAAAGTATGAAGTAAAATCTCACCATATCATTCCATCAAAGTTTCAGAATGATATAGAACAGCTTTGCAAATCAAAACCTAATGAAGAATATCGATGTTATTCCAAATGTTCATATGATTCTAAAATTTTTGAATCTGGCAACTTCTTAGTACAATATTTTGACCCATATATCGAGTATGCTAAGATTTACAAAATCGCAGAAATACTGATATTTGCTAAATTGAACAAAGTGTTCCTAATATGTTCGAGTACAAAAATTAAAAAATATGAAAGTCATTTCAGAGCATTTGAAATAGATTTAGATGATACGCTACACAGTAATACAATTATTCTATTAATAGATAATATTGCAGGACCACCAATTAATTCTCATAAAACCTGTCAAGGAAAAACTCTAATTCGCCCAAAACAATTTTAAAATAAAATTTAAAAAATATCCTACAACACAATAAATTATCAACAAATAAATCATATAACAATTTAAAATGGATTATTACGAAGAACACATTCCTGTAATAAACCAATGTTTATTAGAAACCCCAAAAATAATATCTAGTTCCCACATTGAAGAAACCTATGGTAATAAAAACGAGTTAAATGAGCTTCTAAAGAAATGGAACATGAACGATTTAATAGAACATTTTATAGGTAAGTGAAACTTATTAGCTTCATCTGCAAAAAAAGTCTTAAAAGTATTTTTATTTCTTTAAAATAGAACAACAACTTTATGTGGAAGTACTGAAACATCTTGATGAGCAAACTGCAAAAAATATATTCTCTAAAAGTAATTTGTCGTTGGGAGCACAAATAGAATTTTTTTACCATTGGTCTAAATGGAAAAAAAATGAAGGAAGTCTAACAGCAGAAAATACTGACTCTTCAGCCACAGAAGAAACCATTAGCAACTTAAAGCTGGGCACAATCTTAAACTCTAACCCGTATGGATTAAGTGTTCTTAAATTCTATGAAAGTAATTCATGCCTCAACGATAATTCCCGTAAACTTCTATGCGATTCAATAATACACTTTTGTATAGAAAAAGGACATGCTTTGACTGTAAAGGATTCCGAAAACTTAGCAAAGCAAATAGTTCAGACATTCTCTGGAGAAGAATCGGTAATTATATTTTTACTCTGACTAAACCCAATAAGCACATAGGTTTTAAAAATTCAAGTGCTTTAAATTTAGCTTGAAGTAAAGTATATTTCAAATTCTAGCACTGGTTTTTTTAACAAAAATATTTCAAACTTGAATTTTTGTTTCCCTTTTGCTGGATTATGCTATTGAAATAAAATGTAATAAAAGTTGAATTCAAGCCTTGAAACTGGAAAACAGGGCTGGAAATGAACTTGATTTCAACTTGAATTCCAGTGAAAATGTTTATAGGGAAGTTTTTAAAACATAATAATATTTTCAATAAAATTAAAAATTTATTATTTTAAAAATTTAAGGCATATTATCATATAACCCGTCAAAATGCATCACCATTAGGAAAGCTATATAATAAATACAGAAATTGGAAGAGCAGCATAAACAAAAAATGTAAAAATACGAATGGTTCTGAAACTGTCCAGGCAACCAAATCTGTCAGAGAATGTAAAGAGTCAAAAGAAGTCCAGTTAACATCACAACATCAGGAAGACGAGGAAGGACATTTAAGAGTCCTTAAACACGAGTTTAATATAATGTCGTATGAAGAAATTTTAATCCACTGGAATGGCTGTTTTGAAATTCGGCAAAAATCGTTTAAAGAACTTTGCGCTGTAGACTCAAAAAAGCATCTGGTAGATTTGTGGCCAATGCTTAAAGACTCTAAAGGGTTTCGTTTGGTAATTATATGAAAACATTAATTTATCTTCGTTTTAATACTATTTTTTTAATTTATTTAGATCAATAATGATTTCGAAAGAATTTATGGGAATCCCAACATATTGCTAGATACATTTGATGAGTTTTCTGATTTGATGATTTCAAAAGTGTTTCCAAATTTTGTATCCAAATTCAAAGGAGAATATGAAATGAAAATTTGGCAGTGTGTTCAAGAAAATACTAGTATCGAGAACAGTAAGTAAATTTAATTTCGAATATTTCGGCTTTATCTTTGCTAGTTGAGAGAAAATATCCCATTTTTAATACTAAAAATAAAAGCGGATTAATTTTCTCATATTTACAATTTTGCAGTAACGGCAACCACTTCATTCGATCTACATATTTATTTCTTAAAGTACATACTGAACGAAGAATTTTGTTCTTAAATATATTTTCACCCGTCTTTATTGAAATGAGCATATCACTTTTATCACCCCGATCTTTCTTTATACTTAAATATTTTTTGAAAAAATGATTTTTAAAAAAATCAAAAAATGTTTTTTTTTTAAATCATTATATGGCAAACCTGGAACTACAATTTTTATAAGTTTTTAAATTTAACTTATTGTCAAGATCTCAAACCTTCACATTCTTAGATATATGCTTTTTAGAAGAATACCTAAAATATCAGAGTTGCCAGTTTTCCAATAAAAAGATCGAATCGAAAATACACTGAAATGGGGTATTGCTACCCCATGGTAGCTTTTATGTGTTAAATAAGATTAGTTTTTTATTTAAATCAATATAGATATTCCAATTTTGAATGGTGGGTTTAATTGAAGATTTTTGTATAATCATTTTATTGATTTGTTGTTTTTCGCAACGTTTAAGACGTTTAAACAAAAGTAAATGTCGAAAAATTTTATAAAAAACAACAACAAAGTTTTGGTTTAACTATTATTGAACTCTTAAACATTCATTGTGAGTCCCAGCAAAATTTTTAAAATAAAAACTATGTTGCGTTTAATAATAAGTTATTTTGTTTTGTTATTTTAACTCAATATGTTTTTTTAGATACAAAATATTTGATTGTACTTACATTGATACAATCATTACTTCCATTAGCAAGACTAAAATCCAAGAACTCAAAAAAAGGAGCGAAATTTTATACATCTCTTGAAACAATGCGATCTTTTATTAGATTTGTACCAACGGAAGAAGCATACAAAGAAGAATTGGATAAAAAAATTGTAGCTGATGGATCAGTACCACCTTTTGTAACTGTAATTGGAGATATACTCAAACCAAAATCTTTTTTTTGTGATTTTGAAAACATCAGATATAAAGTTTTCAGTATCATCAAAGCTGTTGACATATGTTTCAAAGCATACCATTTATTTTCTATTAAATTTCCTGAACCGTCAATACATATATGGCATTTATTAAACATGCAGTTTTATAAAATAGGGACTACTCCCTCTAATCCAGCTGTACAAATGTTGTATAAAACAATACAAGGTTAGCAGTAATTACTAATTAAATAAAAATTTTATTAATAAGAACATTTTCTTTTTTAGAAGCTGAAAACTGAATCCAGAACCAGTCAATTTTACCAACCCAACTTCATCTCTTCGATTATGGTTTATCAAAATTTTTATACCTCTTAAGATTAAGATTATGAATTCCAATTGAAGTGGGTATGATAAAAAATTCTATGATAAAAAATTCTACCTACAGTTTTAGTTAGTACACGTTTAGTACAAAATTAGTTTTTAGCAAAAGTGCTTGCTAATTTGTATTTACAAATTACAAAATTTTCAGAAAAAAAACTTTAAAACCGACTATTTAAAATTATCAACCATTTTTTGATTTTTTTCTTCATAATTAAGAACGTAAATTGTTTAAGCCAAACATTTTTAAAATCTAAGATATAAAGAAAAATTCGAAATACTTTAAAAGTAAATTTAAATTTTTAAAAATTTATATATGTATGTACTAATAGCTAAATACATAGAAATTTTGTTGATTTTTTAACAGTCTTATATATCAAATTAACATAAAAACCAATAACAGAATTGATTTATATGACTGTTACAAGACTCAAAAAAATGTTTTATGTTTTTAAAAAATTGACTGAGTTGCAAATCGATATTTAAAAGAATTGCTAAAATTTTGTTACGGTTAAACAATTTATCTACTATTTTTGCTTCATTAATATTTATGGACACGTTTTGCTAAAATAAGCTAAACGGTCTGCTGGCCCAAATTTTCTGCAGCTTTTACAGACATTTTTATTCGATTAGTGCAATCTATTTTGAAAACAAAAATTATGTTATTTTTAAATCCGGCATTTTTCGCATTACAGAGTTGGTGCTCTAACATTTTAAAACATGTAATTTTTTGCTAAATATTTCATCACAATTAATTTATCGACACTCAATTAAAAAAGTCTGTAACAACTAGAGGAAAATCTGGAATTGTTACGGGAAAGTTATCTAATTTAAGGCCAACAGACCGTTTAGCTTGTTTAAGCAAAATGTTCACAATGATTAAAGTTTCACAAAAACTAAAAAAAATGTATTAAACTCGATTTGCTAAAATCAGACAATTTGTTTACTAAAGTCTTTAGTATTGTATAAATTATTTCTAACTTAAATATATTTTATTCTTTGATTAGTTCTTTGTATTTCAAATTACAAAAATTTTGGCTAATTTTAGCGAGTTTGGTTTTCAAAATTAGTTCAATTTTTTTCTAAATTCAGCAATGTAAATTAGTAAAAAAAAAACGTTCATATAATTTATTTTCATTGAATATCATATCGATTTTTTATTTTTGATGTGATTTATCTAAAAATACACTCATAGAAATAAATCTGTAAACACAGCAGAAAAAGCAACTAAAAAGTAAAAATTAGTTAAAAATTATGCTGCGAAAAAAAATGTTCAATTAGCAGATTTTTTTGCTAAATATTAGTAAAATAAGAACAGCAAAAATAAAACTGTTAAATTCACAGAATTTTAGTTATATCGTTTAGTGAAATCGTTACTAGATTTTATTTCAGTACTATTTTTAAACCTTTTATCTGAATATAAATGTGGCTTCTTATTATAAAACATTGTATTTTTTTGAGTTCTTATTATAAAACATTGTATTTATTTAAGGAGCTTAACATTTTGAGTGAAATACCTTATATTCGCGTTTTTTTTACTTTTTCAATAAAATTTAGCTTTTTTTGTGGATTATTTAATTTTACACTGAAAGTTCTATAAATATAACCTCCACCTATTCAATTTAATAAAAAACATGACTCTTATAGAATTTTCAGGCAATTAAAGCATACCAATATTAAGAGCACATGACATTTATAGATATTTCAGTGTATTAATGTTTATTTGTAAATCATCTGTGCCAATTAAAATATTAAAGTACAAATATTTTTTTGTATTAAAACTCGTACTATAATAATTATTACACAATCTACTTTTTAGAACAAAACTCATTTAGTTATAAGAACAAGAAATATTTTAAATAAACAAAAATTTTAGTAAACCTACAAAACATTTTTTATTTAACGATTTCCTTTGTATATTTTACAAATGTTTTAGATTTTACCACTAATATTTTTTGTAGAATAAACAAATTTTTTTTGTATTTTTACAAAATATTTATATATTTACAAAATTTTTTGCACGTTTACAACATTTCGTAAAATATACAAATAAAAATTTCGTACTAGATACAAAATTATTTTGTATTTAAACAAAATATTTATATCTTCACAAATATTTTTTTTTACTTTTATAAAATTTTGTAAAATATACAAATAAAAATTTCGTACTAGATACAAAATTATTTTGTATTTAAACCAAATATTTATATATTTACAAATCTTTTTTTTGTACTTTTATAAAATTTCGTAAAATATACAAATAAAAATTTGATACTAGAAACGAAATGTCTTTTGTACATATTACAAAAATATTCGTAATGTCAAAATAACCAAAACTTTCGTAAAATGAACCACATTTTTCGTGTATTTTACCTATGGATTATTATGAGTGCAGTTGGGCCATGTAGCGATCGCTATTGATGGTCTGGCGTTTTTCAAGGTAATCAATGTGCAAAATTCCAGCCGCATCCAAAATACTGATGCCATAACTTTACGAGCTGACTGTTGCGACTTTGGGTTTTTCGGACGAGGTTCGCCAGTTGTTGTCAACTCGGCTGACTACCGATTCGACTCTGGAGTGAAGTGGCAGATCCAAGTTTCGTCCTTTGCTACATACCGATGCAAAAAGTACTTTTTATCTTGCCAAAACAGCTCCAAACACCTCTCAGAATCATCGACACGTTCTTATTTTTGGTGCACTGTGAGAAAACGCGGCGCCCATTTCCAAAACAGATTTCTCATGGACAATTGTTCATGCAAAATAAAGCCGACATGTTCCTTCGATATCTTTAAGGTATCAGCTATCTCTTGCAACTTCAGTTTACGGTATGCCATAACGATTTTGTGAACTTTTTTGTTGTTTTCCGGTATCACCACCTCTTTAACCCTTTGACGACCATAGGCAGGTACACTCAAAAAAAAGTCAGTAAAGTCAGCAAAAAATGTTGCTGTGTCAGCAAATTTTTAGTCAGGAGCGTGCTTGCAAAAAAGTTGGTAATTTCAACAAAAGGTGTTTGCTGAAAATCAGCGAGCTGATTTTTACCAAAAAAATAGTAATCTCAGCAAAAGTTTTGCTAACACTTAGTCGATTTCAAATGAAAAAAATCCTTGCTAAAATCACTAAACTTTTTGCTGAATATTAGTAGACTGAAAAAAATTCAAAAAACTTGTAGCGAAATTTTACTTTAGTTAATTTATTTGCTGAAAACGGAATTTCAGCAAAAAAATTGCTAAAAACTAGTACACTTGATATACAAGACGTTTTACTAATTTTTTTACTAACTTATTTTTTTTGAGTGTATGCTTGCCAAAGGGCTTTTTGCACTTATAGTTGCCCAGACAAAAGATAGAGTAAATGTGTCCAAAGGTGATTTGTAAAGGAGGGTTGAGGCAAAAAAAGTGTAGTAGGCGGTAAATACCTACCTGGTTCCACTTTCTCTTTGCGAGTTGGTTAACTAGAATTCTTTATTTGAGGAGTAAAAAGCACAAATTTTGACAAGCGAAATGAAGGGCAAGCAAGGGGTCTATGGGGCCAATTTTTGTGAAATATCTATAATTTAATTGCAGATCACGAAAATAAAATAATAATAAAAATCGGTTCGTCCAGAACGGCGGGGTCATCAATTGGCAAATATTTTTGACAAGCGAAATTAGGGGTGAGGAGGGGTTCAACGGAGCCAATTTTTCTAGGCATAACTATTATTATTATTATATTATCATGAAAATCGTAAAAACTTCGAAATCGCTTCGGCGGAAAATGTATGGTCCTCAAAGTGTTAAGTCGACCAGAGGGCTCGTAGTCATCGGTGTTTGTATGACCACGTTCAATGATACTCTTCAACCATTTGTCTCGATGGAACAGAGTCCGATTAACACTTATCAAAATTGAACGAAAAGAGCGAATAATGGTCAACGATGTCGTATCGTTCAATTAACTAAAACGTTCAAATGAACTAGTTCGCTCATGAACGACAAAACTCTAAAAAGTTATAAATAACACTGTGGAACAAATTCAGGGTAGCTAGGTCGATTCTGAGAGTGAGGGGTGAAAATAGAGGCTAAATTAGAAGACCCGTATCGTGGCGTTTGCTTATGTTAGTTCGAATTTTTTCTTATTGTTTATATGGTTTTTTGGCTATAACTCGTCGACTAATTGATATTTTTTAAATCTGTAAAAGCCAAATTATTGCTAGAGAAAAAAATTGATTTGATTGATTTTTTTTTTGGTTTTTTTTCTTTAAAATTGTTGTTCAGGTCTCTAGCTATAATTTGGCTTTTACAGATTTAAAAAATATCAATTAGTCGACGAGTTATAGTCAAAAAACCATATAAAAAATTCGAACTAACATAAGCAAACGCCGCGATACGGGTCTGCTAATTTAGCCTCTATTTTCACCCCTCACTCTCAGAACAGCACTAACTTTTGCTAACCTGAATTTGTTCCACAGTGTAATCATTATAAATATAAGTTTTAATTTGTTCTGATATATTAAATTTTAAGTCGATTTTACGGTATACTTAAGAGACTTGTGTAGTTTAAGAATATTATTTCCTATAGATTCCTAATTTCTCTTAAATTCCACCACCTCTCTAAATAGTTTTGCCATTCCCCTACTCTTTTCAAATTATAATATTGCTCTTTTAATTTGTATGAACTAAAATATTGAAAAATGTCAATACAAATTTGTTATAACTAAATTTTTATTCTTGTTCTTTTTTTCATTGCATTTTTTTTACAGAAATCCAGACAGTTTAGCTAATCGTCGTTGGGGTTCAATGAGACAGTAAGAATACAAAAAATTCAAAATTTTAAACAATTATTTAATAAAGTTCATGTAACTTAAGCATACTGTCATTGATAAAAAAGGGGTTTTGGGTGTAGCATTCATTTAAAAAAAAAATGTAAATAATTTCGTAAATAGGTATTTCAAAATATTTGGGGCTATTTTAAGGTTTATATAGTGGTAAAAGGTTTATACAAAACTAATATTGGATTTTAAATAAAATAACTAACATTTATTGTAATATGTAGGCGCCAAATTTTAACCATAAATTTTGATTTTGCCTCATCTTCACATATATATTTACTTCTTTTTCATCATAACATCTTCATTTCATACTCTTTTTTTTATTGTACTTACCCTAAATCCAAAAGTTTTTTTTTGCATAGACATTAATTTCTTTGCTTATCACTTTTATTTTAACATTTAATCCAGATTAATTGTGGTTGATTGTCATTTATTTATTTTGCTCAACCAAAACTTATCAGCCACTAGTTTAATTGGTATTTTCTTCTTAATTTTTTTTTTTCATAAAATAAAATTTTATTAAATGTTCCTTTCTTGCCAAGAATTTAGCACAAAATCATTAAAAAACATTGTATATTTATTCCCCCACTAGTATTTTTATAAAAAGAAATACAATTAAGGATAGAAAAATAGCATACTTTTGAAGAAATTAAATACGCAAACTATGAATTGAGAGCAAAAAATTGGAAATTTGACTTTAAACGGACTGCAACCCAGCAAAATAAGGATTTCAACAATTTACCAGCCTATTTACTCGCTTAATTACTTTTGTTCCCGATATTCCAAAAGTAATGTGTTGTCATTACCTTTTCACTTACAAAAAAACACCAAGTAATGAGTACTCATTACCCTCCCTCTTATAGAAATTACAAAAATAATAAGTACCCATTACTGTTACTAGTTTTGGGAACCTGCGAACAAAAGTAATTAATCGAGTAAATAGGCTGGTGAGTAGCTGCGACCATGTTTTTGCTGGGAAAGACACATCTGATTCCGGTTCGGAACTGGCTTTAAAAAATACCATAGATAAATGAGTGAAAAAGTTAAAGTCGGGCATGCCGACTATATGATACCCTACACCAGTCTGGTTGAAAGTCAACTAATGTTTGTATCCAAAATTTTAATGGGCTAAAATGAGCTTGTGTTAAAATTTACCTATAAATTGGTAAACAATTTTTTGATTTTGCCTAATATTGGGTGTATTTAAGTGAAAATCGAAAATATTTCCCGAAAATGGAACAATTCTATCAAAAATCAATAGTCCGATATGAATCTGTGTACCAAATTCCATTAAAATGCTTTTTATCTGCGACCTGTAACGTGCGAACAAGTATAATAACCAATTTTTGCACACTAGGTCTAAACTTGGACTGATTACAACTGAAATCAATAGGCTTTGTCCTTGGCCCTATATATGTATGTAAGGCGGTGCATCAACTTAATGTTTGCAACCACAAGCATAAGACCCCTTTTTGGGGGACCCTTATATGGGCGCCAGAACAAAACACTGACCAAAGCTTTAAAGAATCAATTCCTTATTGGAATGAATTTCCTTAAATTTAATTCAATTTTTTAATTCAAGGAATGAATTCATTAATAAGAAAAAAAAACGAGAATTAATTCCTGTAAATGAATTCCAAGAATTTAAATTTAGCGAATGAATTCCCTAACCCAAACATTAAGCATTAACTTAAAGAATTCATTCCCTAACGAATTCATTGAAATCGAATTAATTCAATTTTTGGGCAAGGAATTTATTCCCTATGGATTGTATCGCCTTAGAGTCTAATTAATTTACACTTAATTGCCTGGAACTAAACTTTTCGTTTGATTTCATTTTCTAGGGAATGAATTCCTTAACCAAAAGTTAAATTAACTAGAATTGAATGAATTCCTTAATGAAAGAAGAAATTAAATTTTATGAAGAAATTAGGAAAAAAATTAATGAATTCCTTCCAGATTTTCATTCTATTCCTTAGGTCAGAGAATTCATTGCCAAAATATAAATTCAGTTTAAAAAAAGGAATATAATTCCTTCGAAGCTTTGACACTGACCGACTTTAAGCAAAATCAATAGGCTTCGTCCTTGGACCGATATAAGTTATTGTACTAAATTTGATATAATATATATAGCGTGCTCACAAGAATACGTGGCCTGACAGATAGACAGACGAATGGACGGACATCACTACATCGGCTCCGAAAGTGATTCTGAGACGATCGGCATCCTTAATGGTGGGTCTAGCTTCAATATTTTTTGCTGTTACAAACATCAACCCAAAATGGTGGAGGGTATAAAAGTCATCTTCAATGATGAGGCACATTTCTAATCTTAACATGCTAAATTTCCAGATTTGAGACGATGACAGTTCATAGTAAGTCTACTAAGTGGCAATGCACTGAGCTTCTACAGAAGTCATTATAAGAAAGTCCCATTCTCCGTGCATATACGCTTCTTCGGGAGAAGGTGAGTGCCCTTATCCAGCGCACACCACCAAATAAACACTCCGTACATCAGTATGGGTCTAAGACAGCACCAAAAAGCCAATAGTCATTTCGGGAGTTGATACTCCAGTTCCAACCATTCGCCTTTTTACAGAAATAAATGGCCTTTGGTACTCTAGCCTGAGTGTTCAGATTCCACAATAACTCTTTATCAACGATAATTCCCAAATAACTGGCATTCTCGGAAAATGTAAGCTCAACTCCGTTCAATCTCGGCAGTCTGAGCCCCTTCATCCTATTTCTAGTGAATGTAAGAATATACGTTTCCCTTGGATTGACCCCTAGCCCAGTGCTTTCACTCCACCTAGAGAGAATTTCCAGTGAGGACTCCATGAGTTCCGACAGAATATCCGGATATTTACCCGATATCGTAATTGCCACATTATTGGTATAAGAAACTGCCTTACAGCCGACATCATCAAATTGAACGAGTAGACGATTCATGGTCACATTCCAGAGTATCGGAAGTTGAGAGGCACCCCTCTGTGGGGTGTCTCTCATCGGTACTTTGGATACCGCAGATGCGGCGAGTGTGGACACGATCACCCTATGCTCAGCAAGCTCATCATGAACTCGGTGATGGTATTATCCACCCCCAAGTCCTGTATGGGCATCATAATTCCGCTCTTTTTCGAAAACAATGATGGCGTTGCTATCACCGTTAATGAGAGCGCTACGCATCGATGATAACCAATTTATTTTTAACAAAATTGGACGGTCCCAACTCGACGGTGCTACGTGGCACACAGCTGATCCCACAATGGATATTCTACACGAGTGATTTAGGGGCATGATTATATCACGCAGAGGCGATGTGAACTGGCCACCGAGATTATCTGATTTGACCCCGTTAGACCTTTTCTTGTTTGGTTTCCTTAAGGCGAACATCAATGCCAATAAGTCACAAACGATCAGTACCCTAAAAGTCACCATAATCCATGCCATCGCTCAAAATCAGCCTTATCTACGAGTATGCTGCAGAACCAACACCAGAGTTCCTGGATGCGTGCCACCCAGGGAAGCTGAGTTTTAATGCTGGGCTAATGCTTCACAAAGTATAATGAAAAAGCATCATATATTTTATGAATCTAGTTTTAATGAAACTTTTTTATTGAGTGCATGAAACTTTTAAAAAATGAAAATTTTCACAACATTTTATGAAAAATTCCATTAATTCAATGAAAAGTTTTAATGAAGGAGTTCCAGTGAATTGGTTTTATGCAAAAATTCTTTAATATCGTGCAGATAATTCTCCCAGTGTAGTTTTATTAAATTTTATACGGCATTTAGACTGAGGAAAAACCACCTAGTTTTTGGCTCTTAGATAGATAGCTTTTACTCAGTCTAAATTCACTATTAACATCTAACCGAACTTATTGGAAAACTTATCCAATTAGTCTTAGTTGACTACGCACCCCAAGGTTTCCAATCCTTCTCCCTGTTTATTTCCTTTCCTTTCATTTCCTTTCTTTCTAAACGACTTTCTCGATCAAACTTTCTGTCCTATCTGTCCTATCCTGCCAGGTAAAAGCGTAATTTTTCATTCACATACCTTCGGTCATAGGCTAAGCCTTCCTGAGGCAAAAGGCAGATTCAGAATGACACTCTCAATAGGAACATTTTGACAATGTCTGAGTGGGGTCGTGAAAAGTTGTCAATAAGCTCTAGGGACGTGCAATCATCAATGTCATCTGTTTACACACGCAGAGAAAACATATAGTTGAACATTATTGGGGAAACGAAATTCTCATAATATAAGAATTATCATAATATAATTATTGTGATTATAAATATGATACCGATTGATCATATTACGATCACTGATGACGATTTTATCATCAGTTAAGATTATACTATGATCACTAGGATCATAATATGGTCATTACATATTTCAATCATAACATAATGCTCCTAAAATATCATAATATGATGCTCTTTTCTCTGCGTGCATAGACGGTATCAATATTGATCAATTCCAAGCTCTTGATCTTCTTGGCATGAGAATTCAACTCGATTTCCGATGGACAAATCACAATATCCGACCGAAAATAGAATGCAACTCACATTTTGGGCAAGGACTTCAAAGTCTAATTTAAAACTTCTGAACCGTGTGCAAAGTTGGAGGACATTGTAGCATCGTCGGAAGAGTTTTCTATCCCTCATACATATCGCAGCGTCCTCCCTAATGTTCCTATAGCACTTAACCCCACCGAAGTAAATTACCATATTTACAATAAGAGGGCTACGAACTAAACAGATTCAAGAAACTTCGCCAACTCTATATCTGATGGCGCGCATCAACTGCTTTAAGATTCAACAACTCACGCAATTACAGTATTGCTACATTTGAAGCCTTTCGTCTTTCACCACCTCTTCCCAATACGTTAATGAATAGGAAGAATTTCCGGAGTGTTGTTTCTCTTAAAAAAAAAAAGTAATAAAACAAAAATGGCCAAAATTGTTAAAGAGCTTACTCCAAGATTTTCATACAATAAAATTTTCATCATTATCGGAAAATATTACATAAAATACTTTCCTTGTTATGGTAGATTCGTTGCTTCTTTTATATTGTTATTGTTATTTTTTATACAGTTAATTTTAGTTCGGTATTATGAACATTTTTATAGAAAATTTTGTTTCCGTATTGTTTTCATTACTATTTATATGACCCGATCTGTATTGTTACTCTTCATGGCCATTTTACTTAAGCAAAGAATTTTTTTTTTCCTTAACGTATTTCTTGAAACTGGTTTTTTTTACAAAAAATACAAAACTCTTCTTGGCATTAAAAAAAACTTCTATAAAACATTATTTTGTGGTAAAAAGAAATATTAAAAATCACACTCAAAATAGTTTGTCGGTAGAATCTACAGAAATTGTCGGTTAAAACAAAGGTATTTGCCTTTAAAATAACCTAAAATGTAGTTAATTTTAACTGATAAAAAATAACTTACAAATACAGTAAATATATCTTACAATACCGTTAAAATAACTGAACCAATTTTATTTACTACAAACATTTGGAAGAAACTGACAAATTGGTAAAAACTACTGATATTTACAATTTATTTAATTTTTAATTAAAAATAAAAACAACTAACAAATGCGGCAAAAATAACTAATATGCCGTTAAAACAACTGAATTTGTAAATACTACAGATTTTTACAGTATTTAATTTTTCAATAAAAAAAACCAACTAACAAATGCAGTAAAAATAACTAAAATACAGTTAAAACAACTGGCACATTTTTACTACAACATTTTTGGAAGAACAGACAAAATTGGTAGAAACTACTGATTTTTACAGTTAATTTTATTTTACTTGTACTCTAGTTATTACGTTTTATGCATTGAGTATAGAATTACAATTCATTTAAATAACTGTGATAATAGATGTTTTGTATTTTTCCATAAAAACAACTGAAATCACAGTTAAAAACAACAACTACTGATTACTATCAATTGTTATGTACATATATTCCGGATCATATGCATAATCACTTTTTAAATTTATAAATTGCTTATAAAACAACTTTCTCATACAAAATTCATTTTATAAACGTCTTATAAGATTTTCAAATTATTATGCATAAGCACTTCCGTATATATTATCCTAGGTTTCCATAGAGGAACATAGCGTCACAATCAACTATCATGTAGTAACTGACACACTTTTTCGAGTGCATGACCATCAAGATGGCTTTGCATTTATATTATACTAACTGAAAAAGAATACACAACAAAAGCCATCTTACTTTAACTCTACCTCAACTTCTTGTTTTTTTATTATTACCATTCATGCTGTTTTCAATGGATTTCATTTGTTACCGTGCGCATGCGTCACAGCGTCATGGTTATGGAATGTCTGCGCTTTTGATGATGTTGAGAGTACTTCGACTCACACAATATGCTATTGTTCACAATTGTGAACAATAGCATATTTTTTTAACTTCAAGCTTCAACTACAACCTGAATGTTTGTTATATTTTTCTGTATGTATTTTGGAATTATTATGTTAAAAAATTCTCACATTTTTTTTTTTTTTACTTTTTCCAACCTGGATACCAACCATATACACAAATACATAGTAAATGACAAACTTCGAAAGCCAACCAACAGTTTTGTAGGCAAACGGAAACGAGTTTGTTGTCAACATTTTGGTTGGTTTTTAAGGTTTCCTCACATGTACCGCTTTTGTTGCTGTTGTTGTACACGTACGGTGTCACATTCTGGTACATATATTTTGCGGTTTTTTGATGCAATAGTTGTTGTTTTTTTTTTTTTTTTTTTTTTTTTTTTTTTGCAAAAGAACTAGTTGCATAGAAAATGATTAGTACAATATATTGTAATCTAAAAGCTTTAAAAAACAGAGAGATTAATGGTCTAGTAGAGATGTAAACTAAGATTTTTATTTTGAAATTTAGTAAGAAAAGATCATTGTGCGTTATTTGATATTAAATGATCTTTAGACTTTAGTCTTTAATATAAATATTAATAAATAAACTTTAAAGAACTCAAATGGTACATATTTGTTCCTGCTGTTCCTATAAGGAGCATAGAGCCATTTGGGTCTATCTACAGCTTTTGCAGATTTTCATTATCATGGTTTTGGCGCTTTCATGTATCGTCTGCTACCCTGGAGATTACATTGGATTTCCTGCCTGACATCATCATATTCCTCTTTACGGAGTTATGACCCACTCATTTCCATTTTCGTCTACATATTTCTCTTTATATTGGGATTTGTCGAGTTATTTCCCAAAGTTTGTAGTTGGAAATTGTATTAGACCAGAATATTTTATGTAGTCTTAGAAGCAAATTGTTGGTGAAGATTTGTAAGAGTTTAATCACAACTGTGTCGATTGTCGACCGACGACAGCAAAAGTCGTCGCGAATAATTTAAATTCAGCGACAATCGATTGTCGACATTTTTTGACATTTAGAAAAAAATTAAAGCAAAACAAGAATATGGTTGCATTTTTTTCGCCACAATTCGTCACCAATTCAATTGGTCTTCCATTAATTCTTGTTGTTTTACATTTTTTTGTATTTAATTTTGCTTTTTTGCGGTAAGTTATGCATTTTTATTTTCAATTATATCTCTTCTGTCAAACAAATAATTTTTTTTGTAAACAAAGTACGAATTTTTGCAACTCTAATACGAATTTCTGCAACTCTGTTCCCTTAATTAGTTAAACATGTGGCAACTATTTGACAAATATTTTGAGTGTGGATTATTGTGTCGTCACGAAAATAGAATAGATTCTATTACGACGACAAATCGCCGGACGACATGGCGACATTTTGCTTCCCATACAAAATATATGCAAAAGCACATGTCGTTGTCGACCCAGTTGTGATTAATCTCTAAAGCAAAGACATAAGAGCTGGCGGCATTCCATATTTCACAACCATAAAGAAGAACTTACTTTACGTTTGAAGTGACTCCCAGTTTGGTTCTTCGTAATAAGATTGAGGATTTCCATATGTTGGTCAATATTCCAAAATCCTGCCTTGTCTTTTTAATACGTTTAGAAATATCTGCACTAGATCCGCCTTGCCTATCAAATATGCTTCCAAGGTAGCAAAACTATTCCACCTCCTCATGTTATCTTCCATTAATGTAAATAGAAGTAGTGTTTTCGGTATAAATCCACATTATTTTCGATTTACCTATGTTTATTTTTAGGCCAGCTCTGGAAGCATGTGCGACG
Source organism: Leucophora obtusa (assembly GCA_949987735.1). NCBI lineage: Eukaryota > Metazoa > Arthropoda > Insecta > Diptera > Anthomyiidae > Leucophora > Leucophora obtusa. The sequence goes on along the minus strand of OX465296.1, from coordinate 27,542,474 downwards.
ATCATGTGCAATTTATTTTCCTCTTAACCCTTTGACGACCATAGGCAAGTATGCTTGCCAAAGGGCTTTTCGCAGTTATAATTGCCCAGACAAAAGATAGAGTCAATATGTCCAAAGGAGATTTGTAGAGGAAGGTTGGGTCAACAAAAGTGTAGTAGGCGGTAATTCCTTACCTCGTCCCACTTTCCCATTGCGAGCCCTCGAAGTTGGTTAACTAGAATTCTTCATTTCAGGGGTAAAAAGCACAAACTTTGACCAACGAAATGAAGGGCAAGCAAGGGGTCTATGAGGCCAATTTTTGTGAAATATCTACAATTTAGTTGCAGATCACAAAAGTCAAATAATAATAAAAATCACTTCGTCCGGAACGGCAGGGTCGCCAAATGGCAAATATTTTTGGCAACCAAAATGAGGGGTAAGGAGGGGTTCAACAGGGCCAATTTTTCTGGGCATAACTATTATTAGGTCAGAGATGATGAAAATCAAAAAAAGACTTCAAAATCGCTTCGGCAGAAAATGTATGGTCCTCAAAGGGTTAGGGACTTCCTTCTAGTACTCGAGTCTTTGTCAGTTTACTTATAGCTCCGTACAGGTCTCTGCTGCGATTGGTTTCAGCAGCCATTTGAGCATATTTGGCTATATTCTCTGTCCATCGTCTTTTATCACGTCTTGATTCTTTTTTCACAGTACGGTCTAGATTTGAGTGTATTGCCTGACTGGCTAACTTTGCGTAATGTGTCTTGGCCGCATTGATGTCACTTTTAGCTACATACTTTTCTGTCTGCGACAAGCTTCCATGCTTCGTCAGACATCCACTCTTTCCGACCCCTTCCCTTTAAGCCTATATGTTCAACGGCAGCATCAATCGACAGGTTTTCCAGTGATGCCCAGTTGTGGTGGTAGAGGTGGCAGTGCAGCTTTCAATATTTCGGAGTACTTGGTAGCGTTGTTGGGGACCTTTAGTTTTTTTATATCGAATTTGATTATAGATGATGCCTTATTTTTCGTTATCGAAGCAAACAAGTGTGGCAATAACTAAGTAGGTGGTCACTGGCACCCTACGGGGAAAGAGACCGGTCCAAGATGACACGCAGCATAGGTCCCAAGGGGGCAGAGACAGGTCTTTGATGGGTCTTTTTATTTGAAAGTAACATATCACTTTAACATGGCGTTGTCATTGGAAGTGACCAATTGCCACCGATTAGACACACTTTGACATATCACAGAACTAATCCAAAAGGACGTGTTACCTAACTGACGTAAACGGATATATCACCGAATTAACCCAAAAGGAACCACCATAGAATGAGTCCCATTTTGTGACATGTGAACCAAATAAAATAAAAAGAACTGACACAGAACTAGTCCCATTATATACTAAAACCCATTTTAACCCTTTTTAACAACTTGCCTATAACATGTCTACTTTTAAAAGAAGACAACTTTAGATAGGAAGACATAACGGAGTTATATCAAGATTTAGATAGAGTCTTATTTTTTTTCTGGTCTTGGAAAAATTTGCATTTTTACCCTGTTTTTGTTTTTGCAATTTTTGGCAGAGATTTGTCTTATCAAAAAATAATAATTAAATTTTTTAAAACTATTACGCCTAAATTCATAAACGCTTTGTAAAATTATAGGAGGTTTATTGAACAAATTTTGTATGAAAATGACGTTTTGTAAACCTGCTATAACTTTACAAAGCATTTATGAATTGGTGGGTTAATCTTTAACGTGTATAGAAGGCGTTAATGTATGAAATTTTATTCTTTTCAATACCACAGTAGGGCGCAGCTAATTAAAAAAAAATGGTTAACTGGGAAACCGACCAATCTTTTTACTGAAATTCGAAAATAAATTTGTACGCTGTCGGTAAGCGATTAAAAATGGGGTAATGTAAAACTTTTAGACATATAGAACAGTTTCCAAAGAGTAGATTTAATTTTGGGGGTTTCTATTACATACTTATCCAGTTAACTGATGTGCCCTCGTTTCACCAGTTACGGAGACTGCCCTTTAAGTATAAATGACACTGCTTAAATCATAGCAATGCTTAATTATGCTAGTCCTGTTACAAGTCCTGCTTTAACAAGTGACGGGATAGGTACCTTAAAGGCAATTGAATGGTATGTCCTCTTTTAACAAGCCACGGGATAGGTATTTTGAGGGCAATTGAGTGGTATGTCATCGTATCACCAGTCACGAGACTAGTCATTTAAGTATAACTGGCACTGCTTAACCCACAGCAATGGTAAATGCTTTAACCAGTCACGGGATAGGTACTTTGAGGGCAATTACCCCTCATTCACCCTCATTCATTGATGGTCGCTCGGCTTTAATTCCTGCACTACACCTTTTGCAACTGTAATTCAGAAAATATCAATTGAAATTCAGAATTTCCATTTGAAATTCAGAAAATATTAATTGAAATTCAGAATTTCCATTTGAAATTCAGAAAAGATCAATTGAAATTCAGAATTTCCATTTGAAATTCAGAAAATATCATTTGAAATTCAGAAAATATCAATTAAAATTCAGAAAATATCATTTGAAATTCAGAAAATTTCAATTGAATTTCAGAAAATATCATTTGAAATTCAGAAAATGTCAATTGAAATTCAGAAATTTTCATTTGAAATTTAGAAAATATTAATTGAAATTCAGAAAATATCATTTGAAATTCAGAAAGTATCAATTGAAATTCAGAAAATATCATTTGAAATTCAGAAAATATAAATTGAAATTCAGAAAATGGCATTTGAAATTCAGAAAATATCAATTGAAATTCAGAAAAGATCATTTGAAATTCAGAAAATGTCAATTGATATTCAGAAAATATCAATTGAAATTCAGAAAATATCAATTGAAATTCAGAAAATATCAATTCAAATTCAGAAATCGTCATTTGGAATTCAGAAAATATCAATTGAAATTCAGAAAATATCATTTGAAATTCAGAAAATATCAATTGAAATTCAGAAAATATCATTTGAAATTCAGAAAATATCAATTGAAATTCAGAAAACATCAATTGAAATTCAGAAAAATGTAAACACATTTTTTAAAAGAATCTGTCCAGGTAGATAATGTTATCCCCTATAAAAAAATTATATATGAGTTTTATCAAAATAAGTTAAATTCATTGAATAAGTGAAAAATATTTTAAATTTGTGTGCCTCAATGATTTTATGTAGACTAATTTTTTTCTTGTAACGAATTATGGCTCTATGTATTAGACATTAAAACGTAACGTAAGTTTCATATCAAACGTATTTTGATAAAATCCATATATAAATTTTTTATAGGGTATAACATTATATACCTGGCCGGATTCTTTAAAAAATTCTGTTTACATTTTTCTGAATTTCAATTGACGTTTTCTGAATTTCAATTGATATTTTCTGAATTTCAAATGATATTTTCTGAATTTCAATTGATATTTTCTGAACCTCAAATGACGGTTTCTGAATTTCTATTGGTATTTTCTGAATTTCAAATGACGATTTCTGAATTTCAATTGATATTTTCTGAATTTCAATTGATATTTTCTGAATTTCAATTAATGTTTTCTGAACATTAATTGATATTTTCTGAATTTCAAATGATATTTTCTGAATTTCAATTGACATTTTCTGAATTTCAAATGATATTTTCTGAATTTCAATTGATATTTTCTGAATTTCAAATGACGTTATCTGAATTTCAATTGATATTTTCTGAATTTCAATTGATGTTTTCTGAATAATAATTGATATTTTCTGAATTTCAAATGATATTTTCTTAATTTCAACTGATATTTTCTGAATTTCAAATGATATTTTCTGAATTTCAATTGACATTTTCTGAATTTCAAATGGAAAATCTGAATTTCAATTGATGTTTTCTGAATTTCAAATGGAAATTCTGAATTTCAATTGATGTTTTCTGAATTTCAAATGGAAATTCTGAATTTCAATTGATATTTTCTGAATTTCAATTGATATTTGCTGAATTACAATTGCAAAAGGTGTAGCTAGATTTTCTAAGTTCGTAGGCCGAGATTTTTAAGTAAAATTTTCCATAACGTGGATGCACACAGCTCCAATTGTTGCAAGCGATGGCGAATCGACTCATTTGGGTCCTCCTTAATACTACGCTCTACAGCAGCAATTGTTTTTTCGGTGCTCACTGTACGATATCTCCGCGGATGCGTATTATCATTTAGAGTACACTTGGGACTAAAATGATCCTTGGTTAGTTGAATTAGTCGCTCGGATTGAAGATTATGTCTACCGTAAAGAGGACGTATCGCACATTAACATTCCCGACCTGAACCATGATTTTCTAAAAAGATTTGCACAATTTGCAAGCGATGTTCGGGCGTTAATCTATTCATGATAAAATGGCAAACCAAACTGACCAATTTGTCACTGTTTAATCGTTATCGGAAAATGAAACAGTTAAAAAACACCCTTTAGTTGGGGATTTTTGAGAATATTTGTAGATTTGTTTGGGGATAATGAAAAAAAGTAACTGGCAAGCTTGCTCTCTCATAACTGCTCTCAATTACCCAATTTTCGAGTACTCGAATGCTTTTTGATAAAAAATTGGTATTCCGCGGTATCACAATGTTCACTACGCGAACACAGCTATTATAAATTTTTTTAAAACTTAAGAACCTTAGCCTTGGTATTGATTCCCTTGTTATAAGGTATCGAAAATTAGCGTTTTTTTAAACTTTTTCCCTTTATCATCTTCATTTTACATCAAGTCATACTTAAGTTAAAAAAAAAAACACAGAATTTACATAATTTCCCATAATTATTATTGTCAGTTGGAAAAACTACACACACATAACTACTTAATTATATAATAAAAACACGAAGAATTCTTAAACTGTTTCTTGTAGCCATGTTTTTACTTAACTTTTTCCAACATTTAATGATGAGAAAATGCATTCAAGTGTTGAAAAGTTAAGAACTTCAAATTTGTTTTTCAAAGCGAGGAAAATACTACTAATGATGTTTAAGGGAAATTTAAGTTTAAAATTAACAGTTTTGGTTTTTAACAAATTGCTGTAAATTATTTTCAACACGTCTTTAAGAATTTTTTTTTCTAACATGAAAGAAACTTTGCATTTAATTTGATATTGGATTTTTTACTTTAGTCACGTTTATAAATTTCACTTGGCACAGCAGCCACAGAATTTTTTTCTTTAAAAAAAACGTGATGTCCTTTTGGTTTTGGGTGTGTTCTCAACTGAAAAATAAAGAGTATTTAAAAGCAGAATAAAGTAAAATTCTCAATTATCTATAGTTTACTGTTGAGTTGAAATCAAACACTTTCAAACATGTTGTAACAACTTACAAAAACAAGATGTTATTTTTTTCATAATTGTTTGCCAGCCGGTGGTGGTATTGCCTTTATAGTGTTTATTTTTAATTTCAGTTGTCTCAAACAAGTTTAAATAAACGGTTCGTTCATTCGGTTAAGACGTGTAGTTCGCCTTTAAACGCTTTGAAATTTATTGTTTACCAAACAAAAGAAATTTGTTAATTAACGTAATCATAAAAGTTGTTTATTTTGGTTGCTTTTAATAAAAATCTAACACAATTTCACATAAAAGGTTAAAGTACGTAAATGAGTGAATAAAACAATTACTTCCCCAAAAATGTTGAAAAAAAAAATGTAGTTAATAATAATTTAAATTATTTTATATAAAAAAAAAGAAAACTGATTAAATAATCATGTTTATTTTCTAAGGGTTTTTTTGGTGAATGTTTTGTATATAAATAATATTAATTTTAAATAAAAATTTCTCGAAAACGGAAGCTTAAGAGCTTTCAAAATTTATGCCAATTTTAAATTGTTACAATTTTCTACTGTAATACAAACAACTTTTAACGAAAGAATTAAATATGTTGTTTTTTATATTATTGTTTGAAAACAAATTTAAGTCACGCTTTGATAAATTTGAAAGTGTAAAATCTAATTGTTGTTAAATATTATAAACAAACTATAGAAAATTTTCTATATTTAATACCAGCTACAATAAAATCTAAATTCCATAAAATTTTATGAGCAATGAATTATTTACAAAATCAACAAAATCGTTGTAAAAAACCGCTTAAATGTAAAAATTCAATTTATTATTTCATGTGATCATTAAATGTAACTTAAGTGCTTTTTGTTTTTTAGAAATTATGAACTTCGCTTGCTTTTGTTATTTTTTTTCTGACTTAAAAATTATTAACTTTATTTTTGTAATTCATTTTTTATTTTCTTACTATTATTACTCTTTGCGATGAATTTATTTTGGTATTTATGTGTAATTGTTTAACTTTCATTATGAAAAATCGTTAAAAAAAGATTTAATTTCATACAAAATGTTGAAATTGAAAAAGAGAAAAAAAAATACACTCTCATAAAATGTGGTAGTAAGTTAATATGAAGTGCCAAAAATTAATAAAAATACAATAAACAATTAAGGTTTTAAAAAATTATATAAAAAATATTAAAAAAGAGACTTAAAAATATTATTTAAATTTATAAAACATTAATTAAAATTTGGTATGTAGAAATTCATACAACTGAAATTTATTTGTATAAATATCCACACATGGTCTTAAGTTATGAATTGACAGCAAAAAGTAAAATCTTTAATTTCGGTTTTATCGATTTTTTTTAAAACTTTTCCAGTATCTTTGTTACAAAACAAAAAACGAATAGAAAGATGAGACGGGCATGCTGTCTATATTACACCCTACACTAGTCTGGTGTGTTTAATATGTGTTCAAGAGTTAATTTCGTGCATATTCTGTATTGGCGCCCAATAGAGGACCCGTGTGTGCAAAAGTGTTATTTTTTCACCTCCCCACATATTTTGCGGTAGATTGGGCGTAAAAAAATAATATCCCTGCAAAAATTGGTCCTCTCGGATTATAAAAGGCCAGTAACCCGCGACTTTTAGCTCTAAAAATGGACTAAAATTAGTTCAAAGCTTCTTTGCGCTATAACTTTTAAAGTAAAGGTTTTACAGGAAAATATTAAATGGGCATATCTACAGCAGAGCTTCGAAGAATTAATTCCCTAATTCCCTTTTTTTGAACTGAATTTATAAATTTGGAATGAATTCCCTGAACAAACTTAAGGAATTGAATGAATTCCTTTTTTTCATTCGATTTATATTAAAGGAATTCATTCATTTTTTTTTCTAATGCCTTCATAAAATTTTATGAATTCAATCAACAAGGAATTCATTCAATTCTAGTTAATTCAACTTTTGGTCAAGGAATTCATTCAATTCGAGTTAATTCAACTTTTGGTCAAGGAATTCATTCAATTCTAGTTAATTCAACTTTTAGTCGAGGAATTCATTCAATTCGAGTTAATTCAACTTTTGGTCAAGGAATTCATTCAATTCTAGTTAATTCAACTTTTGGTCAAGGAATTCATTCAAGTTAATTCAACTTTTGGTCAAGGAATTCATTCAATTCTAGTTAATTCAACTTTTGGTCAAGGAATTCATTCAATTCAGGGAATTTAACGAAAAAAATTTAATTCCTAGGGAATTAAACGAAAAAAATTTAATTCCTTAGGGAATTAAAAGAAATCAATTTAATTCCTTGACTAAAAGTTGAATTAACTAGAACTGAATGAATTCCTTGACTAAAAGTTGAATTAACTAGAATTGAATGAATTCCTTGACCAAAAATTGAACTTGAATGAATTCCTTGACGAAAAGTTGAATTAACTAGAATTGAATGAATTCCTTGACGAAAAGTTGAATTAACTAGAATTGAATGAATTCCTTGATCAAAAGTTGAATTAAGTGCACAGTTGAATGAATTCCTTGATCAAAAGTTGAATTAAGTGCACAGTTGAATGAATTCCTTAGCCAAAAGTTGAATTAACTTGTATTGAATGAATTCCTTGATTTCAAATTGAATTAACTAGTGTTGAATGAATTCATTAGTGAATGAATTATTTAATTTTAATTCTTTACGCTTTGGTCAGGGAATTCATTCTATAAATTTGAATTCTTTGAATTCATTCACAGGAATTAATTCCTGCTTATGTCTTATTGATGAATTCATTCTTTGAATTAAAGAATTGAATTAAATTTTTGGGAATTCATTGCAAAAAGGAATTAATTCTTTAAATCTCTGATCTACAGGTAATGAAGTGCTTAGCATTTTTCTCATACACACTTTTGATGTATCAATGATGCGTCATGGTGATTTAAGTGGTTAAATTCAAAATTTCTGTTTAATCACTTAAATCACTTTGATTTTAACCACTTAAATTACCATGATGCATCATTGATACATCAAAAGTGTGTATGAGAAAAATGCTAGCCACTTCATTACCTGCAGATATGCCCATATATTATTTCTCTGTAAAACCTTTACTTTTAGAGTTATAGCGCACAGAAGCTTTGAACTAATTTTAGTACATTTTTAAAGCTAACAGCAGCGGGTGACTGGCCTGTTTGAATCCGAGAGGATTATTTTCACGGGGATATTAGTTTTTACGCCCAATATACCGGAAAGTGCGTAGAAAGGTGAAAAAATAAGACTTTTACATATATGGGGTGCTCTATTGGGCGCCAAATCATAATAAACACGAAATTAACTCTTAAACACGGTTTAAGTTTTGACTTCTTTCTGGCATTGAACCTAAATTTTAAACTTTGATATCTTCAGGGACTTATAGTAGAATTTCATGACAAATATTTCTAACTCTCCAACTTACGGTTAGTTTATATCCCTTTTTAGAAAGGAGCAAAAAAGGCACTTTAATTAGAGAGTTTGAGGGTTAAAATGTTCCACAAAAATATTTGCCATGAAATTCTACTACAAGTCTCTGAATAAATCAAAGTGGCGAATTTAAGTTCAAAGTCAAAACTTAAAATGTGTTTAAGGGTGAATTTCGTACAAAAAAGATTTTTGGAGGAAACCATGTGAATCTTCCATTTTAGGTATAGGATGTGTTCAGCGAACTTATGTAAAACATAAGTTCACTTCAACTTACAACACAACCTTGTAATTTTTTTATAAACTCAAAAAGTGGTGTAAGTTGTTATTCCGATTTGAGACCTTTAAAGTTAAAGTGAAATTTTTTCACGGCAAAAGCAACTTACTATGCTTTAAAGCTGAAATTCCTTGTAACTTTTGTGCCATATAGGAGATTTATAAGGGAAAGGGAATTACTTTCTTTACTTCCTCGATTTATAGTAAACTTTGCTATACTACCTAAGTTATTACGTTAATCCAATACATTCAGCTAATTCCCACACAAAATTTACATATTAATGTTATGTAATTCATACATATCTTTTTTTGTCATGTCATTGTTTTTGATTTTTTGTTTGTTTTCGTTTTGACCAATTATAATGATTATTATGTATATGTTTTTTTTTTATAATTTACCATTTGCAATTTTACTGCTGATGTACGTGAAGTTGTCACCAAAAGCATTTTAAGTTATAGCATAAAAATAAAATGATTTAAAGGTTTCTCACATATAAAAATAATACAAAATATAACTAATTATGACTGGTAAAAAATATATTTAAATTGAGACTGCATTAGAGTAAATTAAAAAATTACTCGTATAAAAAAAAATTAAGGAAAGGAAAATCTATTTATATCTGAACCAAACAAAGTAAAATTTTTACTCTGGGTTTAATACTGAAGATTTTTGATGGCTTTTATACACTTTAATTAATTTTTGTTTAAATTGATCCAACTTTTGGTCGGAAATTGGACTCCTACTATGAATATGGTAAATTCACTCCTAGTGCGTAAATGAAAAAAAAACCTATTAGTTAAGTACACACAAAATTTGTAGATTTACATTGAAAATGCATAGAACATTTTCCAAAAAGATGTGTAATTTTACTACTTTTGTGCGTAAATTTACCAAATAAAATACTTAACGCCGCCGAAAAATAAAGAAATAAAATTATTTTAAAATATTTTGTTAACAATAAATATAATAACATTTAAGCCTAAATAATACAAGCCCCACATTATCAGGATCCCTTTTCCGTAAAGAAAATGCCTTAGATTCTTTACACTTGTCATACGTATTATAATATTCTACAGTCTGTAATTTTTGCCCAAATTTACCGAACTTATAAAAGGAAAGTCGACTTTTACTATAAATATGGTAAATTTATTCTCAGTAAGTAAATAACAAAATTACACACTAAATGCATAAATTTACATTGAAAATGTGTAAAAAAATTTCAAAAACAATGTGCAATTTTACCATTTTGTGCGTAAATTTAGTGAATATGAATGAAACTTTTTTTAATATATTTTATTAACAATAAAAGTCTCGTTACTAGTACGTAAATGTAATGAGAACGTGGTATTTTATTTTTGCTAAATTACTCAAAATATGTAACGTGCTATTAAGGGATGATAAATGTGGTTTTCAGAATATTACCAACAAGGATCAAAAATCGATTTGTAAAATAACAAGCCAAAGCTTTCATAAAAAATCATTGTGGATTACAATTTATCCCTGAAAATCGGATTAAATTTTATTTTAAATTGAAAATAATTTTTAGTCAATTTAGCTCATTTGATTCATTCAATCAATAAATTAGTTTATGCCAAATTAAATTTATTTGTGAATTCAATCGAAGTGTTGTTTTTTCAAACGCGTCATATAGACCAACTGCAATTTATATGCAGTTTTATTAATTTTAATTTAGTAGGTTTGAGGTTAAGAAGAAGAATAAACATTTTTTCAAAAGTTATAAACACATTATTGATTTTTTTATGGACAGGATTCATCTGTGATTTTCCATTAAATTGTATTATTGTGTTTATATTTTATTGTCAGATTGTCTCTATATGATAATTTTTTCAACAACCTATAGACTGTAGAAATCGAATCCATGCACTCGTACATTACAAACTCAACTATACTAGAGTTCTACAGCTTAGCCATCTCACCCACGTAAGGCCTTGCTTAGTGTGGCTAATTCATAGTTTTTCTTTCCTATACAGATTTCTGTTATTGTTTTTACTCTCAGAAGTGATCAAACAGACACACAAACATTCTACTTTAGAATTTTTGTTTATCTTGTTATCTCCTCCTTGTTACCTTATTCGCAAATGTTGCCACGTATGGTTTTTACGTTCGAGTGCAGGCAATTTGTGTATATCGGAAAGGGACTGTCAGCAGGGCATTTTTTTTTTTTTTTAGTAAAGTGTTGTTTTTTTAAACGCGTTATATAGACCAACTACAATTAATATTGTAATTAATATGCATTTTTTATTAATTTTAATTTAGTAGGTTTGAGGTTAAGAAGAAGAATAAACATTTTTTCAAAAATTATAATCACCTTTTTATTTACTTAATTTTATTTACTTTTCAAAAAAAAAAAAAAATTCTTGAGTCAAATTTTTAAATAAATTTTAAATATATCCAATAAATTTTTTAGTTAAAACTCCGATTATTTTATGTGTTCATTTTAAACACAAGTTTTTGTATGAAAATTAAAAAAAAAATTAATTGTTTTTGACAACAAATTTCTTTCTGAAATAAACCGGATTTATGTAGAATTTTTGGAAATAACCAAAATGTTCCAGTGTACCAATCAACCTTCGATTGTGCCAAATATGGTACAATTTTGCTACAAATCTCATCCCTGGTATGCAATTAAAAACAGCTGCTTTTCCACTCTCACGTAAAACCGGAGAAAAATTCTATTTTCAACAGAATTGGCCGTCCCGTTACGACTCGTTTATGTCGAGTACACAGCTCATCACATTACATTTACGTTCAAGTAAATTCGGATTAAATGTTATAATAACTCTGAGCACTTCTTTCCATTAAAAAAGCTTTGGAATCTGGTCACTTATTCAACATCATATTATGAGGACTTTTTCCTATAGAAAAAACTATTTCTATTTTTCAGAAGAATGACATCTGATCACATAAGATTTTTCCTATATGTTAGAAAAAAATCTCAGATTTTGAGAATTTTCTTTTGTGAAAATGTCTCAGATTCAGCAAAATGTTTTATGTGAGAAGAAGTCCTTAGAATATGAGGGATATTCTGTGGAAAGAAGTCCTCAAAATTTAAGGGGTTTCCTGGAAGAAAAAACTTTAGAATTCTGAAAGTTTTTTTATAAGAAGTAGTGCTGATAATAATATGTGTAGTGGGTATCGAGTATTTGCCTTTTTTTGGGTACTCGATACTTAAAACTACGTACCTAATTTCGTAAAACACTTGGGTAGGAAGTGAAGGGAACTTTCAATGTAAATTGTTTTTGTTACAAAAACAATTTCTATAGAAATAACGCAACACTTCACCGAAGTGTTTCAGAAAATTACACCCTACTACTCGACATTTTCAGAGTTGCACTTTGAGCTGAAAAAATATATAAAAGTGTGACTCAGCTAAAATATTTATCACAATACTACAACTCTGCTAAAAGAAAATATCAAAAGTACAATATTTAAAAGTATATGTTCACAAACTATTAAAAACATAAATGAATAGTTGTCAAAAAAGTTTTTTATTACAATTTTTTTTTTAAAAGTTTCAAATTTAAAAACCGTTAGAAGTATCGAGTGTCTAAATTAAAAAAGTGCTCAGAATTACAGCGTTTTCTAAAGGAAAAATAAATCATGGTTGTCAGTGGCTTTTTATACCCTACACCACTACGTGGAGAGCGTATTATAAGTTTGTGCTGATGTTGGTACCACCAAAAAATATTGGTCCTAGACCCACCTTATAGTATACCGATCGGCTCAGAATCACTTTTTATTTCGATTTAACGATGTCCGTCTGTCCGTCCGTCCGTCTGTCTGTCTGTCCATGCATTCTTGTGAACACTCTACAGGTCGCAAATATTAAGATATATTGATGAAATTGTATACACCGACTTACGTCAGCCCAAGGACGACGCCTATTGATTTTGGTTGAAATCGGTCCATGTTTAGACCTAGTGCCCATATAAGGGTACCCCCCAAAATTTAATTTTTTACACGCTGCAGGTCGCAAATACGAAGATATTTCAATGAAATTTGGTACGGAGACCTATGTCGGCCCAAGAACGATGCCTATTGATTTTGGTTAAAATCGGTCCATGTTTAGACCTAGTGCCCATATAAGGGTATCCCCCAAAATTTTCTTTTTTACACGCTGCAGGTCCCAAATACGAAGATATTTCAATGAAATTTGGTACGGAGACCTATGTCGGCCCAAGAACGATGCCTATTGATTTTGGTTAAAATCGGTCCATGTTTAGACCTAGTGCCCATATAAGGGTACCCCCCAAAATTTGCTTTTTACACGCTGCAGGTTGCAAATACGAAGATATTTCAATGAAATTTGGTACACACACCAATGTCGGCCCAAGAACGGAGCCTATTAATTTTGGTTGCAATCGGTCCATGTTTAGACCTAGTGCCCATATAAGGGTACCCCCAAAAATTTTCTTTTTTACACGTTGCACGTCCCAAATACGAAGATATTTCAAAGAACGGAGCCTGTTAATATTGGTTGCAATCGGTCTATGTTTAGACCTAGTGCCCATATAAGGGTCCCCCCAAAATTATATTTTTTACACGGTGCAGGTCGCAAATATTAAGATATTTTGATGAAATTTGGTACACAGACCTTTGTCGGCTCAAGAAGAGAGCCTAATAATTTTGGTTGCAATCGGTCCATGTTTAGACCTAGTGTCCATATAAGGGTCTCCCCAAAATTGGCTTGTTTACACGCTGCAGGTCGCAAATATTAAGATATTTTAATGAAATTTGGTTCGCTGACTCACATGGTCCCGAGAACAAAGCCGATAGATTCTAGATAGAATCGGTCCATATTTGGACTTTCGCCCATATGGGCTTTATTTACGATTTTCTCTTCTTTTATTATTTTGACACAAGTCTGTTTTAACCCATTCAAATTTCGGATCCAAACATTAGTTGGCTTTAAATCAGACTGGTATAGGGTATTATATAGTCGGCATGCCCGACTTTAACTCTTTTACTCGTTTTAAAAATATTTTCGTTCCAAATGGAACGAAATATAATATTCTGTTGATAGATCTTTAAACTACCTTTTATTTGACACCCATTTTTGAAACATATGCGAAAATACCCATAGAAAAGAAAACTAGGGTAATTTTTGTGTTCGCCTTTTAAACGCAAAAAAGTGAGTTTGGGCCGATAAAGTAGTGAGCATGTTTGATAGTTTAGATCCCTCTATCATATACCTAAAATTAATTTAAGCCTGAAAGTTCACCTAATAGACAATATCCTACAAGCTTCCTATTAATAGTTAATAGAAGTCAAAATATTAACCCTATGTCAATCAGTTTACATAAACTAGTAATTTTTATAAAGTGGCATACATATTTCGAGCAATTTCAAAATTTTTGAAATATGGAGTCACAAATTAAATAAGCTTCATGGGTCCATTTTGTTCCCAGTACTCTAAGGGTTAAAGTTTTTTTTAAATACGCACCAAAAAAAATTGGAAGTCATGCTTTACTTCTTTCACTGCTTTACAATTATCCGTTTGTGTATTTTTACTGCTTTTTAGAAGTAATTCTGAAGAACTTCAAAAATCACTTCTTTCATTGCTTCCAAAGTATCCGTTAGTATATTTTTACAGCTTTTTTTAGAATTAGTGATTTTGGTATCATTTGGTATTTCTAACCAGATGATGATCGATGATAATGTTTTTCACTTTGAAAGTTAACATATTTACAAAAACTAAAATCTGCATTATAACCTAGAGAGAACCTTGTAAAGACAATCTGATGAAAGTGCTTGGTTACACTTGAAAATGCATTAATTGTCAACCATTGGTTCTAGGAAAGCCTTTTTCTTAAGTTTTTTCTCTATTTGTTGTAAAATAAATTGTGAATTCTATTTGGAATTTGTCATATTTGATCTTAAAACCGAACAAAAATTACACTCAGTTAAAATTACTTTGATTAATTGTCACATAAACTAACCACTGACGAGTTTTTGGGTGAGACGAAACTGCGACAGTCTAGTGATTCTCTGGTGTTTATTACATTTTCAATAAAAATATTTTGTTCTTCTTCTTGCTGTAAACTAACTTTAGAAAGTTTCTTTAGTAATTAATTCTAATATTAATTACCATTGTCATATGTGACGGTTACAAAGACTTAACTTTAAAAGCATAAGTTAACAAAGTTTACTTTAAAATCTGAATCCTGGATATTGTGCATTAGTTTAGCAAAAATTTCTATAAAAATATAAAATTTTATAAATATTACTATAAAAATGATTTTGTAAATTAATTTAAAGTGTTTAGTAGAATTTTTATTATTATACACAATTATTTTATTTTATCTGTTTAAGTTGGTAAGCTTTTAAATTATATTTTTGATAAGATTGTTAGATCAAGATAAGATTTTGGTTATCTTTAATAATTTATGCATTGAAAAATCTAAAGAAGAAATTAAAAAAAATTTTTTTTTAAAATAAAATTGCAAAAATGTGGAAAATTTTCTTACACTTTCTTTTCGCAATAATTTGAATATATATATTTTTATTTAAGGCAAATTTTAATCTAATAACAAAGACTTAATTGGTTACACCCTACAATTTGTTTTAAATAAAATTTTAAATTTAAAGTTTAAACATATTTTAATATTATTTTTGTATAACCCAGTAACTTGCTGATATTTTATTAATAATCGCCTAATTATCTAGTTTTGATTTATTTTTGTAAATTTAAAAAAATTATAATAATTTTAAAATTATTACAAAATTTGTAAATAAACTCTTAATTAATATTAAGTATACGTCGTGTGGTGCAAAATTAATAAAACTTAAGAAATTTAGTTATTTCAAAAGCAATTTTTATATTTTTGCAATGATATTGGCAGAGAAAAGATATTAGTTTTTATATAAAAATAAGAAATCTATGTATTTGAAAGTTTTTCTTTATAAAAATATGCTTAGAAGTCAAGAAATTTTCTAAAGAATTTTTCTATTTAAATATGACTGATCATTTGTTTGTTAAATTAAATGTATAGAAGTTTTAAGAATATTTTCAATAGAAAAATTATCTCATAATTGGTATTTTGAGATTTTTTAATAGAAAATTTCTGTTTTAAGTGTTGCCAATTTAGAGTTTTTTTTTAAATCGGGAAATTAACTTTAGTTGTAAGTATTTTTAGACATATTTAAGTTGAAATTATCAGTGTTGTACAAATTTCCTCATTTATTTTCAAATTATATATCATTTGAGTTGATTTTAGTTAGCAATTTCTATAACAAGCTAGCTTATCTTTTAGTCGGCCTTAATAAACTCTAAATAAATTTTTATTTTCTTTTTTTTTGCATTAATTTTTATTTTATCATGTCTCTTGTCATTGCTGTTCAACCGAAGTTGACGTTATAATTTCAGTTTACTGTTAATTTTTTGTTTTATTTCTTTTCAAGATTTTAATCTTTTAGCTCTGATAACGTTTTTAACTGCATTTTCATCTTTCAAATGCTGCAAACCTGAGTGCTTGCGTAGCTCCTCTTTCATTGTTCAGTGATAATTTTATTTAATTTCTTTCTTTTTTTTCTTACTATATTATATATCTTTAATTATTTTTTCCGTTTGTTAAGCAACAAAACCGCAAAAATGCAATTTAAGAAAAAATGCGTTTTTTAGTTAGTGTTTTTATAATTTTCTTCTCATGGGTTTTATCTGATGATTTATTTATTTGAACAGTAATTTGTTAGTGGTTTTTCACTGAGTTAATAAGCAAAAAAAAAAAACAAATTAGCTATTGTTTAAAGTTAAGAAACATGTGAAAAATGCAGTCAGTATAAAAAATGTTATCGAAAGAAAATGCGTTTCATGTAGAAAATCATCTTATGCCCGCTAAGTTGTCTTAAAATCATACTTGGGATTAGTTAATTGGATGGACCAACTAATTGACGATTTCATTAGCATTATTTGATAACAATGATAATGAATTTTTTTGGTAATATAATTGTTCAATACAAATGATTTTTTTTAATTGCCATTTTTGCGAGAACAGTATTACCCAGCAAAAAAAGCGACCCAAAAGAAGTAGAAAAAGCACTACAATTAAAGATAATCTTTTTTAACAGAAACACTATCATTGAAACACTAAAGGTGCTTTCACAATGATGGAGTGGCTCTACTCTGCAGCACAGATTGAAATGTTAACTGTTCAAAATGCAGAGTAGAGTTACTTCACAAAATATTTGACACTTCAATACTTACATTTCCTTTCGCGAATGTCTAGGCTTTATATTCATTGCCTTCATTTTAAAATAAGTTTTTATTTAAATTTAAAATTTCCAACACAATTATTTTGTGTTGGTTTTATGATTTTTAATATTTTTTTTTTCTAATTTGTTGACAATTAGAGATGTGATCAAATTAGTGATGTGTGTTTTAAGGTATATTTGTCATGTTAAATATTTAACAGATCAATGTTAACTCTAGAGTGGAACAAATCCGTACTCCAGAGTCAAACAACTTTGACTCTGGAGTGGAATAAAAAGAAATAGCAAAATATAAAAACGTATTAGTAAGAAAGAGAAAAGAACTAAATTTGCTACAGATTGGAGTACTCCAGCATTGTAAACGCACCTTAATGATTTTAATATTGAGTTGTTATACACTCAGGGAATTATGCAGGTAAAATTAACTGCAAATAACAGTTAAAATAACTGCATTTTCAATTAGAAAGGTGTACACTACATTTGAATTTAAATTAACTGCAATATGAAGTTATTTTTAATTGTTAAAAACCAACTGCCAATTGTAGTAAAAATAACTTCAAATGTAGTGAAAACAACGTCATGAAAATTATTGTAAAACTGTACCAACAACTACAAATGCAGTTAAAACCACAGGCATAAAAATTAAAACTTTAATAACCACTGTTTTTGTTAGTTAAACATACTAACACCAATTATTAATTCAATAAAAACAAATTTTTGTAAATACTCTTCATTTCATTTTATTCTTAAATAAGTTTTGCAATTTAGAAAAAAATTTTTTCTTTCATTTTCCACTTTTAATGCATACTTTTTTTAATGCATTATTGTAGATGTCCGCCCAAGGGGGATGAAATATTTGTTCTACTTCCTTTTTTCTGCAGGTAGAAGATAAAAATATTAAAAAGCTGAAAGACCAAAAAATTCGATATTTTATAATAAAATAATATTTTTTATTAGCTTAACCATTTTTACTAGTTTTACTCAAAAATCCGTTCGAGTACAAAAAAAAAAAAAAAATAGTTAGAACTAGTAAAAACTTTAAAGGGAAATTTTACTAGTTTTTACTTTAAAAATTTCTTACAGCAAAAACTAGTAATATTTTCTATCACATAACTCAACTTATTTTCTTTATTTAATAGAATTTCTACCCGCACAGTTTTCAGTTGACTTTCTTCAACGTCCTTTCTTTGACTAAAGACACAAGAGAAAAAAATATTCTTCTCATATTCTTTCATTATAAACTTCTAACCGCCATATTATTTCTATGTGTGCACACAACAAACACGCATACACTTAAAAATAAATGTGTTTGTTAGAAAATCCAAAAAAACTGCGTAAAGTAACTGTAACGAAAATGCAGTAGTTTTTATGGGCTAATTAAAAAAATAACTGTCAAAAACATTGAACATTTTTTGCTCTATTAAAATAATTGCAATTGGAGTTAAAATAACTACAATTACATTACTACATACACAAATAACTGTCATGTAGTAACTGCATAAAAAATTACTACACCCACATTACTACACAAATAACTGTCATGTAGTAACTGCAGAATTTTACTGAGTGTAGAAGGGGAGTACTTCCACTTTAACATTTTTGTAGTATTTTTGAACGAGAGCAAAGAAAACTTTATTTAATCACTTGAAAGTAAAAAAAAAAACTTTGCAAAAACAATAACTCTTTTTATATTAAAAATAATTATTTATTGCCCCAAGCGGGTATCGACCTCAAGATTGCTAGTATAGTCCTCTACCGCTGAGCTATTCTTTCATATAAAATTTGACTGGCATAAAAGCAACACTTTTTTTTTAATAGAATCAAACCTCATGAAATTATTCCTATTAATTAATGTGTTCCTTTATTTGGAAAGGGGATAGAGAAGAAGTTTCATTGGTGGTGAAAGATGAAGGACTTCAAATATTCCAACATTGGAATTGCGAAAGATATTGAAATCTTAGAATAGTTGTTGCGCGCCATGTGATGCAGAGGAGTTGGCGAACTTTGTTGAAGCGTTTTTGTTTATAGCCCTGTTATATTATTTTACTTCGTTGGGCTTAAGTGCTATTTTTCATAAATAGATGTTACCTTGGCTAGAGATCGAACCCACAACCTTATGTGTAACAGTCCAACGCGCTAACCATTACACCACAGCGCCCACAAGTGCAAAAGGTGCACTGCAATTCATTTTAGAAAGCAATTTTTCATAATTTTTGTTTTATTTATTTTTAGAAATTAAAAAATATTAAATTGAAACAAATTAATTATAAAAGAAAAAAATATTTTCAAAAATACAAAAATTGTTTTTTTGGACTTTCTATATTTTCATATGAAGGGTGGTTAAATTTTAAGGGCCGATGTTGAATGTGAACCACACCTAAACGTCAAGTTTTTATCTGCATTTCATTTGACATTTCTCAATTTCAGACTAACTCAATTTGAACCGTGGAAAGATACACAATCGAGCAACGCGTTAAAGTTATTCAGGCTTATTATGAAAATGGGCGTTTAAATCAAAATGCATTTCGTGCACTTCGTGATTTCTTTGGTCAGCAAAATCGACCAAATGTGTCCACAATCGAGAGAATTGTGCACAAATTTCAGCAAATCGGGTCTGTAGGAAATGTGAAAACAACTGTTTTTTGTGTTTGGTGCGGTTTATGGGCTGGCGGCGTCATCGGACCGTACTTCTTCGAAAATGAGGTTGGCCAAGCAGTTACCATGAATGGTGTTCGCTATAACGGACTTCTTGTGGCCAGAAATTGAGAATGTGGACCTGGACGATATGTGGTTTCAACAGGATGGTGCCACTTGCCACACAGCCAACGAAACAATGGCTCTTTTGCGCGAAAAATTCAATGGCCGTGTTATCTCACGTGGTGGCGATGTCAATTGGCCGCCAAGATTATGTGATTTGATACCGTTGGACTTCTTTCTTTGGGGTTATTTGAAAGAAAAGGTGTACGTCGATAAGCCAGCAACAATTGAATAGCTAAAGGATGAGATAATTGGGCACATTAATGGCATAGAACCTCAATTATGCCTCAGCGTCATCGAAAATTTGGACCATCGGATGGAGGTGTGCCGCCGAGGTCGCGGCATCCATTTGGCCGATATTTTGTTCCTTACATAATTGAACCATACCAATATTATTATATAAAAAGAAATGACAATAATTTCCTAAATAATTTGTGTTTTATTCAAAATCAACATCGGCCCTTTAAATTTAACCACCCTTTATTTAGTTAGAATATTTTTCTACCTCAAGTCCAAATTCTAATATGATATTGTTATATTAGACATTTTTATTGACACTAAATTGTAATGAATTTCTTTGGCATTGCCATTGATATCATGTCAGCGCTAATGAAAAATTCCCAAGTATGCTTAAAATAACTGTTAATAATGTCAAATTTGTGTGGATTTAGCAGTGGTTACACTTTAATTAATTATACCCTACACCACTACGTGGTCGGGGTATTACAAGTTTGTGCTGATGTTTGTAACACCAAAAAATATTGGTCCTAGACCTACCTTATAGTATACCGATCGGCTCAGATTTTTTTTTTATTTCGATTTAACGATGTTCGTCTGTCCGTCCGTCCGTCCATGCATTCTTGTGCGCACTCTACAGGTCGCAAATATTAAGATATTTTGATAAAACCTATTGATTTTGGTTAAAATCGGTCCATGTTTAGACCTAGTGCCCATATAAGGGTCCCCCCAAAATTATATTGTTTATACGCTGCAGGTCGCAAATATTAAGATATTTCGATGAAATTTGGTACACCGACCTATGTCAGCCCAAGGACGAAGTTTATTGATTTTGGTTAACATCGGTCCATGTTTAGCCTAGTGCCCATATAAGGGTCCCCCCAAAATTGGCTTGGTTACAAACTGCAGGTCGCAAATATAAAGATATTTTAATGAAATTTGGTTCGCTGACTCACATAGAAAATTTTGACACAAGTCCCATTTTAACCCATTCGAATTTCGGATCCAAACATTAGTTGGCTTTTAACCAGACTGGTGTAGGGTATTGTATAGTCGGCATGCCCGACTTTAATCTTTTTACTCGTTTTTATTTAAATTTACCCAACTTATATAGGAAATTGAATTCCTTCCATATATTTTGTAAAATTACTTCCAATGCGTAAATGAAAAAATTACACACGTGATGAGTAAGTTAATTACGAGCAAAATTTGTAAATTTACATTGAAAATGGTTAAAAAAAAATTGGAAATTATATGTAATTTTACCATTTTTGTGTGTAAATTTACAAAATAAAATACCAAACATTATTCCGCCCAAAAATAAAAGAATAAAATAATTTTTAAAATATTTTATTAATGAAAAATATTGTTATTATATTTTAGGCTAATACAAGCCTCAGATTCTGATGAAGTGTTTCCCACGGGAAAGCTTAGATTCTCACCACTTTTTCTTATAGAATAGCTTCAATAATGTTTTCTTAAGGAAAAGCCTTAGATTTTGGGAACTGTTTCCTAAGAAAACATAGGTTACGATAACCTTTTCCTATATAAAAGACCGTCTTTCTATCGAAATTTCCTTAGATTCTGTCTCAAGAATCTATTAAGTTTATATTTGAGAAGGTTCTCAGAATCGGATGGTTTTTACAGAAAAAAGTTATCTGTGGGACTGAATTCTGAGAAACTGACAGATTTCAGTAGAAATGTCTTCAGAAGCTATAGGTTTTTCTTCAGAAAAGTGTTCTCAGAATCTAAGAATTTTTCTATAGAAAGAAGTCCCCAGAATCTTACGGTTTTGTTTTACAGGAAAAAGTCTTCACGATCTATCTTTTTCTTTTTAAAAATTTCTCAGAATCTAAAAGTTTATCTATAGGAAAAAATCTCCACAATTCGTGGGATATATTTCTGATAATTTTTTTCTAAAGTCCATAGATAATTCACAGTTTCTAAGCACTTTCTCCTATTCTAAAAGTATTAGATTTTGAGTTTTCTATAGAAAAGACCAAAGATTCTGAGCACATATTCGATTATATAATATTTCAGTTTCTGTACAGTTTAGAGCTAAGTAATTACTGATTGTATAGTTACAATTTAGCCAAGAGTTAAATTTTATATTGGAAAAAAACAACAAATGTCTCAGTTAAAGTCCCACTAGACATTCACTAATCAGGCCTTAATAAAAGAAGGTTTTCAAAACCACAGGCCTTTCCGATAGCAAAAATCCAATAGAAAAAGCGATAGGTATTAAACACTTTATGTTATTAATAATCATTAGATTCTTAGCATTAAAAAAATATCAGATTATGTAAGAAAAAGAAGACTTTTTCTAATGGAAGAAAATCAATAAATAAATATTCTGTCGGTCTGAATCAGAATCTAAGGGTTTTTCTAGAAGAAAAAGCACTTGAAATCTGGAGTTTTTCTTTATAGAGAGAGTGTGTGGAATCCGGAAAAAAATTCTAAGAATTGGAGCATTTTTATTTAGGAAAAATTCTTCAGAATCTTGGCAGTTTTTCTATAGGAAAAAGTTCTCCGGGTGTTCTGAGACGTTTTTGAAAAGTCTGCAAGAAAACGTTCTGGGAAACTAAAAGTTTTCTGTATAGGTCTTCGGAATCTGACAGAGAAAAACGTCATCACAATCTTAGGCTTTGTTTTAAGAAAAATTTCTCAGAAACTCAGAGTTTTCCTATAGAAAGTTTTATAAAATCTTAGGAATAGGTTTTCTGATGATTTTTTTCTGAAGCCCATAGAAAATTAATCAGTTTCCAACCACATATAACTTAATTTTTATTAAATTTTGATTTTAATTGAATTTCAGTGGAACATGGATATCAGCTGATGTGAATTAAGAAATTTTCATTTAAGCTCTCAAATATGAAGTATTAAAATCTGTTTAATTTTTTGAAATATCTTTAATAGTTTTTGAGGATTTGCCAAATTTGTAAATTTACTTATAATTAATATTAATCATACGCCATGATATACCAAAATTAAAAAAATTAAAAAATTCATAAGAAATTAATTATTTTTTAAAGATTTTGATAGTGATTATTGTTAAATGAAAAAATCTTCGACAATTTGAAGCATATTTATAAGAACTAAGAACATTTAATCGACTTTAAGTCGATATTTAAAAACTTTTTAGAATTTAAAATTTTAATTTAAGATTTTTTTTTTTGCTGAAAAGAAGTAATTTTATACATTTTGAACCGGTTTATATATATTTTTTAAACTCCACTCTTTGACTATTATTAAGATCATTATATAAAATTTTCAAGTCTTTAAAAATATATTCAATAAATCATAAGAAACTCACTGAATTGTAAATAAATTTTGTTTTTAGTTTAACAAAACAATTGCTTTTAACTTTAATTGCCCTAGATTCTATGAAATTAATTAACATAAATTAACTTGAAAATTTAAAAAACAAAAAAAATCTACATTGAATTCTTGAATATAGTTTAAAGCACCCAAAAAGTTGTCTATACGAGTAGTAGTCAAAACAATTAACTGTTACACTTCATTGAACTTTAAAGAAATAAAACAACAAAAACGCGATAAACAATATTTTTAACGTGACTTTTAACTTTTTTCATAGTACAAGTAATACTATAAGACCTCTTGTAACACCTTTTAAAAAAAAACTACCTTTACTTAAAAATTTATAAACAACAAGCATAAGCAACAAGTTAATTAATTTTGGTGTATACTTTACAAAAAAAAAACTTTAATATATTTTCATAGGAATATTTTGTACATAGATACAAACTAATTGTTATCAATTGGAGTTGTTAAATATTTTCGTAATATATACAATATTTTTTGTTTTTTCAGTATAATTTGTATGTAAAACAAAAAATACTCAAGCGTAACACAACACATATATAAATAAACTGTTTAAATAACTATTTACTATAAAATTCATGTGAAATTATTGGGTTAGAGGAGTTTAACAATTTAGCAAATAATTATAAAGAAAATAAGGAAATATGTTTGTTGTTAGTAAACAATTTTTACAATTGATTAAAATTTATTAAAAACAAAAAACAAATAATTTAATACTTAACTTTTAATTCAAGCTGTTTAAATATAAAAATATAGATTATAAATTAATTATACTATATTTTTGTTATGTTCCACGTTTGCTGTAAAATGTCTTCTTTTTATATCATTTGGATTTTTACATATATCTTCGATATTTTTCGAGTTATTTTCAATTTTGTAAATTTGAGTCAAATTAATATTAATCATACGTCACCTAGTCCAAAATTGATATAAATGTAGAAATTTTTGTTAAGAAGTGACAAATTGGCAATTTTTTTGAAGAAATTGTTACAGTTAAGTATATTCTACATAATATAAGCGTTGCGCAAATTTTCCTAAGATTAGCGCTTAAAAAAACTTGAAAAAAGTTAAAAATCCCCAAATTATTAAAAATTTAAAAAATGTTTTTTTTAGATTCTTGAATAAAACTCATTTAGAAAACATTCATTGCTTTGTTTAATTAACAAAAATTTTTTATTTCTCTAATATTTATAATAATTCCTATTTTACATTCAAACAAACCAATTTTTTCTTATCTAATACCTCTAATAAATTATTACAAGATGTACTCCAATTTGTCTTATACATCTCTAGTTTTTATACCATTTGAAATTTTTAAAATAACTGAACCAGATTTCAAGTTATCAACAAATTTGTAAATTTTAGTCGAATTAATATTAATCATACGCCACCTAGTGCAAAATATATGTAAATTAAAAATACCATATAAAGGGGAAATAAATTACTATTTTTTTTAAAGAACCTGTTACACTTAGGCAGACTTATTCTACAATATATGTAAGTTTTCAAAAATTCCAATACAAATAATAAATGCCTTCAAAATGTACAAAGTTCACTGCTCTCTTTTCTTATCCCAATATTTTATTCTTTTAATACCTTTTCAAACTAACAATTATATTTAAATTATTATAAATTCACAACACATATTTTTCCCAATAAATTATTTCAATTCAATCTTTAAAGATTATCATTTAAAATTAAAATTTTTTGTTAAATTTATTTTTCGAAAACTTCATTAACTTTATATTTAACAACATTTAAAGCATTCATTATAATTTTTTTTTGCTACAGAAATATGTAGCTACACAGTGAATAAAATATACAAGCTACACCTTTATGAATCAGTGGTTTAACCTCAAGCTAAAATGTCAAAATTATAATTTGAATAATATAAACAACATGCTGTCAAATTTTTCAATCTTAGTTTTTTTATTTAAAGGTAGAGCTTTTGAGTAGGAGCAATACGCTAAATGACTATGACAAAAACGACAATAAGAAAATCAGTTAAAAATATATATAAAAAAAGAAACAATTTGTCATTATGGTTAAAAATAAAAAACATATGCATATTAACAAAGCATTGCTAATTTTAACAAAAGAATGATAACTGACCTTGTTGCTATAGCCAGGTAGTAGTATTGAATGCAGTTCAATGCACAATATTTAATAAGGAAATGTGACACGTTTATGACAAATAAATTCTAAAAATAGATAATTTAATAGAAGTTTTGATTAAACATTTTGTTTAAAAATGTTAATAATACTGAAGTGCAGAAATGCGTTTATAAAAATGTCAAGATTCTTGTTTATATTTTATGGTTTTCTCAATTTTTATTTAATATGGAACTTAAGGCGTATGAGTAATATTAATTAGGATATATTTTCAAAATCTTAAAACAACTTAGTAACTATAAAGGATGTTTAAAAAATTTAAACTAATTTTAAAATAATATTTATAGGAGCTTAATTTTACACTTAAAAGTTTTTAATAAGACATTAATGAAAGTCTTAAAGATGACAAAGAATATGACAAGATGACAAAGCAAATTGTGGTAAAATTTTTTGTTGTTGTTGTTGTTTTTGTTTTTTATTTGATATTTTAAATGTTTAATAACGCTCCTGGACGAGAACAATAAATTCTTATTGAGTTTGTAATTTAACTTAACAAATATTTCCAGAAATTCCAAAAACGTTGCACAGTGCTTCGTCCCCATATAAAGATTGGACAAAAATAGAAGAAGTGGAGACAGAGTTTTAAAATTTGGTATACTGACATAGAACCCCTTAGTTAAGAAAAATTTTAATTTTTGGAAATATCGGGCCAAGGACACGCCCACCTCCCATAGGTCCTCAAAATTAAAAATAATATATTAGCTACATAAATGGACGTAAAATTACAAAAAGTATCCATTGAGATGCACATAAAACTGGAAACGTTTGTGTCAATTATTATCAAAATCGAACCAAGGACTCTTTATACTCCTATTAAAATCTTTATAAAACCTGCAAATCCGATATATTATTATATTATTATCCGATTGCGCTGAAATTTAGCAAGTGAATTGATATAAGGTCAAGCCATATTTGTAGCAAATTTGGGTAAAATCGATTCATTAATAAAACAAAAAATTCCTTTCACAAAAAAAAAATGGGTTTTAAACGCTTAAAATAATTTTTCTAAAAAAAAAACTAATTACATAGGATTAAGATAGGAAACCACGTGAATCCTCCATTTTAGGCATACGGTATGTTCAGCGAAGTTATGTAAAACACTACGAGGAATATTTTTGTGGAACATTTTAATCTTCTATCTCTTCAATTAAAGGGACTTTTTTGGCTCCTTTTTAAAAAGGGACAAAAACGACCCGTAAGTTGAAGAATTAGAGGGTTAAAATGTTCCACAAAAATGTTACCCGTAGTGTTTTACATAAGTTCGCTGAACACATCCCATACCTAAAATGGAAGATTCACATTAATTCCCCCTAAAATCCAGGTTTGTTAGACATATTTTGCGCCAATTCTGAATAAGTACGAGATTAACCATTAAACACATTTTAAGTTTTGACTTATTACTTGCATTGAAGTAAAATTTTCAACTTTGATGTCTTCAGACACTTACAGTAGAATTTCATGACAAATATTTTTGCGGAACATTTTTACCTTCTAACTCTTTAATTAAAGGAACTTTTTTGCCCCTTTTTAAAAGTTGAAGAGTTAGAGGGTTAAAATATTCCGCAAACATATTTTTCATGAAATTCTACTATAAGTCTCTGAAGACATCAGCATTGAAAATTTAACTTAACGTACTTATTCAAAATTGGCGCTCAAATGTCCCACAAACCGGGATTTTAGGGAGAAACCATGGGAATCTTCGATTTTAGGTATAGGATTTTAACACTCTAACTCTTCAACTTACAGGTCTTTTTTCACTTTTTAAAAAGGGCCTAACAAATTCCCTTTCATTAAAGAGTTAGAGGGTTAGAATCTTCCACAAAAATGTTCGTCGTAGTGTTTTACAAAAGTCCGCTCAACACATCCTATACCTAAAATGGAAGGTTCACATGGTTTGAATACGAAACACTCTTAAATGCGTGAAATTTGTGTAAAAATCATGAATTCAGGCATTTCAAAAAATCCATTTGTTTTTAATTTGTGGTAAAAAATAGTAATTAAGTTTTTAATAATCTATAATATAACAGTATAAACTTACAAAAAAAAGAAAAAAAAATATCTAATTTTATATAATTTTTTTTATACTCCATCAACCAACTTAAATAATTTTTGGATTTTCAACAAAAAAAAAATGTCTTTTTCGGAGCAATAAAAACTAATTGTTTTGTAAACATATACTAAAATCCATATTTTATTTTAACTAAAAATATATTGAAGTAATTAAAAAACAGATCTTGTCACAAGGTTTTAAAAAAGTGTATTTTTGAGAATTATTTTCATGAAACAATTAAAACCCATTTTTCTGTTATGTTAAGTCATTTTTGCATAAAATTCTCTGAGTTTAGCGCCCTCTCTTGACGGCAATAGCAATCACACTAAATATTTTTTTTCACATTTGTTTGAGTTACTTTCTTATCTTTAAAAAAATCCTTCTTTATTCACAATTTCAGACAAAATTTGTTTTTTTTTGATTTTTGTCCATGGGACGAAGCATAGTGCGCCGCCGTTCCCTGAAGATTTCCTTAGGCCAGAATGAAATTCGGATAGGGACATGCATACAACGGATTATTTGTTAAATACGTTTGGGATTTTAGCACATTTAATTCCTTTAAAGCAATTAATGTATATCCCAATAAAAATAAATTTGAAAAAAGTCTTAAAAGTTTGTTTAAACTTGAGTTTCTGAATTCTTGAATTTCAAAAACAAATTTCTTAAAACTCATTTAAATTATCCTAAACTAACACGTTTATTCATAAAAGAAATATTAAAAATAGGCATACAATATCTTATCTCATAGGATCCCAGGGGGTATTACTCGATGAAAATTGTTGTCAAACTCAAATTGCAAAACAGTCACTCAAGCAGTAATTTCAAAACGTTTGCAAGTACCACACGAGTTGAAGCCGAGAGGCGCAGAAACACTATTTTGCATTTTGTCCGATATATTGCTTGGGCGCCATTAAAAGAACTCATTTTTGCATCGAATCATTACTGGCGATAAAAAATCCATTACAACAACCCGAAGCGTAAGAAATCGTATGTGAAAGCCGGCCAACCAGCAAAATCAACGCCAAAGCCGAAAATCCTTGGCGCCAAGGTAATGCTCTGTATTTGGTGAGACCATTTGCCTCACTTATTTTTTAGAAAATTTTTCCTCACCCGCCTTGTAGTCCAGACTTTGCCCCGTCTGACTACCATTTGTTGCGATCGATGCAGAACTCTCTCGCTGGAATACGCTTCACTTCAGAACAGGTTATCCGAAATTGGCTTGATGAGCAATTATTTTGGTGCGGAATCTATATGTTGCCAGAAAGATTAGAAAAGCTCATAGCTAACGATGGCCAATACTTTGAATAAATTTATATTGTACCATTGTTTCACAATAAACGCCCAAAATTTGCCAATAAGCCCGCATTTTTAAGTTATACAGATTTGATCAGATCTAGTTAGATCTCAAATTTGTCCACAATTTTGGTATAAATTTAAATCTAGTACAGTCAGACCTAATGAGATCAGATCTAATCTTAATTATAATACCCCAACAAAAAAAAAATCGGCAATCATGCTTTACAAATTACTTCTTTCATTGCTTCCAAAGTATCCGTGGGTATATTTTGCAGACTTTTTAGAACTAATTCTGAACAACATCCAAAAAATTACTTAATTTTTTTTTTTTTTTTTTAAAGAGAAGCAACACTAAGGAAATTCTCCCTATTAATTAATATGTTGCTTTCTAGTGAAAGGGGATAAAGCAGAAATGAAAGGTGGTGAAGGGCTTAAAATATGGCAACACTGTAATTGCACTAGATGTTGAACCTTAGAACAGTTGTTTTGTGTCATCTGATAAAAAGTTGGCGAACTTTGCTGAAGCTTTCTAGCCCAGTTATGTGATTTTACTTCGGTGGGGTTAAGTGCTATGGGAACATCGAAGGAGGACGCTGCATATGTAGCATATAAGGGATACAAAATTCTTACATATAATTTTTCTAAATTGATATTGCCATCACTGAGGAATGAAAAAAAGTAGAAAAATGATAACAAATGTAGATTTGAGCTAATTTTAGGTTTAGAGTTGTAAAAATATTAAGTATTTGGTTATTAAGTACTCAATACCGACCGTTTTTTCGAGTACTCAATACCTACTCAGTACCTACTCAATAATTTCAGAGTTGTATTTTTCTGTATATAAACGTAATTTTGCCATGAAAGAACTATACAAATGCAAATATTCTTTTGGTATGAAAATACAACCCTGCTTCTATAGCTCTAATGCATAAACTTTTCTTAACTTTGCGTTAAAGGCGGATTATGGGACCGTAAACGTAAATGTGATGTAACTTTAACGTACCGTAGCTAAAAAGTACACTTATAGAATAGCGTAAACAACATTACTATTTAGCATTTATTTCATGTGGTTTTTTATTTTATTAAAAATTTTCCCATTTATTTGTTAATTTTTATTTGAATCTATTTTCTTTATTCATTTTATATTTTTTCCGACTAAAATCATTCAGCTGTTTCGATCACGGATAGAAAATTCTGATTTCGAATGAATGATCTGGCAACTATGTTTACATTTACGTGTTAGTAAACATTTCTATGCACTTCTTCTTGTGGTTTCGAAACAGCTGATTCGTTACAGTTACATTTACAGTTGAGTAACTCACTCTTAAATCCTTAATTTTTCTTATTAAAAAATCCTTTAAGGTGTACAATTACTAATGTATTCATTTTCCTTATTAAACGTTTATTAAAAAATGTTATACATAATCGTTAAATAATAGTTTGTTAATTTCTCGTTTTATTCTGGCAACAACCTAATTTAATGTGTCTCCACTTTCAAATAAATTGTTAGTGATTCATAAAGTTAGTAAACGATTGGCTTGTTAATCGTAGGTGAATAATATTGTTTTGAAGATGTTATCAACAAAAATAATTTATAATAATCAAAACATGATAAAAAAATGTTTATAAAAAAAAACGTGTAATTAAACTGTTTATAAACTCTATGCATAACACCGTTAAAGTCTTTTCAACATTTTAAAGTAATTTAAAAACAAAAACTTCAAAAAGTCTGTATAAAATCCACAAATATTGTATTTGATTATTAGATAAACACTCAAAAAATCACTTAAATTTGATATTTTAAAATCTCAATTTTGAATAGTTTTAGAATTTTTCATTAAAATCTAAACAAATCTAAATAATGTCTTTAAAATTCTTTATATTGCAATTTTTTTATTTGACCTAATTTAGCCCACATTTCTATAAAGTCTTAAAAAGAAAGAAATCATTATTAAACAATTTACTAAGCATACTTTATTTCATCATTATATTCATTACAACCTACCTCAATCACAAAAAACAAGTAGGTGTTTAAAGAGAAATTTTCCACCAATTTATTTATATAAAGACACTTTTGTCTGCAAAATATTAAAAAAAAATTCCTAAGAATCGTTACTTTGACAACTTTGATATAGAGGGTGTTTGTGCATAATATTTATATATAAATTTATATTAAATTATTTCTTATTAAATCATTATTAGTTAAACAAACACATGCTATCGTGTTATATTTTTCTCACATTCTTCTTAGCTTGAAGAATGACATCAAACAAACAATTTGACTCATATTTTTTTTTTTGCTGATATTAACATTAAAAAATATTTGCCGACATAGACTAATCTATAGTTAAATTTATTTATATATATTAAAACAAATTTTTTTGTCGAGAACTTGTTAGATATTCTACATTCTAATATGTACGTAACTGTTAATGAGAATGATTGTAAAATAATAATAATAAAAAAAAACTATTTTTTGATCTTGATTTGTTGTTAATACTTATTTTAAAAAATAAAAAGACATTGAATGTATAGTTTAAAATCATGCTAATCGATATTTTTAAAAATACACTTAAAGAAATAATTAAACTCACCTAAATGTTATTGTAACAAAACTGCGAAATCTACGAGTTGTGATTAAGATGTTGCAGATTCGATGTAAACAACTTTTTAATATTTTTTACATTGAAAACCCATTTTTGATTTTAATTTACATGACGTCATTTTGTAAATTTTACTTTTATTCAATTATAATTGATTTTTTTTTTATATTTTTCATCAATTGTTTGGTTTTTTATTTTTAACATCTTATTGATTTATTTAATTTGTTAATTTGCCAAAATAAATATGATTCTGGTATATATTTCTCAAGTGTTACCATACGCTATTCGAAATAAAACAGTATTCACAAATTAACTAAATAACACAGTACAACACGAAAAAAATGACGGTGTTCTGACATTGGATTCTGGTAAAGGAGACAAAAAAAATATCCATGTGTCGGCGTTTTGAAACATCACATCGGATTTTTATTTTAGGGGGGGTTAAAATTTCCTCCCTTTTTCAAATGTTTATTGTAAATCGGCATAGGAAACCATGTGAATCTTCCATTTTAGGTATAGGATGTGTTCAGCGAACTTATGTAAAACACTAAGAGGAATATTTTCGTGAAATATCTTAACCCTCTAACTCCTCAATTAAGGGGGCTTTGTTGGCCCTTTTTTAAAAAGCGACCAAAAAGACCCGTAAGTTGCAGAGTTAGAGGGTTAAAATGTTCCACAAAAATGTTACCCGTAGTGTTTTACATAAGTTCGCTGAACATATCCCATACCTAAAATGGAAGATTCACATTAATTCCCCCTAAAATCCAGGTTTGTTAGACATTTTTTGCGCCAATTCTGAATAAGTACGAGATTAACCCTTAAACACATTTTAAATTTTGACTTATTTCAGGCACTGAAGTTAAGTTTTAAACTTTGATGTCTTCAGACACTTACAGTGAATTTTATGGCAAATATTTTTGCGGAACATTTTAACCTTCTAACTCTTTAATTAAAGGGACTTTTTGGACCCCTTTTTATAAAGGCACAAAAAAGCCACGTAAGTTGAAGAGTTAGAGGGTTAAAATATTCCGTAAAAATTTTTGTCATGAAATTTTACTATAACTCTCAAGAGACATCAAAGTTGAAAACTTAACTTCAGTGCCTGCAATAAGTCAAAATTTAAAATATGTTTAAGGGTTAATCTCGTACTTATTCAGAATTGGCGCTCAAATGTCAAACAAACCTGTATTTTAGGGGGAACCCATGTGAATCTTCCATTTTAGGTATAGGATCTGTTCAGCGAACTTATTTAGAACACTAAGAGAAACATTTTTGTTGAACATTTTAACCCTCTAACACTTCAACTTACGGGTCTTTTTTGTCCCTTTTTAAAAAGGGGCCAAAAAAGTCCCTTTAATTGAAGAATTAGAGGGTTGAAATATTCCACAAAAATGTTCCTCGTAGTGTTTTACATAAGTTCGCTGAGCACATCCACACATGATTTCTTATACCGATTCGCAATAAATATTTGAAAAAGGGGGGAAATTTAATCCCATTATTTTACAACAAAAGCCCACGAAAAGCAAAATCAAAACAAAAATCAAAATCAATTTTTGCCTTCTTATTTATTGTACAGAACATCACTGTGCGGTTTCATATAATAGTTATTGTGCACACAAATTTTGTTAAATCGCAGCTGATATATTTTTTTAAAACAAATTTCTTTCATATTCATAAACAGATAAAAATAATAAATTTTCGTAGAACTTTTGTTGTCAGTTAAAATTTTATTTTAATTAAAGATCAGTCAGAAATTAATTAAATTATCTTGAGTGTACTTTTTTTCAATATTCTCGAATTTAATTTTTTATTATTTGTAAAGCGCAAAAAACAGAATTACAAAGAAAGTCTAATACATCTTTCTGATAATATTTATTTATTTTTGTATTTAAGATTTCATTTTGATACACATAACTTTTTGGGTGTAATTTAGTATTTATAAAGTTGGTGTTTTTGTAACAATACATATTAATATTTGTTTATATTTTTAACTAAAAAGTTGCTTAACTTCTTTATTTCAGCTCGGGTCGACGGCATATGGTGGGATCCAATGCCTTAGCCAAGTAAGTATTGAATACTCATATAATATTATTATTAATAATAAACAATTCACAACACTTTATGGCGGCAAAAAATCAATTGTCACATGGTTTTTCTTTTTGACGTTTTCTTTTTTGTTGCTTTCAGGGCAGACATTTAAAAAGATAATTTAATCATTAGTAATAATTCAATTTCTAAAAAATAATCAATAAAGTTTGTTTTTGATTCGCGAATTATGTCTGAATTTTTTTTGATTCACTCGAATTGTCATTTAATTTTTTGAAATTTATAAATGTTTTTTTTTTTCGTTATGGCGAATCAATTTTAAACACAAAATTAAATTTACTCCTATAATAAATCAATATTTTAAATTGTAATGGAGGCGTGTTTTAAACGAATCAAAACAAAAAAATGTGATTCACAAATCAAAATATATGGAAATAATTTGAGCGAGTTATCTTTATATTTTTATGATTCCCAAATTTATAAATCACTTTTCTTGAATAATCTTTGAAAATAATTCTTTTTGAATCAATTCTTCAAAGTTCTGCTTCACGGTAGAGATGTGCGATATTTTCATATCGGTGATTTAATCACAGTTATTGATAAATCACTGGTAACGGCAGTGATCAAATATTTCAAGTCGAAGTTACTCGGAATGTCGTTCTTTTAATATTTTTGTACTATTCTTTCTTGCAAACTTCATTGTGCACAGTAATACATGTTTTTTTTTTCAATAACAGTGACTTGCTTTCACACTATTCTGAATAAAATTTCTCCTTCTATCATGTCTTTGTTACCGGTCGTAACTATTCTTCTTTTAAGGCCCAGTTTTTAGGAAGTGGATTATCTTTAAACTTAGTTTAACGCAGTTTGTAACTGGAATACTGCTTTTAAAATGTGGTTTATTTTGTTTTATTTCAATAAAGAAATAAATTATACTCGAGAAAAAGTTTTTCCGGCAAAGTTTTGTTAATAAACTTTGAAATGGCTGACAAAATTCGTTTTCGGTTTAACTAAACCAAGTTTAACTGACATCTTAAAAACTCGGCATAAATATTATTTCGTTTATTTATCAGAAAATCGCAGTCTTTTCCATAAAAAACCCGTGATCACGATCACAGTTTAAAAGAACAACGATTTGCAAATCACATTCACTGAGAACAATGTTACTGAAAAATCGCCGGATCGCCCATCTCTATTACAAACCCGTGATCACGGTCACTGTTTAAAAGAACGGTGATTTGAAAATCACGATCACTGGTAGCAGCGTTATTCAAAAATCACCGGAGCGCTCATCTCTACTTCACGGTGGTTTTTTATAAAATATTATTTCACCCCTGTTATCAGTGTTGCCACAAAGTTTTAGATAATATCCCCATTTTGAAAGAACCCAACAAGTACCCTCTAAATCGTTCTATTTTAAAGTCTTTTATTAATTAGAATTTCAGAGCGCCCTAAAATTTGTTGGCTGGATAATATATTCTTCTTTAGAAATACTTTTTTAATTCAATTAGATTAAATAATCAATTTGGGATCAATTTAAAGATTCAAAAATTTTTTTGGTTTGATGGGGATTTTAACTTACAAAATGTGGAGACGAGCTAAAACAATTGTAGTGGCACCGCTCACATAATAGAGAAATTAACAGCTGGCAACACTTCAACAGTTTGAGGACCATTGGAAGAGTGTTGTTTTTGTCTTAGGGAAGTATTCAGTTTGTTGAGAATTCTATTGAAGACACTTCTGAAAAATTACAGTGTTATTATATCAATCACAATGGAAAATTTAGCAAAGACAGAAAGCCATAGTGAACATTCACAATAGTATTGCCACAAAAAACATAAACAAGCTAGAGTACTTTTTGTGGTACTTTTTATACAGGTATGGAAAATGAGTTACTACATAGAGTTGTGAAATTTCGATACTTTTTGAGTACTCAATACTTCTCAATACTTTTCAATTGAGACTCGATACTACTCAATACTTTTAACTGTTTTTTTGAATTTAAAAATAAAAATATTATGAGTTCGTATTTATAAGGAAAAATAATAACAATTCACATACACGTGTTAAATAACTATTGTTACTTACATTTTAATAAATTTAAAACATTTTAAATAAATTAATTATATAATTTTTCACAAAAATTCATTTCAAATTTCTTTGCTTACAAATAGAGTTGTATTTCCAGAGTTGTATTTTTAAAGTAGTATTTTTAGAGTTGTATTTTCATACGAAAAATACACATTTCTACGGAAAATTGCATCTTTAAAAGTATTGAGTAGTACCGTTTTAGTATTGAGTACTCAAAAAAACAGGCAGTATTAAGTACTCAGTACCGGAATACTCAATACTTTTACAACTCTATTACTACATTGTACTTTCTGCAATCAATATCAAATTTGCAGAAAATATTGGCCTACCAAAGAGGTTATAGACTACGGATGTTGAAAATCAAAAATTATATCAAATAACTTTCTTAAATTTTTCAATTTTCTTTCATTTTTATAAGTATAAATATCAGAGTTTCTATACAGAGAAAAAAATAGATAAATATATCAAATATTATAGCACACGTATTTGATTTAACATCCCAGCAGACAAAAATTGGAAGTAACCCAGTGTAGAAAATCATTACCAGATATGTGGTTATGTAAGTACAAACTTGGTAATGGTAACTACTTACTTTTGTTATTACATTTCTTATTACCTTTATATGGCGATGTCGCGAAAAATAATGAGTTGTCGTTACACACCAGCTTACGAAAAATCAAAAAATATATCGTTACCTATGTGCTTACCAGTACTGATAAAAATAATGAGTCTAAAAATAGATTTTCAAAAAAATTAATTATATAAAAAAAATATTTTTTATTGTATTTTTTTTTTAATAAAATTTGCTGGTGCGGGAATCGAACCTGGCTCTACAGATTGCCAGTCAACAGCTCTACCATCTGAGCTATATCGACATGTAATATTTAATAGATAAAAACATAATTGACCTGCTGCACACAAGTAAGCTTACTCGCCAACATACAAAAAATCAAAAAATATGTGGTTACATATATCCTTACCAGTGTTTAAAAAATATTGAGTCTAAAAATAGATTTCAAAAAATTTTCAAAAAAATCTAAAAAATTATTTTCTATATGAAATAATGATAAAAATAAGTCATTATCAGTAACTCATTATTATATGTTTTAAAATAATGCAGAAGGTAAGTGACTGTCATTACTGGTACTCTAAAAAATAATGATATGTCATTACCGTTTCTACACTGGGAATGCAAGTATCCGTTAGTGTATTTTTATTGCTTTTTTAGAAGTTATTCTGAACAACTTCAAAAAATCACTTCTTTCATTGCTTCCAAAATATCCGTTAATATATATTTGCAGCTTTTACAACAATTACATAAAAATACCCTTTGGGTACTATTTATATGTACATATGTTCGTGTGTGCGTTATTAATAACTTTTGTAAAAACAACGAAATTTATCCCAAAATAAAATAAATATTTTGAATGAGACTTAGCCGTGGTATGTTTTTGTTCAACAATTATTTTCATTTTTGCATTAAAAAATGCATAAATTTTTTATTAATTTTATGTGCGTTATTTTGACTGTTCCTTTGCAGTTATTTTCACTACATTTTAGTTGTTTTTTAATAATTAAAATTGCCTACAATATTAGTCATTTCTATGAAAAATGCAGTTATCCTCGTTTCAATTATATCTGTAGTTATTTTAACTCTAATATTTAGTCATTTTGACCTCCATAATTCCCTGAGTTTACAAAATTTTACAAATTTAGTTGATTGTAAATAGCAGTTTATTTTGCTAAAAATATTAAACTGCTGATTTCAGAAGGCTAGATTTTTATTTGCATTAAAAAAATCATAAGAAAAAAGCTTTGAAAATTTTAAATTTGTTAGTTATTTTTTTAGTCAACTAATTATTGTAAATTCTGTATGTTTAACAATTTTATTTTTCCTATTCTTATCTTACAATTATTAACCAGAAATAATCCGCTAATTTCAGCAGTTTTTTCTGCAAGGTAATTTTTAACTAATTTTAACCAATATTTTTACAGACTTTTTTGTATTAGTGTAGAAAAATAACTGCTTTAAACAACTGTTACGAAATCACAATACTTTCGTTAATTGTTTTCAAATATTGCAAATGTTATAGTTGTATTGTATTTTTCTATAGAAAAATAACTGTAATTACAGTTAAAAACAACAACTACACAAATAAGTGTTATGGAGTAACTGTCAAACTCTTTTGAGTGTATAGGTTTGGAAATCATTGTAGGAAAAAAAGAACGAAAAAATAACTGCAATATCAGTTAATTTTAAATGCATTTGCAGTGTACAATTTCAGTTAATTTTACCGACATAATTCTCTTAGTGTAGAAATCATCCACACCCGGATATAGTGTTGCATATTACACTGTGAGACAAATGGTAGGGGTGATCGGGAAGGGTTCAAACTACCGGGAAAGTTATATCGGTAAAAAAGAAGTTATACGTGTCCCGGCGTTTCGCTGGGTCACGTCTAGGAATCGAGATATATCGATTTGACCTTTGGTGGTCTTTTTTTTTTGACATAACTCGTGAACCACTAGTTCGATTTTGCTCAAACAATTTTAAAAAAATTAAAAATTACAATTCCTTTAATCTGTTCATATAACGTTTTTCTATATACTCAACAGTTTTGCCGGTAAAAATAAATGTATGAAGAAAAAAATATTTTTTGCCTAAAATATTAAAAAAAAGTAATAAACAAAAGGTTATTTGATTTTTATGGTAGCGGTAACAAACATTTATTTTTACCGGCAAAACTGTTGAGTATATAGAAAAACGTTATATGAACAGATTAAAGGAATTGTAATTTTTAATTTTTTTAAAATTGTTTGAGCAAAATCGGACTAGTGGTTCTCGAGTTATGTCAAAAAAAAAGACATATCTCGATTCCTACACGTGACCCAGCGAAACGCCGCGACACGTATAACTTGTTTTTGACCGATATAACATTTCCCGTTGGTTTCATCCCACCCTGATTTTGACTGTCGCATAGTGTTATTATCATTTCAATTAAACTTATCTAATTTTTTACATTTTGCTTTATTTTTTTTTTCAGCCAACTTTATCGTTCTTCCAGTTTTAATTCCTCTGGTCGTAGCTCGAACTGTGATAATTCTGAATCCGATATGTATCCTGATATGGAGGATGTCCAAGATATTAGTTATAAGGTAAGTTTAATTATAGCTACACCCATTTCAGTAAACAGTTTACAATTATTTTTCTTTTACAACAAAAATGAAAGTCTTCCAAACAACCAGTGCAACACTTGAATTTAATTTCCCAACAAATTTGTTAACAACAATTTGTTGGCATTTCTATTGAATTAAAATTGGACACCTACACATTTTGGTAAATTATTACTACTGTTTCTGGTAACAAAAGCCACCTAGAGCTACTTGTCTATCTCTTACCGTAAGGTCATTGTTTCTTTCAGTTTTGTTATTATTTTTCAATTTTTTTTTGTTTTTATCTGACAATGAAATTTAGTAGTTAATAATTATAGTTGAAATTGAAGGTGTTTAAGGGGATTGTTTTTGTTTGTTTGCAGATAACCATTATTTAATATAATTTGATACTTTTTTCTTATGATCAATCGTAAAGAAATTTTATTAGTTATTATTAGGGCTAGCAAGTTGAGGCATTTGTAAATTATACATACATTCATTTATTATCAATTTCTTTCAACATTTTAAATACTATAGACCAAAGCAATAAGAATTTTTTTAAAAATATTAAATCGTTTTCTCGAAATTCAAGAACAAAGTTTGACGGCACTGCCACTATGTGGTTTGGGCTTAAGAATTGAAATTACTATTAAGCCCAATCCAGATATTCACACTGCCAATGAACTATAGTAGTGCTGTCAAATTTATTTCTTGAATTTCGCGAAAACTGTTCACTATTTTTACAAATTTGTTTGAAGGCAGCTCTTGTTTATTTAAAGTTTCATCCCTTTGGCCTGTTCGTGCAGCATACCGGTACACTCACAATATATTTTCCATAACCGATTGAGGTTTAATTGAAAAGTAATAGGTAAAGTTTGTTTTCAATTCAAGAATCAATTAAAATACATTGAAATATATTGTTTAACTTTTTTTTATCAGTCAATAAAAAACAAACCACAAAAAAATATGTATCGTCTGTAGTAGTTGATATTTTCAGTCAAGTATTCTATTTTTAGTTTTCTATTTTTAGAAAAAATAATTTAAATAATTTCGTTGTTTTCTGTTTTAAAACAAACAAATTCAAATATTTTCGGTTTTGTTTTTTGTTAAAATATTTTCTTTACATACAAAATTATTTCAATTCAAATTACAAGAAATTCTTTACTCATACACACAAACATAGCCAATAACGAGTAAAAAGGTTAAAGTCGGGCATGCCGACTATAGAATACCCTACACCAGTCTGGGTAAAAGCCAACTAATGTCACCAAAATCAATAGGCTGCGTTATTGGGCCAATATAGGTCTGTGTACCAAATTTCATCAAAATATCTTAATATTTGCGACCTGCAGCGTATAAACAGTATAATTTTGGTAGGACCCTTATATGGGCACTAGGTCTAAACATGGACCGATGTTCATCAAATTCAATAGGCTTCGTCCGTGGGCCAAAATAGGTCTGTGTACCAAATTTCGTCAAAATATCTTAATATTTACGACGTGCATCGTATAAACAATATAATTTTGGGGGGACCCTTATATGGGCACTAGGTCTAAACATAGACCGATGTTCACCAAAATCAATAGGCTTCGTCCTTCGGCTGCCATAAGTCGGTGTACCAAATTTCATCAAAATATCTTAATATTTGCGACCTGCAGCGTATAAACAATATAATTTTGGTAGGACCCTTATATGGGCACTAGGTCTAAACATGGACCGATGTTCACCAAAATCAATAGGCTTTGTCCTTGGGCCAACGTAGGTCTGTGTACCAAATTTTATCAAAATATCTTAATATTCGCGACCTGCAGCGTATAAACCATATAATTTTAGTAGGACCCTTATATGGGCACTAGGTCTAAACATGGACCGATGTTCACCAAAATCAATAGGCTGCGTTACTGGGCCAATGTAGGTCTGTATACCAAATTTTATCAAAATATCTTAATATTTACGACCTGCAGCGTATAAACAGTATAATTTTGGTAGGACCCTTATATGGGCACTAGGTCTAAACATGGACCGATGTTCACCAAAATCAATAGGCTGCGTTATTGGGCCAATATAGGTCTGTGTACCAAATTTCATCAAAATATCTTAATATTTACGACCTGCAGCGTATAAACAGTATAATTTTGGTAGGACCCTTATATGGGCACTAGGTCTAAACATGGACCGATGTTCACCAAAATCAATAGGCTGCGTTATTGGGCCAATATAGGTCTGTGTACCAAATTTCATCAAAATATCTTAATATTTACGACCTGCAGCGTATAAACAGTATAATTTTGGTAGGACCCTTATATGGGCACTAGGTCTAAACATGGACCGATGTTCACCAAAATCAATAGGCTGCGTTATTGGGCCAATATAGGTCTGTGTACCAAATTTCATCAAAATATCTTAATATTTACGACCTGCAGCGTATAAACAATATAATTTTGGTAGGACCCTTATATGGGCACTAGGTCTAAACATGGACCGATGTTCAAAAAAATCAAACTTGTTCGTCCTTGGGCCAACATAGGTCTATGTACCAAATTTCATCGAAATATCTTAATAGGTGCGACCTGTAGAGTGCGTACAAGATTGCATGGACAGACAGACAGACGGACGGACGGACGGACGGACGGACAG
Organism: Leucophora obtusa; assembly: GCA_949987735.1. Classification (NCBI taxonomy): domain Eukaryota; kingdom Metazoa; phylum Arthropoda; class Insecta; order Diptera; family Anthomyiidae; genus Leucophora; species Leucophora obtusa. The sequence continues at coordinate 27,500,849 of OX465296.1, read as the reverse complement.
ACGGACATCGTTAAATCGAAATAAAAAAAAATTCTGAACCGATCGGTATACTATAAGGTGGGTCTACGACCAATATTTTTTGGTGTTACAAACATCAGCACAAACTTATAATACCCTGACCACATAGTGGTGTAGGGTATAAAAATATGAACGTGTGTGTTGTGTGTGTAGTGTTTTGAAAATTCAAAAAAAAAACTTTCAAATATGAAAAAACAAACCACAAAATCGTTTTTTTTACGTTTTGTCAGCTAAAAATTGATGGTTGTTTTAACAGACTTTTCAATTATTTTTATTTCTTTTATGGATTTTTTAAACAATGTTTGAAAATAAATAGCAAATTGGTTTGAATATAATGAAAAATCAGTAGTCCTTGTTTTAATTGTGTTTTCAATTAATTTGATATGTATTTTAGGTTGTTTTTAACGATAAAATATTGTGAGTGTATATGAAATTATGTGTTCTTTACATCTGAGGTGCAGGGTATTTTTGGGAACATATTAACCCTCTAGCTTCCCCACATAACGATAATTTTTGGCTCTATTCTAATAAATCGTAAAAACACCCCTACACCTCAGATGTAAAGAACATATAGTTTCTTATACCGTGCAGCATGAATAGTGCAAAGCACAGTGGGTCAGCATCATCGAATTTTGGCCAAAACTAGAATATGAAGTATATAAGACTAAAAGATATCACAAAGGGGGGTTTGGTTGTTGCTGATCACCAATCTGAAATAAAAATATAAAATTCAAAATGGCGGATCCAAGATGGCGGCCATTAATTTTTAGTTTTTATTATGTTGGTTTAAAATCTGATTAAAAATCTGAAATTAAAATTTTGAAATTCAAAATGGCGGATCCAATATGGCGACAAACTATTTTTTCATTAAATTTCTCATGTCGCCTGATTTACTACAAATTTCCACCAGGGGAAGTTTTTAGGTAGCAGATTACGAATCTGAAATGAAATTTTAAAAATTCAATATGGCGGATCCAATATGGCGGCCATAAATTTAAAATTGTTATGTGTTGGAAAATAAATTACACTGTACAAAAAAAAAGGCTCTGATGACAACTAATTCTGGCAGAGGGACCAAAGAAATATATAAGTGTATCGGCGTTTTAAAAGTTTTCGTCTGGCCCTATGTTTTTGGGGGGTTAAAATTTCCCCTCTTTTGAAAATGTGAATCGGCATAGGAAATCATGTGAATCTTTTATTTTAGGTATAGGATATGTTCAGCGAACTTATGTAAAACACTACGAGGGACATTTTTGTGGAACATTTTAACCCTCTAACTCTGCAATTAAAGGGTCTTTTTTGGCCCTTTTTAAAAAGTGCCAAAAAAGACCTATAAGTTGAAGAGTTAGAGGGTTAAAATTTTCCGCAAAAACATTTGTCATGAAATTCTACTATCAGTCTCTGAAGACATCAAAGTTGAAAATTTAACTTCAATACCAGAAATAAGTCAAAACTTAAAATGTGTTTAAGGGTTAATTTCGTACTTATTGAGAATGTCCCATTAACTTTGACTTTAGGGGGCTAGTCTGTGTAAAAAAACCAGTACCTTCATTTAAGTTAATTTTTAGTGCTATTTTTTAGTTTTTACTAAAACTCTGGAATGCTGCAAATCTTCGAGATCTGAAGCTACTTTTTCAGTTAATGGGCAAAATCTCGAAAATTTATGAACGGTCGCAAAAACCTAGGTAGAAGACATCTTATGGAACACATTGGCATTCAAGTTTTTTAAATATCTCTTGGAACATTTTGTAGCTTTTTTTTAAATTTAGGATTTTCAAAAAAACCTAAATTTTTGAGGTAAAAGTAATAATTTCGTTACTTTTTTCGTAAATACTTAACAGTTTTCTATTTTTTTTTTTTGAGAACTAGTTTCAGTTTTATAATTTGAGATTGTTTTTGGAACAACTTATTGTTTATTTATGATTTTTTTTATTGTATAATTATAAAATAAAAAATGTCACAAAATTAAAAAACTTTGACTTTGAACTCTCGCCAACTAACAACAAGTAACCACAATGATACAATATTTCACTCACAAAATATTCAACAATCCTAGATTGTGAATATATAAACATATTTTCCCTCTACCGGAATTGTAGTTTTGGCCAAAAAACGGCGATCCTGGCTCACATTGCAAAGGCGGGCAACTTTAACAACCCTAAAATAAAATTCCGATGTGATCGTTCAAAATGTCGACACAGGTATATTTTTTTTTTGGTCTCCTCTACCAGAATTCACTGTCAGAACCCCGTAATTTTGGAAAATGTTCGAAATTGTTGTACAGTGTAATCAGTTCAACGAATTTTTTATATGTATTTCCACTGTGGCGTATGATTAATATTAATTATGAATTAATTTACATATTATATCATAACTTTTAATCTATTTCAACGATTTTCAATTTTTCGGTTTTAAATTACTAATAACACCTGGAGGTTTTCAATTATTTAGTATTTAGGTACATTTAGCATATTGCTTAACAGAGTATATTGATTAAAATTTGTAAATTTAATTTATATATTTAACGCTGGCTTTAACAGTGACAGTTTATGAGTTAATTATTAGTTAACCCAATAATTTCTGGTTGTGTTGCATATAATAGTTAAGTTAAAGTTAACGCTGCATTATGAGACCCAGCTTAACTATTTAGTTCATTTTTCAATTTTGTTAAAAACTTTTTAGGGATTTTTTAAAATTTTTAGAATAAAATTATTTAATTCTTTTTAACTCTATGTTTTTCCCATATAATATCGTCAAAAGGGGGTTAAATATTCTCTTTTCTAGTTGGCTTAACAAATGTTTTTTTTTCAGTTTAAAGGGCAAATATTCCCTTTACCACAATTTGCTTTGTCAGCTTCCTAAATGTTACTCTGTTATTTTTTATTTTTGTTTGACAGACCTAGCAAGGTAGTGACATATATTTGTGTATAACCAACAATAGAAAATCAATTTTCATTTCTTTTTCTGCTTCTTTACCTTCGTACATCTTAGTCTAGTCTAATTCTTATGTTCTTAATGTTTGTTTTTTATTTCAAAATACTAAAAAACATCAGCAAATTTTTAGGCTCCTTACAAGAAAATTGATTTTCGATTTGTTGCAAGTATTTTGTTTTGTGGGTGAAAACTGTTAAGAGCTAGACAAGGTTTTCCTTGTATTTAAAAAAATATTTAGCCTACTTGTAGGTAGTTGAACTTTTATTAGAGAATAAAAAAAATAAATTTGGAAAATTTAAAATATGTTTAATATTAGCTAAAACTGCCAAAAGCTATAAATTTTCTTGCAAAATAAAGCAACCAGCTGGTTTCCCACAATAATAACTATAAAAATAAAGACATTTTGTTAAAGGCTACAATTATAAAGCCATTTTTTTCTTATTTCTTATGTTTTTGGCAAATAATTGTAGACTAACATATTGACACAATATGTGTGTGGGATATTTTAAGGCTACACCTACTATAATTATTATTAATATCAGCAATTGTAGTTTTGCATAAACAAAAATCTTTGAATTTAAAGATTAATTTTGAATTTAAGAATATTTAATTGTTTTATAATACTCTTTAAAATATATTTCTTTAATTCACCTTAAGCTTTGGCAAACGGAAATTTTTATTTTACAAAAAAAAAAGAACTACAACACGTGTTCAAAATTTTTAATTCAAACTCCCTTCGACAACAACACAAACGCACACCTTTTGTCAATTCACGTTTATACCAAACTAAGTCTTACCAATTTTGGTATTACTTTACAAAGTTGTTTATACTCCTAAACAAGAATTGGCTAGAATTATGAATTGCATAATTTTTTTTAAAAATGTATACACTTTTTTACACAAATTCGTTTTACCATAATCAATAATAAAATGATATGCACTCAAAGACAAGTAAAAAAGTTTTATGCAAATTATTTTAAATTATTTAACATGTAAACACAATTATTATTGTGCTTTTGATTAATAATTTGAACAAAATAATATTTCAAAGACAACATTAAGGAAATGTTTAAGACATGCACATATAAATATCAATTTATATTTTCTTTTTTTTTTAAAACACCAACGGAAAAAGGAAGTTGTTGAAAAAAAGTAAAGAATTCACAAAAGAAAAAGCAACACAAGTTATAAATATTTAGGTAAAACTACACTCTAATTAGTGGGTATCGAGTATCGAGTATTTGTCTTTTTTTGGGTACTCGATACTCAAAACTACTACTCGATATTTTCAGAGTTGCATTTTGGACAGACAAAATATATAAAAATGTGATTCCGCTTAAATATTTGTCACAAAACTACAACTCTACTAAAAGAAAAAAATCAGAAGGAAATTATTTAAAAGTTTATGTTAAAAAACTATTAAACACGCAATGAATAGTTGGTGAAAAAGTTTAAAAATATGTCTATAAATTTAAATATTGAATTAACGTAAACATTTTCAAAGAATTTTACTAAAAAATTTTAAAAAATTTCAAATTTAAAAAACATTAAAAGTATCGAGTAGTATCGAGTATCCAAATCAAAAATATCGAGTAGTATCGAGTATTGAAAATAACCGAATTTACCAGCACTAGTGTAGAGTTGTGTCGTTTATGAACGAACTAGTTCATTTAAACGGTTCAGTTCATTGAACGATATGACATCGTTCACCATTATTCGTAATTTTCCTTTAATCGTTCAGTTCTTTCTTTTTTTAGTGACAGAAAATTTGTATCCCTTTCTTATTAATTTTTTTTTAAAGAATTAAATGTTTTTCTTAATAAATTAAAATTTTTATTAAAATTGTAATTTTCTGATACTATTAGTCTATGTACATAAAATAAAATCAAAGTAAACAAGTAACATGTAGTGCACCAATAAAATGTCAAACGAACGACACAGTTCACGAATCACTGTTCAGATACAGCTCATGACAAAAAAGAATGATAACAAAAAAGAACGATTGAACGATTTGAACGAACTAGTTCAATGAATTTATCTATCTATCCGAATGCATAAAAATTATACGCGTGATGCGTATATTTACAAAATTGTGTAAATTTACATTGAAAATGCGTAAAAAACATTTCAGAAATTATGTGTAATTTTACCTCTTTTATGTGTAAATTTATCAAATAAAATATATTATACCGCCCAAAAATAAAATAATCTTTGAAATACTTTATTAATAAAAAAAACTTAATAATTATATTTAAGTCAAATACAAGCCTCAGATTCTGAAGAAAAAATCTTGCATTCTGAGCACTTTTTATTATAAAAAAACGCCTTAGATTTTGGTCAGGTTTCGCTAAGAAATAATCAGGTTATGAGAACATTTTCGTCTAGGCTAAAATTAAGTATTTCATGGTATTGAAAATCCTTAGATTCTAAGAATTTACGAAAACATCGGATTTTGAACGCGTTCTTTGTTCTTTTGAAACAATCTCAGGATGACTACATTTTCTAATGGAAGAAGGGATTTTTGTATTATAAAATATCAATATATTTTTGTCGTTTATTTAACCTTATTTTTCTATTTTTAACTTTACAATTTTCTTGAGCTTAAGGTTTGTTTTTTATATACAAAAAGTTTTTTATTTTCGATATTTCGCTACTCCGTTGTGTAGCATCTTCAGGAAATAACAATTAAATTAATAAATTAACAAATTATAAACAATTGAGTAGCGAAATAGCGAAAATAAAAAGCTTTTTGTATATAAAAAACAAAACCTTAAGCTCAAAAAAATTGTGAAGTTAAAAATATCAATATATTTATTTTCATACTTTTATATCAAAATAAATTGAAACTGGTTGTATCACTAAAAAGGTTTCCATTAGGCACTCATGTCACTGTTTGATTCACCGAATTTATATTCCATAAGCCTAGAAAGAATAATGTGGAACGAAATCATTACTTCTCACGTGTAGCTGTGGCACAGGCATACCACAATTACTGGTCCATCGGAAGCCACCGAAGATAACATTAGAACACGTTTTAGTAAAAATTTGTACCAAAACAATTTATTTTTTAGAACATTTTATTTTATATCTAAAAATTTCTTGAATTTTTTCAAATCCTTTATGTTTTTATTACTATTACAAGTTAGTAAATTTACAAAATTTGTGCGTAAAATTTAATATTATCAACAAAATAAAAATTAACGCACAACATGTTTAATTGTAGACAGATAATGCCTAGAATTACATTTTATGTGTATAATTGTATGTAAAAGTATGCACAAAATAATTATACGCATTTCTTGTTAATATTTACTCCATATGCGCTAAATTAAACAAAAATTTACTAGTTTGGTAGTAGTGAATTTACACACAATTTTTACAGTGCACTGTAAATTTACAAAATTTGTGTATGATATTTAAATTTATCGACAAAATAAAAAAATGTATCTACTGACAACATGTCTAATTATAATCAGATAATACCTAAAATTACAGTATGTATGTATATTGTATATGAAAGTGTATACAGAATAATTTTGCGCATTTTGTGTTTATTTTTAATCTCTATGCATTATATTAAACTAAAATTTACCCATTTTATTTTAGTGAAGCATTTTTAAAGTGTGGGGTATAATTCTATAAAAAAGCGTTTAAAAAGTTCAAATGCGGATTTCTTCAATTTTGTAACGAATCGGGATTCTAACTCTAAGAATTCTGTTAGGTCAGAGTACTTTACCTTCCGAGTTGGTATGTTAAATACGGCTAGACAGTTTACAAGATAAATCCAAAATAGTGATCGTGAATTTTGCGCGTCTTATCCGATTTTTTCGGGTTTTATCGTATTTAATTTTGGGGTTTCGAAACTTTATACGTCAAACATTTAATTTACAGTCCGGGTCAAGCGACCAAATTTAATTTAACAGTTAGGTTTCGAGTAGACTTGGACATTCTAGTTCGTTTTGTTGACCCCTCTTTCTAGTTCAATTTGTTGTACATCACAAGTTCACTCTCCTAGTTCAATCGCTCTCCGACAATTTCATCCAATCATTCATAAAACTATTTTTACGATCTTCCGCTTGGCAATTTAGTTAGCTACTTATTCATATTGCACATCCTTTAATTAACAACACACTTTAGCATTTGTTGACTAATGCCAATGCCAAAAAATTTCATTACCATTTAATTCTACTGAAATTTTCTGGCATTAAAATTTGTTCTTTTTTTTTAAATATTTAACATTTGAAAATTTGCCCTACCCTAATAAAAAAAAGGTCGTAAAATTTTTTGTTAAAACTACTAAAAATTAGTTAAAAATGATACTGCAGAGAAAAACTGCTAAATTAGCAGATTATATTTGCTATATATTAGTAATATATGAACAGCAAAAATAAAACTGTTAAATGTACACACTTTTAGTTATATTCGAATAAAATTTTTGTAAATAAAAAATAGCAAATTAACCCGCTAAAATCAGAAAAAAATTTTGCTAAATATTTAGTACCTAACAAACAATTCGTTCCGTTTACGCACCGTTTTCGGTCCGTCATAAAAGGAATCCAACTCTGTTTACGTACCGTTTTCTGGATCCGTACACGGACCAGAAAATGGAACTTAAGGAACATCGAAACTGATTCGAATCCATTAAAAATCCGTCAGGGACGGACCGTAATGTCGTGTTAAAAACGGACAAATCCGTTTGAAGTCCGTCAATGCCGTACCGTTCCCGGATCGTTACGTCGTATAAATAAAGGAGTGACTCCGTTTTTAGAATGCAGATTCCTGTACCCGTACCGTTTTTAAACCAAAAACTTTAATATTTTACATGTTTTTTAACCCTTTTGACCCCAAAGTTGCCTACAAGCAACTTCGTTGTTATGTGCCTATAACTCCCGTTATATTTATTTTTTTTAAGGCATATTTACACGCGAGAGAAAACTGCTAGAGATAGAGCAAAAATCACCTCTAAACAGCTCTACTGTGAATGATTTAAGCTATTTAGGGTTGCTTTTTGCTCTATCTCTAGAAATTTTCTATCGCGTGTAAATGTGCCTTTATAACAATTTTTTTTACTCAGTAGCAGTGCCGTTCCACAATGCCTGTGTATAAATTTCATATAGCAGGCTTTGATAGTGTTCATTTGAGAGCTGTTTTTCATAGTGTTCATACACATTTTTTTTCACAGCAAATTTTACGAAAAAATAAATTTTTTGTTTAAATTACCCAGCAAAAAAATTTGGAAGTAATGCTTTACAAACTATTTCTTTCACTGCTTCACAAGTATCCGTTAGTGTATTTTTACTGCTTCTTTAGAAGCTGTTCTGAACAACTTCAAAACATCACTTCTTTCATTGCTTCCAAAGTCTCCATTAGTATATTTTTACAGCTTTTTTAGAATTACTTTTGAACAACATCCAAAAAACCACTTAAGTATTGCTTCTAAAAAAAAATTGCTCTAAAAGTGATCGTAAGAAGTGATTTTGGTATCATTTGGCATTTCCAAACAGAGGGTCCCGGTTCGATTCCCGGCGGGACCAATATTTTTTTATTTTTTTTTAATTTTTTTTATTCTATTATTTTTTTTTTAATATTTATAATTAATTTGTTTAAATTAAATATTTTTTAAAATTTTAAAAAATATGTATATATAAAAAATTTATGAGAAATTGCTTTTTATGCACCTGTGAAAATAATGCTGAAAACAATATTGAATTGAAGTGCACCTTTTACACTTGTTTAATAAGTACTTTTATTGAAGAGAATAAACCACAATATCTCGCATTGACAAAGTGGTGTTTTTATGCCAGTCAACTTTCATATCAAAGAATAGCTCAGTGGTAGAGCGCTAGACTAGCAATCGTGAGGTCGCAAGTTCGATACCCGGTGGCGGCAATGAAAAACTTTTTTTGCTGGGTAGTCTCAAAAATTCAGAAAATTAAAAACTTTTGTGTAGAGTTTATTAATAGAAAAAATATAAAATTAAAATTTAAAAAAAATCTTAACCCGTTCGGGTCCGGTAGCATGTTAATATTTGAACTTTAATTCCAAATATCTCCGTTTGGGGGTGCTGCAAAGCCATAGAGGTAATACAAAATATTTGTTTGGTACAGGTCTACATTTACACGAAGTTTAGTCGGAAAATTCCCAGCCGTTTAAAGTTGGGGTCGAAAGGGTAATTTATTAAATAATTTATGAATTTTATTAAAAACTTTATTTGCAGCCGGTGCAGTTAACTTCATTAATAAGCCTTAAAATGTACAATATTGACCCATAACTAAATACAGCATCTATCTACAAGCAAAAGAAACAATTTATTAATTGCGGTTTAATTGAATGTTTTCATGATTGGAGTTTTCCATACGGTTTTGGATTACATTAAAAGTCATAGAACTTGCCAAAAAAGTGATCCAGATAGCCAAAATCCCTGACTGATAAGTACAGAAAATCCGATTGAAATTTTGACAGTCAGATTGTTTTTGAAATATTTCATAAAATAATAAGAATCCGATGGTAACAACTGTTTTCATATGGTGTAAACACGATGGTTCATATGGTGTAAATTTGATGGTGTAAACACGAGAACAAGATTATTTTTGGCAATCACATAATTTCTCAGGATTTTCAATTTGATTTGCCAGACGTAAAAAATAGGATAATGTAAACCCCGCTTTAGGATACGATAAAGTATTTATATTTGCTTAATTTTTTTTAAGTATTTAGTTCAATTTTATTGAGCAATAAAAATTTTTAAAATATCTTACGACTAGTCTGCGAAGCCACCGAATTGTATTCGGTTATACAAACTATCGTGAAATAAAGTTATAAAATTTTATAAACACTTACTATTTAATGATTCCACGTGATTTCAAGCAATTTGGCTATTGCGGCAAGTAGCCAAGACAGGATGCTCGTTTTTGCGACATCCATAAACTTTTTTAAACGACTTTATCGCGCGATACACATTAAATTATTTAAACAATTCCATTTTGATTACAAAAATTCACAAATAAATTAAAGAAAGGCGACAGCGTTAGCTACAAAATTCAAGCTAATGAAAATTGGTGAAGTCCGTATTTGACGGTGCGGAAACGGATACACCTAAACGGATTCAAAACACATTATATTGGAAAACCCGAAAGAACGGTCCGTTAGTATTCCGTATACGTATAAACTTTGACGGATACGTGTTTTAAGGATCGTTAACGTGCCGTAAAAGCTGGATTAATAATTCCGTACATGCCGGAGAGTCAGTATAAACGTTTCTTGGCTAGTATAAAAACAAACAAAAAAAAAAAAATTTTTTTTTCTAAATTTTTTTTCCATTTGTTTTTTTAAATGCAAATAAAAATTGAGCCTTTTAGAACAGCAGTTTACACTTTTTTAAGCAAATATTTCCGCTAATTTCAGCAGTATAGACTGCTATTTTCATTCAACTAAATTTAGCTTAAAAATAGAAAAAAAATTTGTAGATATAAAAGTTTATTTTTGCTATATTTAGTCTACTAATATTTAGCAAAATTATAAATGATTTATAAAAATATATCCCGCGGGATCTCTCCTGGACCTGGCCTATGTGTATTATCGGAGTGTGTTAATACTCCAAAAATTTTGTTAGTTTTGCTATATCTCGCTTAGTTATCGAGATGCCATTTCGAGGCCATTTTGTAAAATGGCAAAACGGAGAAAATTTTTACATGCTTCAATACAATGTTCACGCTTCTATTATACACATGAGGTAACGCCGGCTGTACGCGGACAGACTCTTCATTCGGGGTGTGAATCCATCCCTTCGACCTAGCCCAAGGACTGCCACAATTAAAATTCAAAATAAAAAAAATTGATATTCTATCAAAATTATCACACCTGGAGTGGGAGGTAGATGGTGTCCTCGAGCCGCCCAAACCCAACCTTGGTCACCAGATTATCCACCAAATCAACGGTGACCCCATAAACCCGCTTACACCGCTCCACTTATCTTAGTTTACCAACCCAGATTCCGAGAGCGATCCCCTGGAATCAATTTTTATAAAACAGCCACAGGGTGACCTGTGTTTTATTTTTTTCTAAATTTATAGGATAATAGAAATTAATTCACTAAGATAATAAAAACATCGTTCCCCGTTTTATTTCATTTCGTTCCCTGCGGCAAGTGTTCCAATTTCCCTCGTTGGAAGGGGTTCCATTCCATATCGCTACGATTTGCACGGATTTTCTAATCCATTGTCGAGTGTGTTAATTTGTATTATCAAGTAAATTATTAATAAAATTAAATTAAAAAAGGTCACCCTGTGACTGTTTTTTTAGAAATAGATCCATGGGAAGCTCTACAAGACCTGGCCTATGTATATTATTGGGGCGTGTTACTATTCCAAAGGAGGAACAATTTTTAACGTTTTGCGCTATCTTGCTTAGTTTTTGAGATATGGGCCATTTCAAAAAATGGCAATTTTACAAAATGGACTGTATTTCGAAAACTAAGCGAGCTGGAGCAGAACGGAAAAAAATTTGCAGGCTTCAATACAATGTTCACGCTCCTATTATTCACATGAGGTAGGTCCGAGAGCGATCCCCAGGAATCAATGTTTATGAAACAGTCACAGGGTGACCCATTTTTATTTTTTTCAATTTATGTGATAATATAAATATAAATTAATACGCTAAGACAAGACGAATATGAATTTCCTTCCCCGTTTGATTCCATTTGATTCCCTGCAGCACATGTTCCAATTTCACTCGTTCCCCATTTAATTTTATATCGTTCCAATTTGCACCGATGTTCCAATCCATTATCGGACAATGTTAATTTGTAAATTCACGTTAATTATCAAAAACAAAAATTAAAAATTTTCCTGTTGTAGAAATATGGATACCTCGGGAGCTCTCTTGAACCATTTGCAAGCTCGGCAATGATTACGATATCAGTAAAGTGACGTTTACTAATGCAAATTCTTTCTTATAATTGAAGTATTAGTAATCGTAATGAATTTACTGTACAATTGGCACTAGTAATGAAATCGAGGTATTCCAAAGCATTAGCATTAGTCGAAATAATGATAATGCCAAAAATTTCATTACCATTAGTTTCAATTTAATGCTAATGAAATCGTCAATTAATTTGTCCAAATAATTAATCTCAAAATTAAGAATTTTGAGAAAAGCAATACTTAAAATGAATTAATTTAGGTATTTGCTACAAAATAGTTTAAAAAATTTATTAAAAGAGTATTATTTTTAAGAAAAATTACTGAACTTTCTTCTAAACATATTTCGATATTTAAAACTACCCGTAATGAAGTATTATATTTTTAAGCTAGTTGCAAATAAAAGAGTATGTTTAAGCTGGACAAAGGATTAAATTCAAATCAGACGGCGAACCCAAACTTTAATATACCTAAAATTTCTAAAAATTTTTAGGACATACTTTAAGGCGTTTTTAGTTATAAAAGCTTTTATTAAAATCTCAGTAAGAGATGAGACCGCTTGCTTGAGCCTTAACATACCTAAAATGTGTAAATATTACAAGACATACTGTAAGGCGTTTTTAGTATATAAAGCCTTTGTTCAGATTTCAATATTTTAGTTGTTTTTTCACAAAAGTATACTTTTAGGATTATAAAAATAATTTTTTTAAATATCTACTTTTAGGATTATTAGAAAAGCTTTTTATAAAGCATATTTAAAAGTGTTATAATAAGGTTACTAAACTTTAACTATTAATATAGATATTTTTATAAAACAACACGTTTTTCTTTAAAACAATTCGTTCTTAAACTACAATTTCTCTATAAGTTCTTTAATTTACTAAAAAAAATGGAAATAAAACTGGAAAAATCACTCATCTGTAAACAAAATTAATTTAAATACTGCATACAAAAATTAAGGTGTGTTTTTCATACTCTTAACATACTTTTACTAAACAACCATGTATGTAGGATAATTATGCTTAACAAACATAGATAAATAAATTCAAATTATAATAATAATGATAAAGATTGTGTTTTTTCCATATAAAACTTCCCAAGCTCTAATAAAAAAATTTTCTGCTACATTACTTTAAATATAAAAAATAAATTTAAATACCGTATAACATAGAAAAGAAGAAGCAGCAGATTTTAAATACAACAACAAAAAAAGAAGAAAAATTACTTAATATTTCTTAAAATATCTTGACAAATCTTTTCCCACTCTAAATACAAAAGAAACAACCAGCTGGAAAATATAAAACAAAACAAATTGAATTGGCAACACTAGGTTTACAAAGAAGTAAACATTTTTCTAGTACCAAGTAGTTTTTTAAGAAAAAAATATTTCTGTGCATAATTTTATACTGTTTATTTAACGTCTAAAAAATTGAGTCTATTAGAGTTGCCAGCGGCCGTCTAGATAAAAAAGTAAACGCTAAATAAACAAATTGTATACCATATGTTATCTTCTCTTGAAACATTATGGTGATGATGATGATGGTGTTTTTACATATTTTTTTTTATTGTTTTGCGGTACTTATAGATTTTCTTGTTAAGTTAAAGTTTTTTCCCTAATACTTTTCGCAATTGTTTACATAATAGTAATTTGTTTACTAGGAACGCGTTCACAGCAGGGGTTTGAGATAAAAACTACACAGTTTTTGTTTCTTTGAAAAATAGAATAGAATAGAATAGATACTATAAAAGTTATATTGAAGTTATTAAGTAGATGAATTAGATGTAGTAATAGTATTAAATATTTAAAAAATCCAAAAAAATAGACTATCTCCATTGAAATTCCCTAAACTTTATTGAAGTATAAACAATATCCTAAAAGCATGCTTTAAAAAATATGCATCAATACAAAATTTTTATAAATTTTGTGTTTTATTTAATAAAATTTTTAATTTGCAAATTTTTAAATTTTATTTTTTATGATTTTCAGATATTTGCTATACCAAAAAAATAATTCAGAAAATACACACGATGAAAGCTGATTATTTCTATATTTCATTAGTATTTTGAAATATTAAAATCCGTTTTCTATAACATAAGTTATGATAAAAAATGTAAATTAAGTTTTAATTAATATTAATCATACGTCACCGTGCATCATTTTTTAAATTTCGTGAAAACACAGGATTTTCTTATAATGTCAAGCAATTGTCAGCTAAGCTATTAAAATAGAAAAGTTTGTTAAATCGAAATCACGAATTCCTCGTCTTATGGATTGCAAATTTTTTAAAATTTATAATTTAAATTTATCGTTGCGAACTAAGATTCTATGACACAAAAACATTATAGAGATGACGACATTATGTACTTTGAAAGCTTAAAGTGTCCTTATTCCATTAGTATTTTAAAATTTTTGAATTGATGCGATATAGCCTAAGTTATGATTAAATATATAAATTATGTCACAATTAATATTAATCATACGTCACAGTGGAAAATTTTTAAATTTCGGAAAAACTGTGGATTTATTCATAATAAACAACTAATTATCAGTTCAGCTTATAAAACGGGAAAGTTCGCTAAATCGAAAACACTAAACCCTCGTATTACGGCCACTGGTTTAATAGCGATTTGTTTTTGAATTAAATTTGTCGTTTCAGACTAATTTTCCATATCACAGAAACGTTTAAGAGATCTCGAAATTACAAATATTGAAAGCTTCAATTGCCCTTATTCTATTTGTGTTTTAAAATCTTTAAATCGGTTGGTTATAGCATAAGTTATGGTGAAATATATAAATTATGTGATAAATAATATTAATCATACGTCACAGTGGAAATTAAGAAAAGTTTTAAAAACACTTGATTGTCAGATAAGGAACTACTAATTGTTAAATAGGAAAATTCGTTAATTCTAAAATTTCAATCCCTCGTCTTACGGCCATTAGCAAGATGAGATCAACTGTCACTACGTACTACGATCAGCGTAGGCCTTTCGTGCTGTCTATAGTTCCCTAAAAATTCAAGATACCAACAACAAACATTATTTTATTAAGCAAAATATTTCAAATGGCCGAAGGCGATGTTAAGCGGGCACCCATAAACCTAAGTCTCCTATAACACAGCCTAGGACTTTCATAGAGGACAGGTTTCGACTTAACAAACGTACAAATAGTAGTGTCAAACTGACCCTGCTTGTGAATCTGAGACCATAGTGACGAGTAAAATATTCCCTTAAGCTTCTTAAGTTCCCTCTGTCAAGACCAAAAGTCGCTCGCAATCCCATCGCACAAATAAGTAAATCTCTTAGCCTGGCGTTCATCAAGAGAAGTTTCCTAGTACTTAGAAAATTTCTTCTGCCTCCCTCCATAATCTGCGCTTCTACCGAACATATCACGTAGGTACTCTACAGCATGGTTTCGGGCGGATAAAGGGTCATTTTGCTTCTCAATTGTATAGACAGTCAGCCCTTTCATTGCCCTTGTGCGTCTGATGACCAGAAATCCAACCTAGTTTAACTGAGTTGCTCTTACCATAGTTGATTTAAAATCCGCATGCACTCCATGAGCAGTTTAGATGACACCTCGTAGGCTCTTAGAGCCCTTAGCGAAGCTTTACTGTCACAAAGAATGTTTATAAGAGATCTCACTATACCTTAGGCACTACATCGCACAGGCACAAATGGAGAAAATCTTCGCTTGAAAAATGGAGGGGTAGATCACACTGGAACCCGGGACTAAAGACACCCGCTCCAATATCCATATAAGTCTGTTTTGAACGATCAGTGAACCGCACTTGATCCCACTGCTCAGTATCCTAAGATCGGTGGGTCCACATGCCCCTATCAAACAACATAACGTCAAAATACTTTATGAAAATCTGTTCCGGAAGCATCTTAACCGTGACCGTTGAGATCGGCTCATGTGACCCTTAGATCGCCACTTATAACCCCGAACTCTCGAAATCTAATGGATCCCATACTGGTAGTCTCCATTACGGAAATATGCTATGGTGGAATACGCAGCATGTGCCCTATGGCATCCTTAGGGCACGTTCTGCCGCCCCGTTCTTAATGCCAGTACACGCAAGACGATAAAATTTCTTCAGAGTATCCTTTGCCGTTAATTGTTCAACCTTTGGCCACCATACGAGGATCAGCATAGGTGATTATGGGTTTAAATAGTACTGAACATTTATGTGTGAAATAAAGCACTCATGTCAAGGCTTTCTTTTTTTGGGGCTGGTGCTGACTTCTCTCGATTTATATTGTGTTTTGTAAGGGATCACACTATAAGAGTTGTTATAGATGGGGTCTCATCCAATGAGTTTCAGTTAAGTGAAGGGGTATCACAAGGTTCGTTCTTTCTCCTTCTCTCTTTATTATCTTTGTAAAGGACTTTCTTGGTCAAAATTCCAGTCCTATCTACTCTTCCGCAGATGTCAGCCTCATTTGTCATTCGTATTCCTTCGACTATAGGCCAAATCTTGTACAGATTGGGGCAAAAACCCACACTCGATCGATATTTGATGAGAACCTCTGAGTGAAGTCGTCTGGATAGGATGGATTTTAATGCAAAACTGAGTGTTGTCTGTTGATTCATAGAGTCGTTGGGTCATCAACATCATCTGTTCAGATGAGTGGAATCAATATTGAGAAATCTGAAACGCTCGATGTTTTGGGCATGAGAGTCGAAAGTGATGTCCGTTGGAAGAATTACATTATTATAGGGTCGAAAGAAGCATTCAAGTGTCTCGGTTTTCTTAACCGCTGTAAGATCAGCTTCACTACCTCTGGCCTCCTTACTATTTATACTACTCATAGCCGAAGGAAGATGGAATACAACTCCCATATACGGGCAGAAGCTTCAAAGTATATTTTCGGGCTTCTGGACCGTGTGTAAAGGAGGGAATTGATGCTCCTCAATGACAGTAGGGTACCCAACTTCATTGACTCATTGGAGCATCGTCAAGGTTGTGGGCTGTGTAAAACTTTGTTATCGATATTACCATGGGGAGTGATCTGCTGATGTAATTTAACTTATCCCTGGGGACTATGTTTTTGTTCGGACTATACGCTTTCCAGTCGATTTCCCAGTGCAACGCACAATGCATTATAGGCAAAATTCGTTCATTGGTCGCAACACCCGTATTTTGAATAAACTCTAATATAGAGAAATTTAAATCAAATGTCCACAGACAATATAATCTCTCTTCTACTTCCCATAACATATTTTCCTGATATCAACCCAATGGACTGCATTAGTAGGGGGCATGCCCTGACTGTTGGGCTATAGTAAAAAAAGAGCCTCTGACAGGTATAATATGTTCAGGAGATACAGAGTTAAGGTACCCAGGTCCCCAGATACTTCATACTGTCCGAGAAGCCTATTATCTCACCCCATGTATAGGAATATACATGTTAACCTTCTTCCTCCTTGTTAATGGTATCAGGTTTGTTTAAGATATGTTGGTAGACAATCCCTTTTCCCAACACCATGAATGAGCAAAGTTCACAGCCTACTATATGGGCTCAGAAATATTTTGTTCTATCATCCCAGTCGATAACGGAGATTACATATCATCTGCATAGCCAGAGGTCCTAAAGCCTAAGTGCTTCAGACTCCCGAGCAACTCATCAAGCATCAGTGTCCATAATATTGGCATCAAAACACCACCCTGAAGGCACCCTCTGCTCTTATTCACGGTCCTATAAGTAGTCGCTAAACAAACATGATTACTCTAAGGCTGAGGTCTAATTGATAATAATTGCAGAGATGCCTTTTCTCATCATGGATATACTAATCTCATTGTAGGACGTATTGTTAAAGGCGCCCTGTATATCAACTAAAGCACAAAGTCTACATTCTTTGTTACTGGTGTCTTCTCTATCATCGTGACACCATGATGGCCAACCGTCTCGAGAGACTTACCCCATTGATATGCGAAATGAAGCTCAAAAATCGGCTAACGTCTGAGTTAATTGTCCGTAATAAAATGATGCAAAGTCTTCTCCATTGTCTGAAGGAGAAATAAACTGAGGCTAACTGGTTTATATGATTTTGGCAGCTGTTCGAATTCCCCTCCTGCCTTTGGAATAAAGATAATTTTAACATCTCCTCAAGGAGTTTGACATGACCCAACTAGAGACTATAGCTAAATATTCTAACCAGTTGTGCCCATCCCCGTATGTATCAGACACAGATGGATCCCGTCTGAAACCGCAGATTTTACCTGACGTCAATTTCACACGGTCCTCTTGAAAAATAGCACCCAACCGACGTACATTCCTTCCCGTCAGGTTTTGGATTCTCTGAATCGCAATAGAACATAGTACGCTTCATGGTGAGTTTCATTTCAGGAATCATTCGGTCTCTTGAGAGTGCAAATACCATGTGTATGATCTTTTTGAAGTCGCACAGCTTCTGGAAGATAAAAAATTTTTACACAATAACTTCGCCACCTGGGTCTGCATAGTACCTTGCTATATTCAGGGAGTATCGCCGTGCAGGTGACCTAATCACCTTCTTCTTTAGCTCTACTCAATAGTCTTCTGGCTTCCCATTCCACATTCTCCAGACCACCATTCCACCAGGGATTGTTTCTCTTCGTAAGCAAAAGTTAGACACAATTGAATATCAGATGCCTCATAATCAACCCCACATGGACTCAGAATTAACTCCTTAGAAAGATTGGCATCGCTTTCCAAGTGGTAACTGAAATTCTCCCAGTTTGTTTATGAGAGATTGTGGTAAACTTGACACAAGTCCATTGCACTGCTAACATCGAAAACCAGATGGTGGTATTGCCGGTTAGAGGGAAGTTTAAGACATAATAATATTCATAAGCCACTCTGGAAAAATTAAAATATTTATAAAATATTAAGAATTTTATACAATCAAATAAAGAAGACAAATCTGTAAGGTAACACTCGATTGACGCACCCACACATGTGGACTAAGACTTTTGTTAATAAAATTTTTTATTTGACTTATTTGGCATGAAATTTTTTAAAACTAAATTTTTTTATTAACTTATTTTCTATGGCACTTAGAAATTATGAAACGATTCAAAAATGATTCCAGGAAAAAGTACAAAATTTCTCATTTCTTTTTGCTTTTTAAAAAATTTAAATCGGTATTAGACAACATAAATTATTATCAGATTTGTAAATTAAGTCATAATTAATATTAATCATACGCCAAGGTAAACAAAATTACAAATTTCAAAACCCTTAGGAATTCCAAAGCAAATTTAATAAAAATGCTTTCAAATTATAAAAACCAATAAAAAATACACATTTCTTTTTTACAATTAGCTGCTGTAAACAGTTTTTCATGAAAAATTTCTTCTTATAAAATTTTGAAATATTTTTTTATATCAGAGTTGCTTTATTTCTACCTATGAGGCACTCATTTGATGCATTTTTGGTCAATTTCATGAACCCTGCCTGGCGGTGGTGTTGTCGGTTAGAGGAAGAGTTAAGTTATAATTAGTAATACCCTATTCCATTGTTCAAAAATTAAAATTTTTGTTAAATCGTAAAAAATGTATACAATCAAGGAGGAGACAAATTTGTAAGCAACTATAGATAACACTCGATCGATGGGCTTCAGTAGAGCTAAGCATTTTTTTAAATAATAGTTTTTTGATTGATTTATTTGCCAAGACATTTCTTAAAACAAAATTTTTTGTTTAACCTTTTTTTTCTATGGCTTTAAGGAATTATGGAACGATTGAAAACTAATACCATGAAAAAGCCCAAAGTTTCTCATTTATTTTTCCCGTTTAAAATTTTTTAATCGGTTGTAGATAACATAAGTTATCAACAAATTTGTAAATTAAGTCGTAATTAATATTAATCATACGCCACGGTAAAAAAAATTAAAAATTTTAAAAATCTTAAGAATTCCAAAGCAAATTAAGAAAATATGCTTTGAAATAATAAAAATGAGTAAAAATATACATTTCTTTTTCTTTTTTTTTCATGAACTAAAGGTTTTCTTGCAATCTTCTTAAACCTTAACTTTTTCTATTAAATATACATTATCTAAAAAGTAAAGCCTACTTTAAGGCTACATATTTCTTACAAAACTACTGCCTACTTAAAAGATTTACCAATATTTATTTATTTCTCTCTATTTACTTACTTTCAGGTACGTTTTCTTATTTCATTTTCAACCATTAACACTTTAACTTTTAACCAAGTTTCGTAAACAACAATTGCTAGTAAGTATACATTATTTAAATCTCTATAAAACAAGTATTAGTTAATCTATTATGGGCAGCAAAAAACAAACTCTACTTAAGAAAAAAAAAAAAAAAACAACAGCAAATAAGAACCTTAAGCTCAGAAAAACAAACTAAATCTTGTGCAAAAATATAACATGAGGTAGATACACACATTTGAAAAGAATTGCACATCAGTTTGTTGTTTGGTCTAATAGTTACCATGACAATATAATGATTTTAGAAAACCCATCTTTATGTGTACAATGGTTTCCCAACTGCTGTTTATCATTTCAATATTCTAGAAATTAAAAAAAAAAAAAAAAAACTACAGAAATATACATACAAATACAAAAAGAAACAAATGTTAATCTTTTTTTGTCAATTGTGTTAGAACAAACATTTGTTAAATATTTTTATATATTTTTTTAAGCTGTTTTCGTTACTTGTAATTACCAAGTTTATTTAGACATTTTTTGTGCAAAATACACTATAAATTGGTTTGTTGTTTTTATTTTGTTGTTTTTTTTTTTAAGTCAGGGAGAGCAATAATTTGGTTTGGTTGTTATTTTTGCAATGCTTTAATGGGATGTCTGTTAGGAAGGGAAGGTATGCCAATTTTATTGCCACATATTAATAAAAATTTATATTAAAGAAAGTTGTGAAGATTACATATATTTTTGCTCTGTAGATTACATATAAAATACTCGTTAGTTTATAAGAAAAATTTAAATTTTATTAAAATTTTGGGTGGTATTTTGGTATTTTTTAATAAAAGTTCACTTTATATTGAGTAGAAATAAAACTACACAAGAAAAGGCATAACGCTTTTTTAAAACCCTAAAGTGTTTTTACTTATTTTTCTTAAGAAAATTCGCCATCGGTTGAGTACAACAGGAATTATGATAAAATTTGTAAATCGAGTCGTAATTAATATTAATCATACGTCACCGTGCAAAAAATCGAAATGCTTAAAAATTTCCATTAAAATATCTCTGGATAGTATTTATGTGAACTCAGTTTTAGATAAGTGAAAAAATACTTTCTGCTAGTACCACAAGCTAGCCGTAGTTATACACAGAGAAAAATTATAGTAGAACATGATTCACAAACATAATTCTTATTGATCAGATTATGATCACTGATGACAATTTCATCATCAAATGAATGTTACTTTAGTTTGACTCAAGATCATAAATTAATATCACTTTCTGTTTAAATTATTTTAAAATCAAAGAAAGATGATACAATTTTTACAAGTCAATTACAAAGAATAAAAATTATTGAAAGAATTCTATAAGACCAGAAATTAGAATAATAATATCATCGCTAGGATCATATTATGATTATTACGTATTTCATTCATACGTATTTCAATCTCTGTTACACTTTTGTATATAAAATTTTCATACATATTTTTTCATTTGATTTTCGATAAAAAAAAAAAAAAAATTTATAAAAATTTTTCTATCGATTTCAAATAGTGGTTAGTGGACTAATTGTCTATGCTACTACCTACACCTTTTGTATTTCTAATTCCAAAGATATCGATAAAATTAAAAAAAAAATCAATTGAAATTCAGAATGAGCATTTAAAATTCTAAATATATGAACTGCAATTCAGATTTTTCATTGAAAAATCTGAAAACATCAATTGCAATTGAGATTTTCCATTTTAAATTCAGAAAATATCATTTGAACTTCAGAATTTAACATTTAAAATTCAGAAACTATCGTTTGAAATAATTTTTAAATTCCAAAATTTAAATTCAATTGTAATTCAGAAAATAATAATTGATATTCAAAAAAACATCATTTGTAATTCCGAAAATTTGAGGTGAAATTCATAAAATATCAGTTGTAGTTCAAAAATCGTCAACTGAAATTCAGAAAATATGAGTTAAAATTCAGAAATCATAAATTGAAAAACATATTCTGTTTTCTGAATTTTAACTGATATTTTCTGAATTTCGATTGATGATTTTTGAATTTTAATATACATATTCGGAATTATAATTGACGTTTAACGAATATCAATTGATATTTTGTAAACTGCAATTTAGATTAGAAATTATCATATGGGCTGTCTAAAACTTTCGAATAAAATATTATGGGGCATCTAACGTCGACTTTGCTAGCCAATTGAACTAAATTTGTTAGCCAATTGAACTAAGTGCAAGTTGTACGCAAATTATTCAACACTTTCCCCCCTTGAATCTTAAAATCAAAGTAGTACAGGGCCAAATGTTGCCGTTTTCTGATAGTTTCGTATTCATATTTAATTATTCAATTGAACTAAATGCCAGTTGTATACAAAAAATCAAACCTTTCTTATAATCACATTTAAGGACAAACGGTGTCCAGAGAAAAATAATAGCTTTGTAAAAAATATGAGATTTTCGTTGTAAATACATAAATAACTAGTAAAAATATTGGAATTTATTTTTCATCGCGTTATTTTCTATGGAGTTTACATAAATACAAAACTAAAATCTACTTTATAAACTAGAGAGAACCCCATAAAGACAATCTGATGATAGTGCTTGGTAGTACTTGAAAATGCATTAATTGTAACCATTGTTTCAAGGAAAGTTTTTTTCATTAGTTTTTTTCTCTATTTGTTGTAAAATAAAATTTTGAATTCTATTTGGAATTTGTCATATTTGATCTTAAAACCGAACACAAATAACATAATTTTTTTTATACCTATCATTTTAAGTCACTTTATTTAAAATATTTACTATATTATGATCAGAGAAGACAAAATTGCTTTTTTTGCTTTTTATACTTTTTATTGCTTGTTTTACTCATATTTGCTTCTTTTTGCTTTTTTTGGATTTTCCGTTTTTAGCTTTAAAATAGCTTTTTCTTAAGATTTTTGAGCTTTGAATTGCTTTTTTTAAGACTCTTTGCCCAAAAATACTTTTCTTGCTTACAAAAAAAAAAAATATTTTTTCTCTTAACTTATAATTTTTTTCTTTTTAAACTGTTGTTTTTCCAAGTTTTTTTACATTTGCTTTTTTCTTGCTTTTTTACAATAGTTTTTTGCTTTAAACACATCGGATTTTGCTTTTTTCTGTCTTCTGTGATTATGATTTAAACAATATTTTGATAATTTAGTGTTTTTAGTATTAGTAATATGTAATTATTGTAACACATATTAATCATACGTTCCTAAAAATTTACCATTATGGTACTTGTGAAAATGTGTTGTTTTAAATACAAGTAATAATATTCCGTTGGACGCCGATTACTCTTAACACTAAAATATTCTATTGGACACAGGGTGTCCTTAAATGTGAATTTTTATATTGAGTAGAATGTAATTATTAAACAAAAAATATTAATCATACGCACCTAGCGGTATAATTCAAGAAAAAAAACTGGTGTTGATTGTTCATTTTTTTACCAAGAAAATCAATGTGGTACTGAAAACAAATTTAATTTAAGATATACAAAATTTTAATTTTTAATAAAAAATACAAAATTTTTCATAAAAAATATAAAATATCTGTAGTTTATTTGTATGACCTCAAATCAAACAGAGAACATTCATTTAAATATAAAAATTTTCATAAAAAATATACCTACAATTTTTAAACACTTTGTTTAAATATTTATTGTTTTATAATTTAAACGATATTTTTATAATTTAGTTTTTTGCGTATTAGTAATATGAAATTATTGTATATAAATACTAATCATACGTTCCAAAAAATTTACAATTACTTGTGAAAATGTGCTGTTTTAAAAACAAGTAATAATATTCCGTTGGACACCAGTTTTTCTTAAAGATTATTTGGACGAATGAGTAATATGAAATTATTAAGCAATAAATATTAATCATACGCACCTGAATGATGTTAGAAATACATATGTACCTGAATGGTATTATAAATTGGTGAAATAAATAATTACTGTGTATTTTTGTAATTGTAAATGAATATAAACCGATTATGCAAATTTTTTGTTATATGATCCCGATAAAAAGTGTGAAAAATGGCCGATTTTATTTCCCCTGTTTTACATACTCACTACCCGAAATAGGCCAAACACCAAGACAGGTGGAACTATGATATGCTTCCTCTATCACATATACATTTATCATAAAAATTGGTGCCTTTAGCTTCGAATACTTTCCATTAAAAAAAATTTAAGTTCTAATCAAACATTTTTGCAATTATTGTCTAATAGAGTTCTTTCCCCTGTGTTGTAAAATTTCCACAACAAGGTTGAGCAAGGCAAACGACATTTTTTATATATTTTTATGGTACTCGTATTTAAGCGATATTTTTTGGTGCGAATATCTATCTATCTTTCTATAAGATTTCTTTATCAATTAAAGGCTATATATAAAGTGTTAATAACACATTCAAAGACTATATAAAAACAAATAATAATTTAAAACAAATTAATATTAATTAAATGTATATAATTTCTATACTCTTCTCTAAATGCACTGTTTTGAAATAAATGCCGGTTTTCTTAGTTAAATTCAATATTTCATTAATTTCATTCATTAATTTTTTTATATTTTTTCTTCAAATCATAAAACATGTTTCTCTTCTTCTCCAGCCTAAAAAAATACAAAAATCCACTCTCTCTCTCTCTCTTTCTTTGTTGCTGCTTTGTTAGTTTTTCTACTACATAGTGTAAAATTAAATTGCATTTGTTGTTTCTTGGTGTTGTACGAAAACCAACCAGTATGAAAACCATAATAATATTGTTGTAGTACTTGTATTAAGCATTTTCATAGTGGTTTTTTTTCTTTCTGTATAATTTTATGGGTTTTAATTTTTTATATGGTTTTAGATTGTTTTCAACGTTTGACGAGTTAACAACACTTCTAACAAACTCATTTCTCGGTTCGTTTAGTTTGATTTTTGTGTTGTAAAGAAAATAATAGATTTTCTATTTTCGCGTTTTATTTTCATTACGTTTCGCGTTTTATTTTCGTTACGTTTCGGTTTTTAATTGAGAAAAAAAATCGCCATGTGTTCTTTTCATAATGGGTGGCAGTGCATTTATTTAATTTATTTTTTACTACGACAAAATCATGCCTTATTTGTGGACACTACTTGAAGCGGTGTAATAATTAAAAGTTTTTCTACTACCATGGATTCAAAATCCTAAGAATTTTGACATACTTGAAAAAGTATTGATTTGAAGTAATATAAATGGTGTGTTTTTGAAAAAAGAATAGTGAAAGATTTTTGTAAAAGAAAATTGTCTTCAATTTGTGGTTAATTGAATTATAAACAACAACAAAAACAAAAAAAAAGATAAAAATTTTATAAATTAAAAGAAGATAACACATTAAATCACATAACATAAAATAATTAATATATATTTTTAAATAAATAAGAGATAACTTATCAATATTTTCATAACTAATCTAATGCGTCGTATATAAATTACTATAATTTATGATAAAAATAAATTACTAAAAAAAGTTAAAGTTTAAATAAAATTATTATTAAAAAAAAAAATTGTTTATAATTTATATAATTTTATGATTATGAAAATTTTTTATAAGGTATTTTTTATGCGTATTAGCAATATGAAATTATTATATACAAATATTAATCATACGCCCCTAAAAAATTACCAATACTTGAGAAAATATGACGTTTTTAAAAATAAGTTATTTAATTTTGCTGGATACCGCGCATTCCTAAATGTGATTATAACCAGGGCAATTTTAAAATGGCACAAAAAAGTTGAAATTAGCAGGTAAAATGGCACGAAAAAAAGCAAAATTGGCAAGAAAAAAAGCAAAAATGGTACGCATATATATAACGCCTTGATTATAACGTATGGGTACTATGCTATTGTTAAACAACAAATATTAATCATAAGCCGCCGAATGGTATTATTAAAGAAAAATCTGGTACTTAAAACCTAATACGAGTACCTATGATGTGATATTTTTTTTTTTTCAAGAAAATCGATACGTTCTAAAAATTTATTCGGTTTTAAGATCAAATATGACAAATTCCAAATTGAATTTACAATTTATTTTACAACAAATATAGAAAAAACTTATGAAAAAAACTTTCCTAGACCAATGGTTGACAATTAATGCATTTTCAAGTGCAACCAAACACTTTCATCAGATTATCTTTATGGGTTTCTCTCTGGTTATAATGTAGATTTTTTAGTTTTTGTATACATATATGTTAATTTTCAAAGTAAAAAAACATTTGGAGAAGTTAACAGAAGTGTAACAATCTTCAGATCAACTAAAATCTACGATAAAATACTCACAGACAAGGTACAGTCCAAATTGTTAAGTAATATCCCTTAATTGCAACATGTTAGTCATTTATACGGGATGGTGGGTTAGAAGGAGCTATTGAAGGAGCTTCAGTCAAAGCAACAACTATAATATAGAGGAAAATAATAGCTTTGTTAAAAACATGTGACTTTCGTTGTAAAGGGTTCTTCAATAAGAGCGCTACAAAAGTTTTTTTAAATAAAAGAAAAACGGTTTTGGATATCAATGAAATTCTTTATTTCTGTGAAAGTACGTTCGATGATGCCATTATGTATGGAAATCGATCTCTTTTGCATGGCCACCACGGGCACGCTTGCAGATATTCGTACGAAGTTCATCAATCGTCGCTGGCTTGTTGGCATATACCATAGATTTGACGTAGCCCCACACGAAATAGTCCAACGGCGTCAAATCGCACGACCGAGGCGGCCAATCGACTGGACCATTTTGTGAGATAACACGTTCTCCAAACTTGGTTTGCAATAAATTGATTGTGACATTCGCTGTGTGGCTTGTGGCGCCGTCCTATTGGAACCACATGTCCTCCAAGTCCATATCATCCAATTGGGGCCAAAAATATTCGGTTATCATTGAACAGTAGCGATTCCCATTCACAGTAACGTGCCGGTCTTGATCATCACGGAAGAAGTACGGCCCAATGACGCCGCCGGCCCATAAACCGCACCAAACCGCAATTTTTTCGGGATGCAATGATGACTCATGGAGTACGTGTGGATTGCTGTCTGACCAATAACGCATATTTTGTTTATTGACGAAGCCATTCAGCCAGAAATAAGCCTCATCGCTGAAGATGATTTTTCGATGAAAATCCGAATAATTTTCAAGTTGTTGCTCAGCCCAATTCACGAACATACGACGCTTCTGGTGGTCAAGCGGCTTCAGTTCTTGCGTCAGTTTGATCTTGTAAGGATGTAGTCCAAGATCTTTTCTCAAAATTCGCCACAACGACGTCACAGAGATGCCCAACGCTTGAGAACGACGTGTGAGAGACACATTTGGGCTTTCTTCAACTGAAGCCTCAGCGGCAGCAATATTCTCGACACTACGGGCACTTCTTTGTCTCACTTGCACGGGAACATTTTGTACTGTGCCTGTGGATTCAAATTTTTCGAATAGACGCCCAATTGTTGATCTGCCAGGACGATTATGACGACCATAAATTGGACGTAGCGCTCTTAACGTTGAGACCACTGACTCCGAATGTCGGTAGTAAATTTTAATAATTTCGACTCGTTGTTGGCTCGTATATCTTTCCATCATAAAATAGCAAACCTTACTGAAGAGAAATGTCAAAAGAGCGGCAAGAAATATGGCGTCGTTTGCTTTTCCTGTCTTTCTACTTTTGTAGCGTCCCTGTTGAAAAACCCTTTATAGTCGGCATGCCCGACTTTAACTTTTTTACTCGTTTTGAATTTTTTATGTTTTGATTTTATTTTCGAATTTCTTATTTCTAATTTCAATATACTTTTTGCAATGAAATCTAATGAGTTTCGACGAGAAACTAAGAGAAGTCAAAATTTGACTTAAGCTGAATATGGGTATTTCAGTACATTTGTATGGAATTACTCTTTTCCTTAATTGGAATTCGTTTAATATAGTTGAACCTTAAATTTTTCATAAACATATAAAATACTAACTAAGTTTGTTTAAATGATTTTAAATTTGTCTTTGATATTATTTTTTATTATTATTAATTCATCCCTACAAATTTACAATTACTTGAAAATACATGTGTTGTTTTTTAAAACAAGTTATAATATTCTGTTAAAACTCACTTATTCTGAAAGGTAATTTGAACATACATATGAGATGTAATTATTCAATAATATTTGAAGAAATTTAAAAACATGTCTTAAATCCCGAAACCTATTTAACAAATTGTGAAAAATAATCTTCACGATTTTTCAAAACTAAAAAAGTTAAAATATGGCAGAATTCATGATTTGAACGTATGATTAATATGTAAATATTTAACATAAAATATTAATTTAAATTAAATTTAATTTAATTTTAATTTAAATTAACAAATTTCAGAAAACTATTTTTATGATTTTTTCTAAAATTAAAAAAAAAATAAATCAAAATAAGACAAAACCCTACGGGGAATGAGGAGTCAA
Organism: Leucophora obtusa; assembly: GCA_949987735.1. Classification (NCBI taxonomy): domain Eukaryota; kingdom Metazoa; phylum Arthropoda; class Insecta; order Diptera; family Anthomyiidae; genus Leucophora; species Leucophora obtusa. Next base: position 27,472,342 of record OX465296.1, on the reverse strand, counting down.
TTGCCCTCCAAGGACCTATCCCGTGACCGGTCAACCGAAGGCATATTACTAAATTAGTACAAATATGAACAAAAGAAAATTAATTAATTTTCTAAGTATTTTCTGATCCGTTATTTGCACTGTTGCTTTTAAAAAAACTTGACCGATACCGAAATAAAAAACAAAATTCGCGGCATATTTTTAAAAATATTTTTAATGTTAAAGCTGTTTTAGTTTTAACAATTGGTATTTCATTTAACTTTTCTTTTTAACTTAAGGGGAATTTTTAAAATTTTTATTTATATTTTCAGAGGTTTTGAGGTAATTTTCTAATTTTTAATTGATTTTTTAATTTAATTATGGCCAACGCAAAAACAAGTCAACTGCCATTAAGGGACCTATCCCATGACCGGTCAATCGGTGGTATATTCAAGGCATTTCCACCATATTTGTGTGTGTGTTAATGTTGTTCTTTTTTCTATTTTTTTCTTTTCCATGTGTTTTCTATTTGCTGTGTGTGTGTTTGTTTTTTCTTTCTCTTTTTTATTTGAACATAAACGAAAAACATATAACTTAACCATCAGCCAGCCATCACGCATAAGCAACATTAGCTCAGACGGTAGAGCGTTTGCCTTACAAGCAGAAGTTTGTGTTATCGAGCCCTACTTCGACGCCAAGTATATTATTTTTAATTCTTAATTTTTTATTAGTTTATTTGAAAAGCTATTTTTAGACACACCACCTTACTGCCACAATATGTCTAAACTGTGGCAATTGGTCATTTCCAATGACAACGCCATGTTAAAGTGATATGTCTCTTTCAAACAAAAAGACCGATCAACGACCAGTCTCCGCCCCTTTGGGACCTATCCTGCGTGTCATCTGGGACCGGTCCCTTTCCCCGTAGGGAATTTTTTTAATATAAAATATAAAATTTTTCATTAAAGAATTTTGATTTTCTCACAGTATGTTTAAATTCTATATAATATTATAATTTGAAACAGATTCATTTTTAGTCAATCGAATGGTTCGGTTATGGTAGCCGAATTTTTAAGTTGTGGCAACAGAAAACTAATTTTGACAAGAATAATTTAACTGTGACAATGGAATTTCAATTGTATTAAGAATAATTCGGTAGCCGCATACGAAAAATTCATTTGATGCAACTGAACCATTCGATTGGCAACAAATGTAGTCAGCACCGAATCTGTTTTCTGGGTGTATTACTAATATGAAATTATTATACACAAATATTAATTATACTCTTCTAAAAACGTACCATTAGGTAAAACAAAGTTTTATTTTTAAACAATTTAATTCTAGAATGTGATTTTAACGTATGAGTAATATATAATTATTAAACAAAAAATATTAATCATACGCAAATAAATAATTAAATAAAAATCTGATATCAACAAATTAATACATATGATTTCACTATATAACTGAAAGTCATAATTATTTTGTGATTTAAAGCATTCCCAAGTAAAACAAGTTTTGATATAGTCATATATTGTCATATAAAATTTTGTATAATTATATATTGGAACATATATATACCAATTACGAAATTATATCTTAAATATAATTTTACGAAATTATATCTTAAATATAAAACTAAATCTTGTTATATATTGCACAACATATAAAGCAACATATAACAATATCCAATTATATATATACCTATAGGCCTCATATAATTATGTATAATTGTATCGAATTATATACCATTATATCTAGTTGGATGAGGACAAAATCCGGATAAAATTGTATCAAACCATATCTTATTCCATCAAATTAGACCTAATTGTGTCAAATTAGATATAATATGATCATAATACGATCTAATTTGATACAATTAGATGTTCTTATTTTTCGGATATAATTATATATAATATCAAAAGTCATATAATTTTTTTAGTAGGGTTTTGATAATTTCCTATCTTGAAATAATTTAATAAAAAGTACTTTCAAATTATTTTCCTTTCATTTTTACATCTCTGTTTTAATTGTTATAACATCCACTATATATTGTGTTAACTAACACCTGTAATAATGTTATCTCGCTGCTATTAATTAATCTCTTGTAAAATGATAATTTTTAATTGGCAATTATTGAAATCAAATGTAATTAAAAATTATTTAATAGTTTGCGTAAACAAACAAAAAAAAAAGAAAACAAATATATGTTTTCAAATATAGAGAAACATTTGAATCTATAGATAAATCAATAAATAAAAACAAATACAAATGTTATAAACATCCCAGCAAAAAAAGAGATGCCGAAGCAGTAGAAAAACTACTACAATTGATGATCTAGACATAACTAAACATAAACACTAATGATTATAACATTGAGTTGTCATGGGAGAGCAGTACTCCCCCTTTAACATTTTTTCAGTACTTTCTGAATGAGTGCAAAGGAAGCTCTTTTTTACCAATTAAAAGTTAAAAAAAAATTCTTAGCAAAAAAAAATATATTTTTTTAGTTTACAAAAGTTTTTTTTATTGCCGCCAGCAGGTATCGAACTTGCGACCTCACGATTGCTAGTCTAGCGCTTTACCGCTGAGCTATTCTTTGATTAGAAAGTTGAGTGGCATAAAAACACCACTTTGTTACTGCGAGATATTCAGTGTTGCCATTTCAGTGCTTTTCGGGTATTTTTTGGTGCTTTTTTCCTTCTTGTACCCGGTGATTTTTTACAAATACCCGTTTAAAAAAAGCGGGTATTTACAGTGCTTTTTCAGATCTCTGGCAGTGCTTTTAGTGCTTTTTGTACAGTTTATATTTTTGGTATTTGTTCTCGTTTTTTTTTAATTTTTCTTGAATTTTCTGTCAAAGTTGAAAAAATAATACGAACTAAACAAAAAATACATTTTTTCACAATGTTTGTAGTACAATTTTAAATAGCAACTTCGATATATTTAAACTTCAAAATTTTTAGATTTTAGTTTGGTGCTTTTTTACCCCTTTTTTGGTTATTTTTTGAACTTTTTTTACACGATTTTACAAAGCTAAAATGTGTTTTTAAATTCTTGACTTAAATTTTTCAAAAAATTAGTATCGTGCTTTTTTACCCCATTTTTGGTAAATTTTTACCCTTTTTACCCGTTTTCACAATCCTCACGGTGCTTTCCTGCCTTCAAAAGTTGGCAACACTGGAGATATTGTTCCTTATTCTCTTCGTGAAAAGTACTTATTAAACAAGTGTAAAAGGTGCACTCCAATTCGATATTGTTTGCAGTACTATTTTTACGGTGCATAAAAAGCAATTTCTTACCATTTTTTTTTAAATATATATACATATTTTTAAAAATTGAAAAATTAAAAAAATATTGAATTTAAACAAATTAATTATAAATATTAAAAAAAAAAATTTATAAAAAATTAAAAAAAAAAATATTGGTCCCGCCGGGAATCGAACCCGCCACCCACCGTTTGGAAATGCCAAATGATACCAAAATCACTTTTCGAGATCACTTTTAGAGCAGTTACTCTTTAGAAGCAATACTTAAGTGATTTTTTGGATGTTGTTCCAAAGTAATTCTAGAAAAGCTGTAAAAATATATTAATGGATACTTTGGAAGTAATGAAAGAAGTGATTTTTTGAAGTTCTTTAGCATAAATTCTAAAAAAGCAGTAACAATACATTTACAGTTAGTTGTGAAGCAGTGAAAAAAGTAGTTTGTAAAGCATTACTTCCAATTTTTTTTGCTGGGATGTGTGACACAAAAAAAAACAATCAACTGAAATGAAGTTAAATATTGTCAAAATAAAAATTAAGAATGTTTAATAATCATTTAATTATTTAATAATCCTCTAATACAGACCAAAAATAAAATACAGTCTACTTATGGAAATAAAAACAATTTATATAACTAGAGACAATTTAAATTTTTAAAATAGTTTGATCAATTGAGGCATAAATCCAATACTGGAAATTCCTTGGATTGGACGAAACTGTGGCAGTCTAGAGTTACTTTCCTTGTGCATGTTAGATTTTTCAATAAAAATGATTTCCCTACTAAAAAAAATTATATGATTTTTGATATTATATATAATTATATCCGAAAAATGAGAATATCAAATTGTATCAAATTAGATCGCATTATGATCATATTATATCTAATTTGACACAATTAGATCTCATTTGATGGAATATGATATGGTTTGGTACAATTTTATCCGGATTTTGTCCTCATCCAAATGTATCAAATATAATCATATGCAACTAGATATAATGGTATATAATTCGATGCAATTATACATAATTATATGAGGCATATTAAATTATATAAAGGTCTATATATAATTGGATATTGTAATATGTTGCACTATATACTAAATCTACATTTGATTTTTTTTAACAGCTTCTAAAGAAAAATTATCAAGAATTTGCAAATTAAGATCAACATTTTTGTTTTCTGAATTTTCTAATGCTAATTTTTTTTATTCCTTAGATCCAAGTAAACTCATGTATGAATTTTTGTCCCCCTGGGACAACCATAACTCGTTCCTAAGGGCCAAAAGTTTTATATATTTTTAGAACGTTATCAAAAATCAATTTTCAGTTTTTTTTTTTTTTTAATTTTGTTAAACAAATATTTAAAATTTGAAGATTGCACTTTAAGGTTTTATTGAGAGCATCGTAGCTAATAAAAGTTGTAAATCTTACATATATTCCTCTTTTAATTTAGCGATGGCAGCTATTTAATTTCAATACCAAGAAAAATACAATTTTTTTGGAAAAATTTGGAAAGCTGAATTCCAATTAATAAACTTCAGATTAAGGGAGGAAATATTCTAAATGAAAAATAAATTGATCATATATTAGTTAATTCGGCTCTTCTGATTACAAACATACATTGTGTATGCTGCGATTGACAAAACTTCAATTAGCAACACTTATCGCTGTGCCGACAGTGGTGTATCTTTTTAAGAGGTGTTCCTACGAGTCACAGCCTGTGTACAGGGCTACCGGTTCGATCCCCGGTCATGGTATATACAAAAAAGTTTTTCATACAGAGACAAATTAATAATTAAAATTACTTTGATCAATTGCCACATAAACTAACCACTGACGAGTCTTTGGGTGAGATGAAACTGCGGCAGTTTGGTGATTCCTTGGTGATAAAAATGTTTTCTTCTTCCTTGAAATCAGCTTTAAAAAGAAAATTCTTTAGTTATTACAATACTTCTAATATTAGTTACGATTGTCCTGTGTGACAAAATTGTGTAACTTAAAATAAGAGTTATAATTTGAAAAAAATTTTCAAAATCTAACTATTTCCCTCGTTTCACGTCGAGGTCAAAAGTAAAAATTTTCCTTAATTTGAGTTTTTCATGAAAATGTAACGAAATATTTTGTTAGTTCTCACGAATTTTGATGAAAATTGATTTAACTACTGCCCAAACTTAGAAACTAATATTTTTAAAGAAAAAATCAAAATTAACCCTGTTATGTACTTGGAGTCAAAATGGCCCACAATTTTTAAAACGCTAAAATACACTGTTAGGTGAAAATATCTTTATAATAAACTCAAAAACCTTTTAATTATGGATTTCTAAGACGACATACCTATATATTTCTATATTATAAACTTTTTTACTCGGGTTGTTTTTAAAATATCATGACTATATTCCCCTAGTGAAGAATTTATCCATATATGATAACATTTTTTAATAACCAAAAATTAAATATAAACTTTGAAATATGTCTACACTGTATAGTACAAGGCTAGTGGAACGGTTAATAAAAAATTTCGAAATCCCATCAGTGCTATCGTAAATGTCATATTCCTATTCATTTTACATAAATTTCTTATGTAAATATTTTGATACAATATGCTTGTCATATCAACACACACCATTAGAGTAAATCTATATTTCATCGAGTAAATTGTTTTGTACTTATACATTAACACTGTTTATACCCTACACCACTACGTGGTCAGGCTTTGTGCAGTTTGTGCAAATGTTTGCAACACAAAAAAAAAAAATATATAGGACCTTTTAGTAGACCGATTAACTCAAAATCACTTTTTGAGTCGATTTAGCGATGTCCTGCTGTCTATTTCTCATTCTGTTTGTCTCTCTGTATATTAGTCCGTCTGTCTATCAATCTGTCTATCCATATGCTCTTGGGCGCATGCTACAGGTTGCAAAGATATTTGAATAACATTTGTATTTACCGATTTGCATCGGCCCGAGGACGAAGCCTATTAATTTTGGCTCTATGGATTTCGGTTGGACCTAGTGCAGTGTCCATATAGTGGTCCCCTATGCTTGTTCGCAAGCTAAGGGTCGCAAATATAAAGATATTTTAATGAAATTTTTACGCTGACCCATATTAGCCCAAGGACGAGGCTTATTAATTTTGGATAGAATCAGCCCATCTCTTAAATACACCTAACATTAGAAAAATGCCAAATTTTTGTCTTGTTTGTTACCATTTTGTAGAACATTAGTTGACTTTCAACCAGACTTCTGTAGGGTATCATATACTCGGCTTGCCCGACTTTAACTTTTCTTTTTATTATTATGTATTATACATAGTGTCAAATATGTGTAAAAGAATAAGTTCTCATATTCTCATTGAAAAAATAAAATAAACATTAAAAAAAATTATAATAATAAAAACATTTTTAATAATAATAATAAAATACATAAAAACATGCAATCGCGTAGTCTCTAACAGGGATGGGGAATTTATAATATGGTAATTTTTCTTTAGTAATTTTACACTAATAGAAAAATACAATTTAATTTAGTTAATAGAAAATAACAACTTTACCTGCTAAAATCAGCAAAAAATTTTGTTAAATAATTACTATACTAAAAAATCACAAACAAAATTCAAAATTTCCAAGTGTTTTTTTTAGATTTTTTTAATGCAAATAAAAATTGTATTCTGATATTAGAACTTTACAATTTTTTTTAGCAAATATTTCTGTTGATTTTAGCAAGATAGGATGGTACTTGCGTTCAACTAAACTTAACTAAAAAATAACAAAAATTTTATAGATATAACATCTTTTTTGCTATTTTAGTCTACTACTATTTAGTAAAATTTTCCGCAGATTTTAGAATATAATTTGTAATTTTCAATTAACTGAAAGTTAACGCAAATAAAACTAAAATTCTGTAAATTAAACAGTTCTATTTTTAGTGTTATGGTAAAATGTCCTTTTTCAAATTTTTATTGTAAATCGGCATAGGAAACCATGTGAATCTTCTGAATTTTAGGTATAGGATGTGTTTAGCGAACTTATTTATGTAAAACACTACAAGGAATATTTTAACCCTCTAATTCTTTAATTAAACGGACTTTTCTGGCTCCTTTTTAAAAAGGGACAAAAAAGACGCGTAAGTTGATGAGATAAAGGGTTAAAATGTTCTACAAAAATATTCCTCGTAGTGTTTTACATAAGTTTGTTGAACTCATCCTATACCCAAAATGGGAGATTCACATGGTTTCCCACTAAAATCCATGTTTGTTGGACATTTAAGCGCCAATTCTGAATGAGTACGAGATTAACCCTTAAACATATTTTAAGTTTTGACTTATTTCTGGCACTGAAGTTAAATTTTCAACTTTGATGTCTTCAGAGACTTATAGTAGAGTTTTATGACAAATATTTTTGCGGGACACTTTAACCCTCTTATTCTTCAATTAAAGGGAATTTTTTGACCCCTTTTTAGAAAGAGACAAAAAATTTACCTAAGTTGAAGAGTTAGAGGGTTAAAATGTTCCACAAAAATATTTGTCGTAAAGTTCTACTACCAGTCTCTGAAGACATCAAAGTTGAAAATTTAACTTCAATGCCAGAAATAAGTCAAAACTTAAAATGTGTTTAAGGGTTAATCTCGTACTTATTCAGAATTGCCGCTCAAATGTGCAACAAACCTGGATTTTAGGGGGAACCATTGTAGTATATGTTCAGCGAACTTATGTAAAACACTACAAGGAACATTTTTATTGAACATTTTAACCCTATAACTCTTCAACTTACGAGTCTTTTTTGTTCCTTTTTAAAAAGTTGGAAAAGTCCCTTTAATTGAAGAGTAAGAGGGTTAAAATCTTCCACAAAAATGTTCCTTGTAGTGTTTTACATAAGTTCGCTGAACACATCCTATACCTAAAATGGAAGATTCCCATGGTTTCCTATGCCGATTCACAATAGATATTTGAAAAAGGGGGGGAAATTTAACACCCCCCCTCCTAAAATTAAATTCCGATGTGATCTTTCAAAACGCCGACACATTATGTTTTTTTTAGTCTCCTCTACCAGAATCCATTGTCAAAACCCTGTAATTTTGGAAAAAGTTCGAAATTGTTATGCAGTGTAATTGATGATGATCTATTTATAATGAATGTGAAACACATTTGAAGCAACTTAATTAAACTAAAATTTTTAGAAATGCTGTTTTTATCGCCTGTTATTACTGTTTTGCTTTAATTTTTAATTATCGCTGCTGGTTTTTGTGAAATTCAACTCGGAAATTGCCAGTCGTACAAAAATAAATTCTCTGGTAGAGCAATGATTGTATAAAAATAATGACGCTTTATTAAAAACAGACTTGTAGTCAGAAGGTTCTGAGTTCAAATCCTGCACTTTTGCTTTGTCATCGCTTTGTATTTTTCTGCCTGGATAGATTTATAAAATGAAAAAAGCTCTCAGAATTTTAATAGTCAAAACAGAAAAATTTAGATTTCCAATTGAAGAAATAATGAGCTCAAGTAAAAAATTAATTTTTTTAATAAAAAAATTAATTGCCTCGATCAAAAATTTACTAGTTTAATGAAAATGCTTAATTGAGGCTGATGACTCAACCAAAAAAGTCTGTAATGGCTACTGAAAATTTTGCTACTATTATGGGAAATTTAACTATTTTGAGCCCAGCGGTATTTTTTGCTAATTTCAGCAACACATGTCTGCTGATCTGTAGTACAATAAAATTAGTAGACAAAATCAGTATCCGCTACTAAATTTTAGTAAAATTTATGTAAACTGCAATTCAAAATCGATTTGCTAAAATCAGTTAAAAAACTTATTAAATATCAATAATTTTAGTACTATGAAATTAGTATAAATAATTAGTTACAGCTACTAAATTTCAGTAAATTTTTGTAAACTGTAATTTAAAATCAATCTGCTGCAATTAGCAAAAAAGTGTACTAAAAAATATAAAAAACTGTAAAATCTAAAAAAAAAAATTTTAATTTTAAATTTTAAATTAGTATATACTAATTTAAAATTTTTTTTTTTTTTTGATTTTTTATAATTCTTGTTTAGTTTATATTTGTTACTACTGATATATTCTTAGTTTGGAAATAACACTCAGAAAATTTTATTGTATCTCCAATGCATAAAATGGTAATAACTGGAGATCCGTTTGCAATTTGGACTCCAAATTTCAAGTACGATGAAGTAATTTTTTTTTTAGATTTTACAGTTTTTTATATTTTTTAGTACACTTTTTCTGCTAAATTCAGCAATCTGTTTTGAAAAATTAGTAAAATGTTTTGCTGAAATCAGCAGCAAGAATTATAAAAAAATACGTAATTAGCAAAAATGATTACTAAAAACAAAAATTGTACTAGAAATCAGTATAAAAATAGTAAAGTGCGATTGGAAGCTGTTTCCAAATTTTTTTACTAACTTTTTTTATCTGAGTGTAGGAATATTAAATAATATTTCAATTAAGTTTTTATTTATATCAATAAATTCGTTATAGAATAAATTATTTTTTAAATTATTTTGTGGTTTTTATGTGTTTTTTCTTACATTTCATTCACCATAATATGATAAAATTTTCCATCCCTGATGTATATAACAAATGTGAATATTTGTTTTGAGAAAATTGAAATTGAAATGAACATGTGTTACAATTTTGTATTTTAATAGCATTAAAACAATAAAAACTATATTATTTATAAGGGATAATTGATTTTTCTATTATTTAAAGAGGAGATAGAGGCCAAAAATTGAGAGTAGAGATTTTAACTTTGAAATATATTAAACAATAATATTAATAAAATTTTTATTAAGCAATTAAATAGTTGATATTTAGAATTGTTATATTTCTCCCTAATCTAAAGGCTCTCTTAAGAAATAATTTCTTTGTTGTAACCAGTGATGGCAAGTTTTTTAAAGGAAACCGCTTTAAAAGTACTAAAAAGTGTTAGCTCAAAAAGCGCTAAAAAGCACTATTTTGGGAAAATATAACATAATTTCATAATTTTATTGTTTTGAAAATGTGAAAGATTGAAAAATGTACGGTTTTTTTTAAAACACATATTACTTTTAAGAACAATTTTAGATAATTTTTGATAAAAATTAAAGAAAAAAAGAAACATAAAAAAGTACTACTTTTGCTGAAAAACGTTTAAATTAGTTAAAAAAAAATGTTTTAAATGAAAACCCGAAAGGCTTTATTTTTATAAAAATCGCTGAAATAAAATAGCAGGAAAAGCGCTAAATTGCTATCGCTGAATGTAACCTTTGATTTTTTGATGAATATTTTCTCTCCTAAGTTTGGAATTATTGTATGTTTTGTCATCTTTTGATCTATAAAAAGCCTCGTAAATACAATTATTATTTTGTTATTTGCCTGTATTTTGAAAACAGAGATTCTTATGATGATTTCCGTCTGTCAGTTCTGTTCTTTTTCATGTCTATATTCCTTATAAGAGTAGATGTATTTAAATTTATGATCATTTCTGTTTTGTTTTGTGTGTGAGAATATAGAATTTTTCTGTATTTTTAAATTTTTTGCATTTGTTTGAAATATTTTGTTTTTACTCGCAGGGGGTTCGTGAGTTGTTGTAGTATTGTCCGTGAATTTAGTAGGCGAGATCGCATTTTTATTGATTAAGCATGACTAAAGTAGAGATGAAATATTTTTTTTTTATCTAAATTTTATAGAAAAACAAATTATAATAAATTAAATTTTATAAGAACGGTAATTAAACAAAAATATATAAAACAAAATAACTTAGAATAAATACAAAACGAAAACTGGTGAACATAATTTTAAAATTATATAAAAAAATTTTTAAAGATAAAAAAAAATTAACTAAAATTCAACTTAACTATAAAAAATTAAATAGTTATTATAAGTGCAATAAATAATTAGAAAATAATGTTTTGAAATATAAAAAAAAATAAGTAATAAAGAAAAAATGCATTAAACAAAAATATCAAATCATAATAAATTGAAAAAAAGAAATATATGGTATATAATAAAAAAATATAATTAAAAAAGAAAAATAATTTAAAAAAATATAAAAATTTTACATAAAATATCTGATGCCAACTTACTGTAACAAAAACTATTAAATAATAATTAAAATTTTTTAACAAAATACTTAATACTTCTTTAAATTATAATAAATTTGTTAACTATTGTTTATCACGAACATAACACATGTTTAGCGTTAAATTTCGCATTAAAAATTATAACAAATATCAACATAATTTGCTTAAATTCAAAAATTTTTATAATTGGAGCAATTAAAATAAAATAGGTTAAGTTGAACCAATAAGCGATGTCAGATTAGTACATTTTTTATAATTATGGCTTAAAATCTGAAGTAACGTTGGAACCCAAGAAATATATTCAATATGCAAAAAAATATTTAAGTGAAAATTAACCAAAAACTTGCTTAAACTCAACATAGAGTTTAAATTTAATTACACAGTAGAACACGAAAAAATACGGTGTTCTGACAATGGATTCTGGTAGAGGAGACAAAAAAAATATGAGTGTGTCGGCGTTTTGAAACATCACATCGAAATTTTATTTTAGGGGGGGATTAAAATTTCCCCCTTTTTCAAATGTTTATTATGAGCCGGCCATGTGAATCTTCTATTTTTGGTATAGGATGTGTTCAGCGTACCTTATGTAAAACACAACGAGGAACATTTTTGTGGAACATTTTAACCCTCTAACTCTGCAATTAAAGGGACTTTTTTGGCCCCTTTTAAAAAAGAGACAAAAAAGACCCGTAAGTTGAAGAGTTAGAGGGTTAAAATGTTCCACAAAAATTTACCTCTTAGTGTTTTACATAAGTTCACTGTACATGACCTATACCTAAAGCGGAAGATTCACATGTTTTCCTTTGCCGATTCACAATAAATATTTAAAAAAGGTGGGGAAACTTTAACTCCCCCTAAAATAAAATTCCGATGTGATCTTTCAAAACGCTAACATACGTATATTTTTGTTTTTGGTATCCTCTACCAGAATCCATTTTTAATAGATTGAAGATTTGGCAAAACTTCTTTAATTACACTGTGAGACAAATGGTAGGGGTCAGTGATCGGGAAGGGTTCAAACTACCGGGGAAAGTTATATCGGTAAAAAAGAAGTTATACGTGTCCCGGCGTTTCGCTGGGTCACCCCTAGGAATCGAGATATATCGATTTGACCTTTGGTGGTCTTTTTTTTGACATAACTCGAGAACCACTAGGCCGATTGTGCTCAAACAATTTTAAAAAATTAAAAATTACAATTCCTTTAATCTGTTCATATAACGTTTTTCTATATACTCAACAGTTTTGCCGGTAAAAATAAATGTATGAAGAAAAAAATATTTTTTGCCTAAAATATTAAAAAAAGTAATAAACAAAAGGTTATTGATTTTTATGGTAGCGGTAACAAACATTTATTTTTACCGGCAAAACTGTTGAGTATATAGAAAAACGTTATATGAACAGATTAAAGGAATTGTAATTTTTAATTTTTTTAAAATTGTTTGAGCAAAATCGGCCTAGTGGTTCTCGAGTTATGTCAAAAAAAAGACCACCAAAGGTCAAATCGATATATCTCGATTCCTAGGGGTGACCCAGCGAAACGCCGGGACACGTATAACTTGTTTTTGACCGATATAACATTTCCCGTTGGTTTCATCCCATCCCGATTTTGACTGTCGCATAGTGTTATAATTCTTTTGTATAATTTATGCCAAAACTTGCAAACATTTACCAAATTGTTGCTTTTTTTTAACTAAAAACTTGGTAAATTTTTGCAAGTTTTGATATTTTTTTTTTTAAATAATAGTTTTTCAAAAGATCAATTGATTTACAAAATTAAATTTTATAGAATTACTTTTTAGGCTAGAACAAACTAGACTTTTCTGTTAAATTAACTGATTTTTCAGTTATTTCTACTGATATATCATACTGAGTGTTATAATCATATTAAAGACTAAGCGTCATATGCATAATCACTTTTTAAATTTACAACTGACTTATAAAACAAACTTTTTGAACAAAGTCCATTTTCAACATTTTAAAATTTTTACCGGAAAAAAAGATTGCCCAAAGATTTGTTAAAACTACTGTAACTATAATTCTTCTGCATAAATTATGCCAAAACTTGGAAACATTTACCAAGTTGTTTCTCTTTTTTACTAAAAACTTGGTAAATTTTTGCAAGTTTTGGCATTTTTTTAAACGGCAGTTTATGAAACGATCAATTGATTTACAAAATTAAATTTTATAGAATTTCAGTTTAGGCTGGAACAAAATAGCCTTTTCTGTTAAATTAACTGATTTTTCAGTTATTTCTACTAAAGTACTATATTGAGTATAATGATTATATTAAGGACAATACTTGATACCCACTATTCATATTTTAACCAGCACTAGTGTCATGCTTTACATACAACTTCTTTCATTGCTTCCAAAGTATCCATTAGTGTAGTTTTACAGCTTTCTTAGAAGTAATTCTGAAGAACTTTATAGTAATTCTGAACAATATCAAAAAAAAAAAAAAATCACTTAATTATTGCTTCTAAAGCATCATTATTAAAAATGTTCAAAATGCACTACTTTTTATCAGAAATTTCAAAGACAATAAAAAGAGGACTTTAAACTCTAAAACTAATTAAGCTTATTTCGTGTCTAAATTATTGGCCAAAATCACACTTTTCTCCAAAATTTTTAAATTTAAAACGCCGTCACTACTAAGTTAAAAGAGGGATATGTGTAAGTTTCAGTAGAATTATTCTCTCTGAGGTGTAGTTAAGGAAACTCTATGCGATGACCACTTTTTTTATGTTTTGTTGAACAAAATTTTAGAAAACTCAAAATTAGAGTTGTGCAAATTTACAAAAAAAAATTCCATCTTTGCATAATTAGCATAATCCAGGAGAGACAAAAATTTATATCTGAATATTTCTAGATCATAGAAATGAAACTGGAGTATAAAATTGTAAGTTTTTGAAAAAAATAATTAATTTTCTTACGATTTTCATAATTTATCCAATTTTTATACTACAATGGTCTGGGGGAATTGAAATTCCTTAAATATTTTCCAACCGATTTCAGATTTTTATGTATTTCTGTAAAGACAATTCAATCCAGATTACGATTCTATTGACCTTTTCCAAAAATACAGATATTTAAGAGGCATTATTTTCAAAAGAAACCATAAAAGTAATTTTCCCCCCTTGTAAATTATAGTTTAAACTTCAGGACCGATGCGAACCTTGTTCTCATTGTACGATCACCTTAATTGTTTACTTGATGTATTTTTATACCTAAACGAACATTTCTAGAGAGGGGTGGACGGTCCTAAATCGCAAATTGTTAAAATAAGGTTCACTCTAGTACACATACAGCTTTAAAGGACATCGTACAAGTATTAACTTGAAGGGACATTCTCGTGAAAACAAATACATTTTAATTGAAAATAATTCCATTTTAAAGGCGCGTTTACAATGGTAGAGTGACTCTACTCTGCGGAACAGATTGAAATATTAACTCTTCAAAATGCAGAGTAGAGTTACTTCAAAAAAATATTTGACATTTGAATACTAACACAGTTTTCGCGAATTTTTTTCACTGCTTTAAATTTGAAATAATTTTTTATTTTATATATTGTTTGAAATTTAAATATTTTGTTACTATTTTTGTTTTTTTTAATACTTATTTTTTAATTTGTTGACAGTTAGAGATGGGAAAAAATTAGTGATGTGCTTTTTAAGGTATATTTGTCATGTTAAACAGTTAACAGACCAATGTTAACTCTAGAGTTGAGCAAATCTGTACTCCAGAGTCAAACAAGTTTTACTCTGGAGTGGAATAAAAAGAGATAACAAAATACAAAAATTTGTTGGTATGAAAAAGAAAAGAAATAAAGTTGCTAGAGATTGGAGTCCTCCATCATTGTAAACGCACCTTTACAGTTAAATTTTTCCCAAATCACATTTCAAACTGACAATAAAAAAAATCTTAATGAATTAAATTTTATTTTTATATAAATGAAAGAAGAAAATGTTAATTAACAACCAATTAATTTTTTTTTAAATCTGTTTCCTCCATTAATTATTTGCTTTTAAATGAAAGTGTGATGTATAAATGCGCCAATAAAAAATTGTTTAAACAAATGTTATTTGTACAAGATATTTCAGTAAAGCTTCGAAACCCCATTTAAAGTATTCTTTTCATTCCTAAATATAGAAGGTGGGGTTTTTAAGTACAAAATATTATATTTTATTACCTATCCACGTGACTATACACAAAATTTATAAATAATCTGAAAATAATTTTCACAAATAATGTTTGGCTTATGACTTCCGCCTTGTTAGAAAGTTCTTCTTAAGTCTGTTAAAACTGACCAAAGGAAATCTTCAAAAAAAATAAAAATTTAAAAGTATAATTTATTTTTTCGACTCTTATTACTTACACCTTTTGTAAGAAAAAATCTATTTTTAATTTTACTTCAATATCAGTTTTTTTAATGTTGTTTTTCTTGTCCAAAGCCATGAAGCGTTAAATTATGTTTTTTATTCCTCTAAAAACGATTTACCTTCTTCTTCTTCTTTTGTCTAAGCTTTATTAAGCAAAAATATAAAGAAATAATTCTGTAAAATACAAATAGTAATAGCGTAAGTTTAAGTATCTTTGTTCCCTTAAGTTTATATTACATGAACATGATTTTATTCTAGTTTTTCTTTAAACTAACTAGTTTTAAAATTTTGTAGTTAGTACGAGTGTAAGTACTAGTATTAATTTTTTTTAAGAAAAAAGCCATAAGGCTGAACAATTGTTAAGTTGATGTTTGTAGTATGTACAAAATAAAATCTTGAAAATAGCATCTAATTGTATTCTGTTGCATGCTTCGTTGCTTTAAATAAAGAACTAAAATTAAAGTTTAAGACCGCAGTTAAACAAAAAAACCAAAGAATAAAACAACAAAATTAGCAAAACGTGTTCTTAAAGTTAGTGCTGATGCTTACTAACAATGTTTCAGTGATTTTTTGTTTCTTTTCAATTTATTGGCTATTTTCTAAATTGCAACAGAAGTTATTTACGATATTAAACCTACTTTTAAAACGAAGTGATTTAATTAAATTTGTATAACAATAATTTCTATATGGTAGAATTTCAATAGAAATAAAAAAAAAAATAAACTAATTTAAATCTTTATTTTTTAAATCATCATTATTTTAAAAGTAATTTAAAACTAATATCGTAACTTTTTTATTGGGTTGTTTGTTAGAGATACTAAAATGTTATAAAAATATAATATTTCTTCAGCAATATTAATATCTTGTGTCTATATTTTTAGTAAAAATTCAGTTTCTAGTCAATATCGTAAAATTTTAAATACACTTTAAATGTACGTTTTTACCGTTTTACTTAAAATATGAACATTTTTAGCAAATCTATTCTTTGTATTGTCATATATTTACACTAAGAATTAGATTTGAGTTAATATCGTAAAATATTTTATTAAACATAAATTTACGATATTGAAATTGGTGATTAAAAAGACAAATGTTTATACATTTTAAAACGTTTTTCTCATTTGAAGTAGTTTTGTAGTATTTCGGTATAATCTGTATACAGTAAAATTTACGATATTTAAAAATTTTCACAAAATTCTCGCAAAAAATTTAAAATAAGCATTCATTACTACTAAAATGTTATAAAAATATAATATCTTTTAGCAATATTAATATCTTGTGTTCATATGTTTGGGAAAAATTCAATTTCAAGCCAATTTCGTGAAATTTGATAAAAGCTTTATATTTACGATATTACCAATTTACTTAAAATATGAAAACTTTTAGTAAATCTAATCTCTATATTAACATATATTAGCAATAATAATTAAATTTGAGTCAATGTCGTAAAATTTTGTATGAATCGTAAATTTACGATATTGCAATTTTAAATATAGAAAAAGTTTTTATACATTTTAAACTTTTTGCTCATTTGAGGTAGTTTTATGGTATTTGTATATACATAATAAAATATATATGTAATATATATATAGTAAAATTTACGATATTTAAAATTTTTCATAAAATTAATGATACTAAAATGTTATAAAAATATAATACTTTTTAGCAATAATAGTGTCTCGTGAACACATTTTTAATCAAAATTCCGATTCAAGACAATTTTGTGAAATTTGATATAAGCTTTATATTTACGATTTTACCAATTTACTTAAAATACGAAAATTTTTATTAAATCTATTCTTTCTATTGTCATATATCTGCAATAACAATTAATTTGAGACAATATCGTAAAAGTTTGTATGAATTGTAAATTTACGATATCACAATTTTTCTCAAAAAAGACAAGTTTTTATGCATTTTAATTATTTTAAATTCATTTGTGATAGTTTTGTTGCATTTTGGTCTTATTTTCATATAGTAAATTTTACGATATTTAAAAATTTTGAAAAAAATTTCTCAAAAAATTTAAAATAAAGTATCATTTATGTATTAGTGGTACTAAAATGTTATAAAAAAATTATATATTTTTAATATGAATGTCTAATGTTCATATATTTAGTAACAATTCAGTTATAAACCGATATTGTAAAATTTTATATATACTTTATAATTACGATATTACCATTTTACTTAAATAAAGAAATTGTTTAGTGGATCTGTTCTTTCTGTTGTCATATATTGGCAATAATAATTAAATCTCAGTCAATATCGTAACATTTGAATGAATCGTAAATTTACGATATTGCAAATTTTAATTAAAAAACAAGTTTGTTTATATTAAAATAAATTTTTCTTATTCATTTAATATAGTTTTATGGTATTTGGGGCTAATCTGTATATAGCAAAAATTTACGATATTTAAAAATTTTCACAAAATTTTCTGAAAAAGATTAAAATAAACACTCATTTGACAAAAGTTATCAGTATTTTCCATAACAACAAAATTTTAAAGCAATATTGTGCACACCTATTAAATTTACGATATTGTAAATTTGTTTAAAAATTTTCAAACTTATAAATTTTTAAAACAATTAAATCCTATTATATAAGATTTAAATAATTTTTATAATATTTGTATAAAGCAAAATTTACGGTTTAAATTTTTTATTTTATGAAATTCGTTGTTATTTATCACAATATTGATTTGTTTCAATAGAAATCAAATAGTAATGTTATATCGTAAAACTTTATATATATATATATATATATATGTATCGTAATCTTTTAATATTATTTAGGTAGACTTTTTTAAACGGGCACATTTTCCTGAATAATTGCAAACAATAATTGTTTTCGCCAAACAATCATATGACAAACTAAAATATAGCTAATTTCCGATATGGCATTTTCTTAAATTACGAATAGTGTAAATATAAACCTTTTCTAGAAATAAAATTTACGTTATTCCATTTTTCCAAATTAATATTTATTTTAACATTTACTTTATTATTAATTATTTGGACAATAGGAATATTTTGATAACTGTAAAAGTTCTTCATTTACTGTAAATGTTTTCAAGAATTTTTATAATATTTTGCAACAAATATAATTTACGATATTACAAAATTTTTCATTACAATTATGCTGTACTTTTTAGGAAAAAGGTATATAGATTAAATTTTATAAAAACATCATTGAATTTTCTTAAAATATATATCGTAAAATTACGATATTGCTAATATCTTGGAATATACATATGTCTTGTTTATATTTTAAGCTTTATGCTTATATTGGAGTTTTGTGGAATTATTATGCAAATTACCTACAAATTTAACATACGATCTTACGATTTCTTTCTGTTCAAGTTTATGAATTTTTTTCAAAAGTTGTAAAAAATATTTTTTTCACTTAATCATCCTTATTTTTAATACAAGTCAGATTTTAGTATAAAATATTAAATAACGGGTACGATATTGGTAAATTCTGGTAAAATATATACTTTGTAAGGACTTTAAAAATTCAAATTTATTACGACAGTTTTTTAGCATTGTGAAAAAAATTTTCAGGAAATAAATTTTACGATATTAATTTTTTTTATTCCAATTTTTATGTTATTTTTGACTGTACTTAAAACGTTTGGTTTATTTTACAGATAGTTGCAAATATTCTAGATTTACGATATTTGAGTTAAAGATATAATATCGTCAATTTACGAAGTAGCAATTTTCTTGAAAAATGTGAAATTTTTGATAACTTTTTTTATAATATATAAAAAATAAAATTTACGATATTGTACATTATAAATTTTGAAGTTCATAGTTAATTTAAAGAACAGTTTCTAGTGTTCTTACGAAATTTCCTTACCCGTGTAAAAAAGTTTAGATCTGATCCGATCTTTTTGGATCTAAATAGATATGATTGAATCTAATTAGATCCTGTACCAGGTCTCAACAAATATGATCAGATATGCCATACGTGATAATACCTTATGGCAAGATCTGATCAGATTTAGTGCCAAATCTGTTCAAATCTAAAGTGATCTGGGCAATTTCGCTAGATATGCCTAGATCTGATCAGATCTAATTAGATCTCAAATTTGTCCCCAATTTTGAGATCTAATTAGATCTGGTAAGATCTACTAAGATCTGGCTAGATATTCCTAGATCTCATCAGATCTAATTAGATATTAAATTTGTCCCTAATTTTGAGATCTAATTAGATCTGGTAAGATCTACTGAGATCTGTCCAGATCTGATCTTTTTTACACGGGTACAAATTAAATTCACAGTATATCCGCCCTTAATAGAAAAATTTAAAAAGTTATTTTTGTTTTAACTAAATGGATTTTAATTTTAGTGTTGTTTTTCGACCTTTTTAACTTTAAATGCATTTATTTAAAAATTTTCAAATACATATACTAAAATTACGATATTGCTGGTATGTTCAAATATACAAATGTGTTGTGTAAATTTAAAGGTTTATGCTTATATTAAAAAGGACTTGTGGAATTATTATGAAATTTAATTACATATTAAATTTACGATATCACAATTTTTTCTTGTTGAAATTCATGAATTTTCTTCAAAGTTGTAAACAAATATTTTTTGCATCAAATAATTGAATTTTCTCAAAAGTTGTAAAATTTATTGTATGCTTATTGCAACTCTATTTTTAATATAAATAAAATTTTATGCTAAAACGTTAAATATCTTAAAAAAATATTAAATTCTTGTAAAATTTACTTTATATTAATTTTGATCAGTTTTATTAAATTAGTTTTCTAGTATTAGGAAGATATTTTTCAACAATTGAAATTTTGCGATATTAAATTTTTTTATACAAATTTTTGCATTAGTTTCCTCTTTCTTTAAATTGTTATTATTTTTTCCACCAAAGCAACTTAATTTTTAATATAAATGAGATTTTAAAGTAAAACGTGAAATATCGAAAACTTACGATATTGATGAATTCTAGAAAAATACATACTAGGTATAAATTTTGAAACTTTCAATTTATTAGGACAGCTGTTTTTTATTTGTAAAGAAATTTCAACAAATAAAATTTACGATATTAAATTTTTTTATTAAAATTTTTACATTATTGCTACGTTTTAACCTTTTAAAAATGTTGGTTTATTTACTTTACATAAACCGGGTTCTTTTCTATTGCAAACAAAATAACCAATTTCAACGCTGACGCCAAAAAGTTAGTTTTTCTCCTTTATATAAATCGGGTTCTTTTCTATTGCAATCAAAATAACCAATTTCACTGCTGACACCAATTGTTACATTTTACCTTCAAAAACGGACGTTTATCTCCTTTAGATAAACCGAGTTCGTGCTCTTTGCAATTAAAATGACACACCCTCTTTTGTTTTATTCCGAGCTTATACACTTATTTATTTAACACTTTATTACTTTCCATACAACAATACAGCACACACAAACTCTAATGATTTTTAGACAACGATTTACTAGAGCTCTGCTAACTAAACACAGTCTAGTACACAACTAATTTAGCGCACCTTATCTTCACAAATGGCAATGCGTGACTTCCCCTTCCTACGTAACGTTCGGTCTTTTATAGTTCAATGGTTGTTATTGTAGAATATGCTAGAATATTCCATACATACACCAAAATTATAACACTTATTTTATTTATAGCACTTAACATTATAGCATATGCTGTAGTGCAGGGGTGGCAAGACTTTTTTCGCTGCGTGCCAGAAACGGACAAATTTTTTTTTTTAAAATTTCTCGCGTGCCACCTTAATTTTAGTTGTCTTTTAAAAGTCTTTTCTTAAAAATTTATAAAATTTTGAAAATTTCTCTTAAAAATATCATCGCAGATGTACATATTTATCAGCGCTATGGATAACCCCAGGAAATAACCCAAAAAAGTTAAAAATTAAATAGCATCCAAGAAATGATGTAAAAATGTTTGAATGAAATAAAATTAAAACATTTTGAATAATATTGCCTTTTAATTTTTTGGTGGTTATTTAATTTTGTTAAAAAATAGTTAAGTTATTGGGCGCCATTAATTATTTAAGTACGTAAGAAAAATAGTTGAAAAATATGCTTCAGGTAAAAATTTGATTTTGTTAAAGTAAATCGAGAGGTTTTTATCATCATAATAATGAATAAAAAGTGAACATTATGGATTTGAACAGAGAACTTTCTGTTTCAGATTAAATGGCTCTGCGAAACACGTTCAAAACTCAATTTCAAAATCCAACAAAGGGGGTTATTTCATTATGAAACTTATTTTCAGCCTTTATTTCATTGAGGGTTATTTCGTAGCAGCTATTTGCCCTTTAAAAAAAAAACCAAATTTGTTAGATCCAATTTTAATGCAAGTTGTTTTCTATTTTTGTGCAATTTTGAGGCTTTATGAGGGTTTTTTCATCGAAACATTTAAACTTCTTTCAATCTAGAATTTTAGAAAATTTCCCAGCATTTGCTGATAATCGAATTCGCGAGTTCTGTATTAAAAACATTTCTTTAAACAAAAAATGGTGGCAATGCAGATAAAGACGATTTACAAGCTCTATGAAAAATTTCACCATTATGGAGTTAAACCACATATTTTTGTAGCGAAATTTAACATTTAACTGAATTTTTTGCTGATCTTCTAATAGTTTAAATTTTTTGAAAATATCCAACTACTGACACGCGTGTCATAGTTTTGCCAGCCCTGCTGTAGTGTATACTTAACTGTAGTGTTACCAGATTACGGGTTTGTAAATCCTGTCTCTTGGGATATTTTCCTTCCAAAAATCCCGAACCTTCCGTACTAGGCTAATCCAATTTCGTAACATTATTTTTTCTTATCTAAGTTTTTTAATTCATTCTCAGACAGTTGTAAATATTCTAGATTTACGATATTTCGGTTGTAAAGCTAATATCGTAAATTTATGATATTCCGATTTTTGTGAAAAATGTAAAACATTTAATAAATTTTCAACTATTAAGTAGGTTTTTTAGTGTTTAATTAAAATTTTACTAAACAAATGGTTTACGATATTGCAAATGTCTTAAAAATTTAATCAATTCTAAAGCTTTTGGTTTTATTTAAGAATTTTTATTTAGTATTTTTAATGCTTTTTTTTGTTTACAAATTTACAACATTTATTAAAATTGTTTCTTAAAATGTCTATTTCCACAATAAATTTGTGGATTAACGTTTTTTGTATTTTTGTTTTAAATTTTCTTGTTATGACTCAATTTTATTTCTTCTTTAAAATTTTAAATATAATTCAAGCATACAGACAAATTTATATTAATTAAAATAAATGGCCACTCAAAATGCTGTGATGTGGTCGGTTTTGTCGTTCACTTTTAGTGATGACAATATTTGTTTTCTTTGTACAATTTAAATAAATTTTGCTACACATTCTATTTGAATTATTATTTAATTTTTTTTGTCTCTTTTAAGATATACGTCAAATTTAACTGATTCACTTAATATTTTTTTGTATATAGTAGTCAAGATGTTCTTATTTAATCTTAGAAAAATATGATTTCATTTTTAAAGATTTCCTTGGAAAACATTATTTAAGAACAGAAAAACATCTACGGTTTTTTTTTGCGTATTTAAACATCTG
The DNA here is from genome assembly GCA_949987735.1 of Leucophora obtusa. NCBI lineage: Eukaryota > Metazoa > Arthropoda > Insecta > Diptera > Anthomyiidae > Leucophora > Leucophora obtusa. Next base: position 27,449,056 of record OX465296.1, on the reverse strand, counting down.
TGATACACATCTTTGAATCATCAATTTAATTGATTAAATTTTTATGAGTGTATGATATAGAATATACTATCATTCATAGTAGATTGTTTACTTTTTAAAATTATTCATTCATATCAAAGATGACCAAAAGTTCAAGGCATGATAATTTATGATGGTCGATAATATAAAATTATAAACAAAGTGGTAGAAGAATATATTTAAATTTTTTTTTTGCAAATTTATAAGGCTTAAACAATTTTATTTATTTTTTTTTTTTTGTATATTTTTCTTTATCAAATTTTCTAATGTAACTAAAATCTAATAAAAGTTACCATCAACAATTTTTCTTTCGTATTATTGTACATTGTATGCTTATTTTACAATAGAGGAAACCTCAACAAAATATCTGTACTCGTATAAATAGAATAAATAAAAGAAAATTGTTGTTAAGGAAATTGTAGAAAATCATGAAGGTTTTAGCAAAAAAAAAAAAAAAAAAATGTTATATGAAGTACTTAAATATTGTTATTGTTTGTAAATAGCTTAAAGACTTTAGAAATTGAACTATTTGTTAAAGATTTAAAAGATATTATTGTTTAAAAATAGAACTATGTATTTAGAAAATTTAGAAATTTTCGTAAAACAAAATTTTGTTTTGTACAAAATAATCTCTATATAGCAATCACTTATAATTAGGGATGCCGAACGGGACTGGTTTTTACAAATCCCGGGATTCGGGATTTTAAAAATTGAAATCCCGGGATCCCGGGATTTTTCGGGATCCCGGGATTTATCGGGATCCCGGGATTTTTCGGGATTTCGGGATTTTTCGGGGTTTCGGGATTTTCCTGTTTCATTATATTTTTAATTTTAAAAATAAATAGCTGAAATAAACCCTACAAATTAAAATAATTCATTACAAATCTACTTATTTATTTCTTGTAGTATAAAAAAATAAACAAATTAATCCGGATTCACAATGCTGGAGTGTTCAACGCCGCAGAGTGGAGTAGACTAAAGTACAGATGGCATGATACAAAAAATATAGATGTGCGAAAAAGAAAGAAACAAAATCAGCTCAGAGTGGAGTACTACAGCATTGTGAATCAGGCTTTAAACGAAAGTACACCCATAGAAATAAGTACGTAAAAATAGCAGAAAAAGTTACTAGTAATTAGCAAAAAAGTTTCGCCATAAAAACTACCGAAATCAGCAGAACGTGTTTGCTAAATAATTGTTAAATTTCCGAAATATAAGTAATATACTTATAAGGTTAATTCAATTAATTACAAATTACAATTTGTCTCTGAAACTTCTGAGAAAAAACTTTTTAATTAAAAGTAGCAAAAAACCCTGCTATGTCTACAAATTTTTAGTTATATTTGTTTAAAATTAATTGAATGCCCATACAAACCTCTCTGCTGAAATCATCAAAAATATTAAGTGATATTATATTGGATTCTTTAAGTTTACTAATATAAAATGTTGAGCACATATCTCTGCTGATTTCAGAAAGGTAGAAGGTTAGGTTTTACTAAATACTTTAACAAAAATTTTCTGTTTTTTGTACACTAATATTTGGTAAAATTATTTTGCATGAAGTTAAGATTTCAGTAAATCATCAATAAAATTAATAAAAACATGTCCGTTAAAAGATTGAATAAATCCGAATTACGGTTTTTAATAGTTTTAAAGCTGAAAAAATTTTTTTAAATTATTTAGGTTTATATTCAGATCTATTTAATGTGTGACAAGGTTTTCTAGCCAAGAATCGGAATATACTTTCCCAAAGGTTTTAGACATGCTGAATCCGATTATGAAAAAAATAAATTTCTGGAAGTTATAGGACCTCAAATATACCCAAAAAACGTGTTTTTGCACTTCTAGGTCAGATTCGGATTCAGCACGTCTAAAGCCGTCGGAAAAGTAAGTCTCATTCTTGGTTAGAAAATTTCATCAAATTTTGTCGGCCTGTGTTATTTACGAATAGTAGAAATTAGTTTTTTTTAATAAAATTTAATAAGATATTAGACTTTTAAGTGATTTAGGTCGAATATAACAATAAAAATAAATACAAAAAGTGATAAGATATGCCAAATAATGAAATCGGAAATCCCGGGATTTTTTCAAGAACAATCCCGGGATTTCGGGATTCGTAAATCCCGAAAATCCCGGGATTTTCGGGATCGGGATTTCGGGATCGGTATCCCTACTTATAATACATTAAACATAAATTTTTTTAAATTGATATAATAACCAATTCAATTATCATTAAGTGGCCTAGTCCAAGTAGCATGGTGCGCTATACACTCACAGAATTGTGCCGGTAAAACTAACTGCAATAGCAGTTTAACAAGCCTACACTAAAATTGCTTTTGAATTAACTTTAACTGCAGTTGTATTTCATATAACTGCGATATTAGTTAATTTTAAATGTATTTGAAGTATTAACTCTTTTAACTACAATTGTTGTTTATTTTATCGACATAATTCTCTTACTGTAAGTTTAATAACAACTTGACTTTTTACTAGAAGATTAATTGTTTTAAAATATCTGGTTTTTTTTTTAATTTTTCTTTAAAAATATATCTCGTAATTATTGTTATTTTAAATTAAATAGAAATTTTTTATTACACATACACTATACATTTATACGAGTATTTTTCATTATTTAGTTTTATTGTATTTAAATTTTTTACATTTTATCATTTTCCATTACAATTAATAATTTTTATAATTAATTCAAATTTTCTTTCTTTGCCTGTTGTAAGACATACATAATTTATAAAAGTGAAATTCATTTATAGTTTTCTTTATTTTGTGTTTAATTGAATGAGAAAGAAATCTTTGGAAAATAAATGGTAATTAAATAAAATACAATACCCAGAAACATTTTTTACAATGCCAACCACACCAATTCTGGAACTTGCTCCACTATAACCGATTCAGTGGAATTAGTTTCGGAACCCGTTACACTGAACTTAAATGTAAAGTATAACTGACGGAGAGTCAGTTCTAGAACTAGGTACAGAATTGACTCTAGGTAGCTGTAGAGGCGGCTGTTTTTGGAACAATTTCAAACAAAAATCAACGATATAGTAGGTTTGAGGTTAAGAAGAAGAATAAACCTTTTTCGGCAAAAATTATAAACATTAATTTTTAAATCAGACTAGATCTAGTTTCTGTCTTTTTGTATGGACAGGCGTCATCAGTTATTTTCCATTAAATTGTTAATTGTTTATATGTTTATTGTCAGATTGTCTCTATATGATATTTTTTTCAACAACCCGTCGGCTGTGGAATTGGAAAACATGTCACCATATTACAAACATAACTATACTGAAGTGCGACGACAGTTTAGTCAGCTCACCCAAGTAAGGCCTTGAATGCAATGTAACTAATTCATTGTTTTCTTTCCTATTCAGCTTTCTGTTATTGTTTTTTACTCAAAAGTGATCAAGCATAGACACATACAAATATTTTATTTATAGATTTTTGTTTATCTTCCAATCTTCTCCGTGTCTCCTTTTTCGATGTTGCCACACTGATGTATGGTTTTTACGTTCAAGAGTAGCCAACTCGCATATATTGGAGACGGGTTGCCACATGGCATTTCATAATGTATTTTTAGTACAGTGTTGTTTTAACATCATATAGACAGCTGCAATTGATATCGTAATTAATGTGCATTTTTGCAATTTTTAATTTAGTTGGTTTAAGGTTAAGAAGACATTAGACGGGATTACAAAGGAAAAGAAGCTATTGTACAATCGATTTTTTGGCATAGAAAATTTTGCTGGGTTTTTATTACATATTTATTGTAGTAAAGCTTTTAAAACTTTAATACAATTAAATAAATGATTTAAATTTCTTAAAATAAAGACAGATACAACGTAAAAAGCCAGTAAAAATATAAAATCCCAAGTACAGGTTGCAGAACACCTTAACTGCATAGCTTAGGTTCAAATATCTATTCTACAACTGTTTCTTTTTGCCTAGAGTTTGACCTATAACCCCCTTTTTTTGGGGTGCAATCTTCCAAGGCATAACCTAATAGATAATATTGTCCTGATAAAAAAATAATTTTTATAAATCGATTTGGTAAAAAGATCCCTCGCACCGAAAGCGATCTCCAAAATGCTTCAAAATTACAATGTGTGTTATTTTTGTTCGATTTAAGAACAAATATGACTAATTCCAATTTATTTTACAACAAAAAAAAAAAAAAATTTATGAAAAAAAACTTCTCTAGAACCAATGGTTGACAATTAATGCATTTTCAAGTGCTACCAAGCACTCTCATCAGCTTGCCTTTATGAGGTTCTCTCTTTAAAATTTTTATTTTTGTTAAAAAGAAATTTTCTTATCAAAATGGTGGGAAATGATTTTTACTGATGTTTGTATTAAAACAAAAGATTAGAAAAAGAAATATTACTTTTTTTGATTTAAAAACTTCATTTAAATACATTTTCATTGCGTTTAGTGCGGGAACTTTTTTAAGATTGCGAAAAAGTAAAATCGTTGTTCTTAATATTTTTCCAAGCTCTATTTGATTTTCCCTTGGCAGATATGATACTTGCAAAAATTGCAAAAAATTAATATCCTTAATAACCGATGGGGTCCTTTTGCTCCAAACTGAAACAGGTTGCCTTAGAACCTGCTCTAAAACCAGTTATAGAACTGTTTCTTGGACAGTGAAGTCTTACATTTTGGCAGTAATCGATTGTGGATCATGTTCCATGTAAGCGGTAATTAAAACAACAATTCAATAATAAATTCACCAGTGTTGCCAACTTTTGAAGGCAGGAAAGCACCGTGAGCATTATGAAAACGGGTAAAAAGGGTAAAAATTTACCGAAAATGGGGTAAAAAAGCACGATATCAATTTTTTGAAAAATGTAAATCAAGAATTTAAAAACAAATTTTAACTTTGAAAAATCGTGTAAAAAAGGTTCAAAAAACAACCAAAAAAGAGGTGAAAAAGCACCAAACTAATATTTCAAAATTTTTAAGTTTAAATGCAGAGCTTTGAAGAATTAATTCCTTTTTGAATGAATTCACTACCAATCGAATTCAATTTTCTCTTCAATTGAATGAATTCCTTTTTTTAAGTAATTCACTGAATTTGAATCTTTGAATCTTTTTATTAAATCAAATGAATTAATTCACCGATGAACGCGTTCAATTTTATAAATCGAACGGAAAAAAAGTGAATGAATTAATTAATTAAATAATTGAAAAAAAAATAAAATAAGTTCACTGAATTAAAAAAAAATAAAATAAGTTCACTGAATTGAAAAAAAATAAAATAAGTTCACTGAATTCAAAGCCTGTTTTCTGCCGTTCAGTAGAAGAAAACAATAATGTACAAATAAAATTTTTAAATAAGCAATTTTACAGCGTGTGCTAGTAAAAAGGAACAAATTAGAAACCGGATGCTGTTTATCAACCTACATGATTAAAAAATAAAGCCTTTTACTATTAAAAATAAAAACTTTACAGATATAGATAAATTTGGAAAAAATATAACTATATAATTAGTTTGAAAAATTAATAGTTATATTTTTTTCCAAATTTATCTATATCTGTAAAGTTTTTATTTTTAATAGTAAAAGGCTTTATTTTTGAATCATGTAGGTTGATAAACAGCATCCGGTTTCTAATTTGTTTATTTTTACTAGCACACGCTGTAAAATTGCTTATTTAAAATTTTTATTTGTACATTATTGTTTTCTTCTACTGAACGGCAGAAAACATGCTTTGAATTCAGTGAACTTATTTTATTTTTTTTCAATTCAGTGAACTTATTTAATTTTTTTTTTCAATTCAGTGAACTTATTATTTTTTTTTTTAATTCACTGAACGTAATTTTATTTTTTTTTAATTCACTGAACGAAAATGAAATCGAACGAATTCAGTAGTGAATTAATTCAGTAAGGAATTAATTCACTTTTTTTCGGTTCGATTTATAAAATTGAACGTGTTCACCAGTGAATTAATTTATTTGATTTAATAAAAAGAACTATTGCAATTGAATTAATTCGTAACAAAATAAATCGAACGAAAGCAAATATGAATTAATTCCATTCAATATATGGTGCTTAGTGAATTAATTCATCGAATTTTTAATTCAGAATTGAAAATTTGAATTAAGGAATTAATTCTTCAAAGCTCTGTTTAAATGTAACGAAGTTACTATTTAAAATTGTACTACAAACATTGTGCAATAATGTATTTCTTGTATAGTTCGTTTTATTTTTCAAATTTGGACAGAAAATTCAAGAAAAATTTTAAAAAACGAGAACAAATACCAAAAATTTAAACTGTACAAAAAGCACTAAAAGCACTGCTTGAAATACGAAAAAGCACCGTAAATACCCGCTTTTTTTAAACGGGTATTTGTAAAAAATCACCGGGTACGGGAAGGAAAAAAGCACCAAAAAATACCCGAAAAGCACTGAAATGGCAACACTGAAATTCACAGATAACTAGTTGGGCAACTAATAAATCCCAAAAAAATTAAATTTTTTATACCCTACACCACTACGTGGAGAGGGTATAATAAGTTTTTGCTGATGTTTGTAACATCAAAAAATATTGGACCTAGACCCACCTTTTAGTATACCAATCACTTTTTGTTTCGATTTAACGATGTCCGTCCGTCTGTCTGTCCGTGAAATATTTTTATGAAAAATTGGCATACCGACCTATGTATGTCGGCCCAAAGACGAAGCATATTGATTTTGGTTAAAATCGGTCCATGTTTAGACCTAGTGCCCATATAAAGGTTCCCTCAAAATTGGATTGTTTAAACGCTGCAGGTCGGAAATACGAAGATATTTCAATGAAATTTTCTTCGCTGACTCACATGGTCCCAAGGACAAAGCCTATTTATTCTAGATAGGGTCGGCCCATATTTGAACCTATCGCCCATATGGGCTATATTTCCGATTTCCTTTTATTTTATCATTTTATTGAACATTTTGACACACGTCCATTTTCACACATTCGAATTTCGGATCCAAACATTAGTTGACTTTTAATCAGTCGGCATGCCCGGCTTTAACTTTTTTACAGGTTTTTATTTAAATTTTTTTTATTGCCGCCAACGGGTATAGAATTTTCGACCTTAAGATTGCTAATCTAGCTCTCTGCCACTAAGCTCTTTTTTGATATAAAAGTTGACTGGCCGAAAAACGCCACTTTGTAATTGCGAGATATTGTGTCTTATTCTCTTCAATAAAAGTAGTCATTAAGCAAGTGCAAAAGGTGCACTTCAATTCAGTATTTTTTTAGTACTATTTTCAAAGGTGCATTAAAATCGATTTTTCATCAGTTTTGGTTTACATATTTTTAAAATCGATGTATCTTTAGTAATTGAAAAGTCAAAAAAATTTAATTTAAACAAATTAATTATAAATATTTAAAAAAAAATTAAAAAACTAATAAAATATTGGTGCGGCCATGAATCAAAATATCTGTTTGGAAACAAACTGTATCAAAATCACTTTTTAGGACCACTTTTAGAGTAATTTTTTTATTGACTATTTCATATTTACTTTTATCGGGATAAACATTAATTGCATTAAAGGAATTAAATGTGCTAAGAGCCCACAACTTATTTAGCAGATTGTGAAAAAATATTTGTTGAAGGCATGACCCTATCGGGATTTCATTCTTGACTAATTGTTAGGATTTCTGGAAATATTTGTTAGGTTAAATTACAAACTCAATGAGAATTTCTTGCACTCATCTAGGAGCGTTACTTGACATTTAAACTATCAAAGAAAAATAAGAACAACAACAAAAATTTACCACAATTTGCTTTGTCATCTTCCAAAATACTACTCTGTTGTTTTGACAGATCTGATAATGTAGTGAAATCTATTTGTGTATAACCAATAATACGAAATCATATAATTTCTATAAGTGTCAGTTAGACTTAAATTTGTACAAGCACAAGAGTGGTTTGGAAGATGACAAAGCGAATTGTGGTACAGTTGTTGTAGTCATTTTTTTTTTTGATATTTTAAATGTTGGATTGTCTTTCAAGACGGGAACAAGAAATTCTCATTGAGTTTGCAATTTAATCTAACAAATATTTCTAGAAGTTCTAAAAACGCCGTACCCTGACGATTTCCTTAGGCAAGAATGAAGTCCGTGTAGCCTTTTAAAGAAACAAGTAACAAAGAAGCAGATAGTCAAAACTAAGCTAAACACTCACATTATCATATCCAGAACTATTGTAGTATTCCATCTAAATAGTTCTATCTTTTCAAATAAAAAATACGCATTAGCTTCTTTTTGGTTGCCCTAATCATCACATATGTGGATGATTTAAAAACAAATAAAGCTTATCAATCAAAACAAATTTTAGTGTTTAGTTTTTAATAGAAAATTATATCATTTTTAAAATTTTCCTTGAACTTTGAAATAATTTAGTTTAATCATTTGTTTCTTTGTTTATTATGCACGAAATTAACGTGTCTGTTCCTACGAATATTCTGTGACTCTTAGTTGTGACTATATTCTCCTTCTGTTTGTTGTTGCAAAGTCACAACAAATTTATATTTATTTAAATTTTTGTTTGAAAACTTCAAATAGTTAAGACCTGGTATCGACACAATTATAATATTGACTAATAAAATTTGATTTTTTTTTTAATTTTATTCTTTTTTTGTATGAAAGGTTGTGACTTTCAGTCTTTAAAATAGTCTAATGACAATCACAAAGAGTCAGAAGTAGGAATAGGCACCTAAGTCGCGAATAATATAATCTACCTATTAAAACACGAATTATTATAAAAATTAGAAAGGAAATTTAAATTTGTAGTTAATTACTTATTTCCTTTTTGTCATGTGAGTTATATTTGGGAGCAATATTGTTAAGATTTAAAATATCGTAACTAACGATATTACGAATTTCTGACAAAAAATGGTTGTTTTGATTAATTTTAAGGTTTCATTTTAAAATTGAAAAAGATTAATGAAATTCTTATAAACATTAGCTACAAAGTAAATTTACGATAAAAATTTAAAAATTTCACAAGTATTTTTTATTTTATTTTATTTAAAGTTACATTTAAGAGCGTGAACGTCAAATACCGTAAATGTACGATATTGCAAATAACCAGCATATTTTCTCGAAATTTTAAATTTTAGTTAGTCTATTGAGGATGCTTTTTTTATTCCTATTATGAAATATTTCTGCAAGTAAAATTTACGATATAACAAATTTTACTTAAAAAGTTGTACTTATTGTTTGGAAAAGTAAACAAAGTATTTGTTTAAACCAAATCATATTTATATTTCACATAAATTCTATTTAAAAGCAATATCGTAAGGATTTAAAATATCGTATTTAACAAAATTGAAAATGTTGTTAGTGTTTCGGTTAATTTTTTTATTTCCTGTTTATATTAAGAAAGATTCGTGATCTTTTTATGAAATCTTCAGATTTACGATATTACAATTTCGTCTTGAAAGGTTCATGAATTTCCTCAAAAAGTAGTAAACATATGTTTTATTACAATTAATTATCTCTTTTTTAATATGAGTTACATTTTGAAGTATTAATGTTAAATATTGTAAATCTACGATATTACGGGTTTCTATAAAAAATTTGTGTATTTATTGAAATTAAAGTTATACAGTTAAAGTTATTAGTATATTTAAATTTTCTAGTAATTTTATAAAATTTTTCAAAGAATAAAATTTACGATATTACAAGTTTTACTTGAAATTTTCATGCTAATTTTTTGAAAAGTTTAAGTCCATGTTAGTTTAAGCTAAATAATTTATATATATTCCCATATAAGTAATGTTTTAAGGCAATATCGTAAATATTTCGATATAATTTAAAATATTTAAAATTTCTTGTAAAATAATAATGTTTTGATTAAATTTGCAGTTGTAGATATACTGAGAATGATTCACGACATTATTATGCAATTTTCTTCCAAATAAAATTTACGATATTACATGATTCTTTTTGGAGTCCTAATAATTAGCAAATTTATTGTTTATTAAAAACAAAATTACAATAAATCATGTTTTCTCAACAGAGTTACTTTTAAAGGCGTTAATGCTAAATATCGAAAATTTACGATATTAGTAATTTCTTGCGAAAGATACATTTTTGATGAATTTGTTCCTTTTAAATTCATTGTAGAATGTGTACATATTTAAGGATTGTTATAAAAATTTTCTACAAATTTATCTTACGATATTAAAATTTATTCTTAAAATGCTCGAAAATTAGCCGAAAAGTTTGTGTAAAATGTTTTTTTATACATTAAATCACCTTTTGTTGAACTTTTAAAGGTAATTATCTTAGTTATCGTAAACTTACGATATTAAAAATTTCTTTCAAAATATGAAATTTTAATAAATTTTATGCTAATTAGTTAATTGGAAATGTTTTCTGGCATAATTATCGAATTTTTTATTAGATAAAATTTCTAACTAAATATATAAAATTTACGATATTACAATGTTTTTCTTGAAATTTTGATGCCATTTTTTGAAAAACGATTTGAAAATCGAAAAATGGTTTATAGTTTACAGAAAAATTTATAACATTATTATGCAAATTTCGCCGAAATAAAATTTACGATATTACATTTTTGTTTTATAGTCAAAGAAAAAATTTTTTTTCGTCATGTTTTTTTGATACAATCATGTTTCAATAATGTTTTTTTGATACAAGTTACATTTCAAGGTGATAAAGTTAAGTAGCGCAAATTTACGATATTAGTAATTTCTTGTGAAATATACGTTTTTGATATATTTTTTGCTTTTTAGTTTATTGTGAAATGTTTTTTAGGATTGTTATAAAAATTTTCTACAAATAACTTACGATATTGCAATTTGTTCTTAAAATTTTCGAAAATATTCCAATAAGGTTGTGCAAAATATTTTTTTTGACAATAAATAATCTTTTTTTTCGATTTAACTTACTTTTTAAAAAAATAATGTAATGTATCGTAAATTTACGATATAAAAAATTTCTTGCAAAATAAAAAATTTTGATAAATTTTGTACTAATTAATGAATTGAAAATGTATTCTGGAATAATTATTGAATTTTTCTTCATATAAAGTTTACGATATTACAATTTTTTCTTGCAATTTTCGTGACATTTTTAGAAAAATTGTTTGAAGATCAAATTATAGGTTATAGTTTATATAAAAATTCATAACACTATTATGTAATTTCCCCCAAATCAAATTTACGATATTACATTTTTGTTTTGAAATTGTAAATTAATTTTCTCAAAAATTAAAAAACATTATTTTTTTACACTAAATCATCTTTTTTCGATACAAGTTACATTTCAAGGTGGTAATGTTACGGAGGGTAAAATTACGATATTGGTAATTTCTTGTGAAATATACATTTTTGCTGAATTTTATGCTTTGTAGTTTATTGGGGAGTACTTTTAATGATAGTTATATAAATTTTCTTACGATATTACAATTTATGCTTAAAATGCTAAAAAATTTTTCGAAAAAGTTGTGACAAATATTTTTCTTTACAATAAATCATTTTTTGTTGAATCCAGCTAACTTTTTAAGGCAATAATATTATCGTATCGTAAATTTACGATATTAAGAATTTCTTGAAAAATTTAAGTTTTTGATAAATTTTATACTAATTAGTTTGTTGGAAATATTTTCTGGAATAATTATTGAATTTTTCATTAGATAAAATTTACGATATTACAATTTTATCTTGAAAATTTCATGCCATTTTTTTAAAAATGGTTTAAAAATCAAATATTACGTCTATATGAATTTTACCATACGTATAAAATATAAAATATTAAATCGTGATGTCATTATTAAATAATTTCAAACTCTAATGTGTTTATTCCCCTTTAAACTCTCTACTAATATTAATATTACAACATTTTCTTCTATCTCATACCACATTGCAAATGGTCATTATTATCAGAAAATCTTTAGTAGGCGGTTGGTGCTTATTTTTGGTATTGCAAGCCAGATGCACACTTAACTGGGTCTAAGATTGTAGTGTATAAATAAATAATTAAAATTTCTGCTTGGTTGCCTTGAAGTTGAAACCCACCATATATACAACTTACACGTGACGAATATTAGCAAGACACAACAAGACAAAACATGAATTTGGCATAAAAATATGTTTTTTTTTCTTTGAAAAATTATAATACTAGGAAGTTGATATAAAATGGAGAAAAGTTAAAAAAAAATTGTTTTTCTGCAAAATGTTGCCAACTTTATTTAAATAGATTAAATATATTTATGGATAAGTTTGTGTAAAAAAAAAATGTATTTAAAAATATTTATTATTTGAGGAAAATCTCGTAAAAAAAAAACAAAAATATTTTACTGCTAAAATATGTTGAAAATGTAAACAATGAATTATTTTCATTTCAAACGTAATTTCAACTATCTAAAATCGTATGCACTTGACAGTTCAGTTAACTGTGCTAGGACTTAAGTTATCTTTTAACTATTTTTGTAGCGTTGCCAAAATGTGTTAACATGTACTCCATGCACCAACATAGTGGTATTCCAAAACGTGATGCAAGTGAAAGTTGTAGGTTGGCTTAAAAAAAAATAAGAAAACGAATTGAAAAAAGTATTAAAATAATTATCATTAAACAATGACAAAACCAACATAGTTTGTAGTGGCAATCATAATGATGTTTTTATTATAGATTTACAATATATAATTGTTATTAATGGAAAGACACCGTTAATTGAATAGTCATCATATTGTCATTATGGTTTGTCGGCCGTGCAGTCACTTTAATTAGTGAAGGCCGTTTGGGGTTTAAGGGGAATTCAGTAAAGATTTACTATACAATTTTGCCACAAAATAACTTATGACTTTCATAACAGTTTCCCACAATTTGCAGTTTAATGAATGAAAGTTTAATTACTTATAAATAATTTAAGTGGTTTATTTGATAATATCGTAAAATATGTAATAAACAGGGCAGCGACTTTCATGCAAATTAATGCTTGTAGCCAGTGCCCGAAAGTGATTATAGTCTAATAATTTTCTGAATTAAAGAATTCCTAACAAAATATATATATATTTTTTTTAAAGAGAAGCACCGCTCACGAAATTCTTCGTGTTAATGTGTGTTTTCTTTGGAAAAGCGATATAGGAGAGATGAAAGATGGTGAAAGATAAATATGGTAACACTGTAATTTTGTGAGATGTTTAAATTTTAGAATAGTTGTTGCGGTCTATCTGATGCAGAGTTGCAGAAATTTGTGAAACTTTTTAAAGCATAATGGAAATACAGAAGGATGGCTTTACGATATCTACGAGGGATAGAAAATTTAAACATATTACATATTTAGTAGGCGGTTGGTATTGTGATCCTAAAAAGAGATTTTGATATGGTTTACTACCAAATAGATGATCAAGGGTTCGATTCTTGGTGGGACCAATATTTTTTTAATTCAAAAAAATTTTTTTTTATTTATAATTAATTTGTACAAATTTAAAACTTTCTAATTTAAAAATTTTTAAAAATAAACAAATAAAATAAAATTTATTAATAATTGATTTTTATGCACCTGTGAAAGTAGTACAGAAAAAATACTGAATTGAAGTGCACCTTTTGCACCTGTTTAATAAGACTTTTAGTGAACAGAATATAATCACTTCTTTCATTGCTTCCAAAGTATCCGCTAGTATTTTGTACAACTTTTTAAGAATTACTTCTGAACAACATCCAAAAGATCACTTAAGTATTGCTTCAAAAGCAAGCATAATTGCTCTAAACGTGATCCTAAAAAGTGTGTGATTGAAAAAACTTCAATTAGCCACACTCACCGCTGGGACGACCGCACAGTGCTTTGATCCCATATAACGATTGGACAAAAATAGAAGGAGTGGAGACAGTGTTTTGAAATTTGTTACACTGACATAGAACCCCTTAGTTAAGAAAAATTTTAATTTTTGGAAATATCGGGCCAAGGACACGCCCACCTCCCATAGGTCCTGAAATTTAAAAATATTATATTAGCTACATAAATGGACGTAAAACTACAAAACGTATACATTGAGATACACATAAAACTGGAAACATTTGTGTAAATTTTTTATCAAAATCGAACTCTTAGTCCTGCCATATATTCTTTATCTTAAAATCTTTATAAAACCTGCAAAAATTATCCGATTGCCAGCACGTGAATTGATATAAGGTCAAACCATATTTGTGCCAAATTTGGGTAAAATCGATTCATTAATAACAAAATAAATGCCTCTCATAAAAAATGCGTTTTAAATGATTTTTTTAAAACAAAAAAAAAAAATTAAATAGGATTAAAATAGGAAACCATATGAATCCTCCATTTTAAGTATAGGGTATGTTCAGCGAACTTATGTAGAACACTACGAGGAATATTTTTGTGGAACATTTTAACCTTCTAGCTCTTCTATTAAAGGGACTTTTTTGGCCCTTTTTCAAAAGGGACAAAAACGACCCGGAAGTTAAATAGTTAGAGGGTTAAAATGTTCCGCAAAAATATGTGTCATGAAATTCTACTATAAGTCTTTTAAGACATCAGCATTGAAAACTTAACTTCAGAGCCAGTAATAAGTAAAAACTTTAAATGTGTTTAAGGGTTAATTTGGTACTTATTCAGAATTTGGGCCCAAATGTCCCACAAACCTGGATTTTAGGGAGAAACCATTGGAATCTTTCATTTTAGGTATGGGATGTGTTCAGCGAACTTATGTAAAACACTACGAAGAACATTTTTGTGGAACATTTTAAGCCTCTAACTCTTCAACTTATGGATCTTTTTTGTCCCTTTTTAAAGCGGGACCATAAAATTCCCTTTCATTGAAGAGTTAGAGGGTTAGAATGTTCCACAAAAATGTTCCTCGCAGTGGTTTTAGCGGTGATACTTTAGTGAATTTGCTCCCAAAGTTCAGAGATAGTTTTTTGTTTTTTTTAACAGCTGGTAGCTTAATTAAAAAATTAAATATATGTAGCTTTTATTATGTGAATGAGATATAAAGTCTTTAAAAAAAAGCATTTTTTTTGCTTTAATAAAATAATTTGATATGTTAATTGTAGATTTAGTTACAATTTTATTATCTTTTATTGATTCGAATATATTCAAATATTTGTAAAAGAAAAATTTTAAAGATACCTCTAAAAATGAATTTTTACCAATTTTTTTTTTGTAAGATCCAAAAAATTCATATTTTTCCATTACATGCTACGTTACAAATTTAACGACTTTAGCGACCTCTAGTGTACACAGAATCAGTTATACCAGAAAGGATCATATTTACAAGATATTTACAAGAAATGGGAGACACACAATTTTTTTTTGATTTTTATCTATGGGACAAAAATCACTTCTTTTCACAGCCTCTGCAGAGAGATGCCGGTTCGACCCCCGGTCATTATTAAAAATTACTTTGATCAATTGACACTGATGAGTCTTTGGCTGAGACGAAACTGCGGCATTCTGTTCTTTCCCTTGTGTCTGTTAAATTTCTCAATAAAAATGTTTTCTTCTTCTTCTTCCTATAAATCAGCTTTAGAAAAAATTTACAAACACTTAACTACAAAAATAAATATATATTATTAAACGAATGAAAATAATTCCGAAAAATACTCAATAAAACCGAAATAATAGATTTCTATGAAAAATAAAATAATCAATTCAAGTAAAAAATAATTCAGTTAATCACAATATCTATTGAATTTTAATCACGATGATCGTCGTCACAATCAAATCTGTTTCATCACAGTGTTAAAATTTTATAACTTAATTAAAGCTCTTCTTATAACCGACGAATAAAATAATTAACTCAATTAAAAAAATTACCAAAACAATTCATAATTAAATAATAATAAAACACTAAAACTAATTTAGGATTAAACATAAAAAAATATTTTTAATGAAATACAAAATGAAACAATTCAATTAAACCGATACCACAATTAATCACAAATTGAAACAATTTATTTCAGTATTCTGTAGAAATATTTTCAAAAAATATATTTTTAATAAAAAATGTAAAAAAGTATAAAAATTTAAAAATCAAAAATCCATAACAGTCTTCCGTTTTTCATAAAAAAGTGCCTTAAAGAATTAAGAAAACCAAAAACTTCAACAAAAATACTCAATATAAAAAAAAAACTTTTTTTTATTAAATCATGAGTAGTCAACCTGCCAGTCAACCAGATAGTATTGATTTGGCCTATGATATGTGGGCTGGACAATTTGAATTTGTGGGTCCTACAACATCAGCAACGTCATCATCCAACAACAACAACAATCACTCAAAATCTGCCTTAAATAATACTCTAAAATTCGGTGATAAATCATCTAGTCATAAACAATCGACCGAAAGCTTAGAGGACTTGAATTTAAATTTTAACACCACCACCTCGAATTCTATGACCAATTCTGCCTATAGCTTGGGCTGTGGTTATGAAACAAACTATGGTAAACAACCTATATTAATAGATCAGGAAACATTTTTAAGTTTAAATCCTACCGATTTTGAGGATATTGTGCCATCTGGTCCTAACTCATTAATATTCATCGATAATAAATTGGCCGAAGCGGAGTGTAATAATAATAATAACAAATTGTTAAATTACGAAAGTTTAACAAATAAATGTAATAATAAGACAAATAATACAAATACAAACGGTTTTAAATTGGAAAATTTGAAAAACTTTAAAAATAAATTAATTTGTGATTACGAAGAAAAATCGTCAGCTCTGGGTGATAATAACAAAATGAATGGCATTAGTTTGGAAATGTGTGAAAATTTAAATGAACAAGTAAGCATTTTTTAAACACTAATATTAATTTATAATTGTTAGAAGATTATTAAAAAATTTAGTTTTGCAACAAAATTTACTTTGACATAAATTAAGTTGTAATTATTAAAAATATAAATTGGAGATTTTCTGCGATATGTGCGTTGAAATATCAAAAATCTGTATTCGATTAAAGGTTTTCTTAAAGAGTCCTTCATTTAAAAAATTTTTCCTTTAATTAAGCTTTAAAGTTTACAAAAGCTTTCACTATTTGTATTATTCACTTAAGTTTTTCAACAAAAGTTACTTTGAAATAAATTAATTTGCTATTTTAAATCCAAAAGGTAAATTTGAGATATTCTGCGATATGTGCGATGAAATATCAAAAATCTGTAATCGATTAAAATTTTTCTCAAAGACTCCTTACAAAATTTTTCCTTTAATTAAGCTTTAAAGTTTCAAAAAGCTTTCACTATTTTTATTATTCACTTAAAATCCATCCATATTAAATGTGGATTTAGATTTTTTATAATTTGTTAGCTTTAGCTTTAAAGCTTTAAAAAAGATTTTCGTAGCTTTTTATTAAATTCTTGTTTAAAGAGAAACAACATACTTAAAATTCGTTTCATTAATTAATGTGTTGGTGTCCTTTGGAAAGGGGATAGCAAGGGCATGAAATATGGTAAAAATGAAGAGATTTAAATATGGCAACACCATACTTTATATTAAATATTTTACTTCCCTGTAGTTAATAACACAATCGATAACAATTAATTTAAAAAAATAATAATTTGTATTTGTAATACAAATTAAAAAAAGCTTTTTTAAAGCTTTCAATAGTATTTTCTTTATTTTTAATTTTTTTTTAATAACAAGAAAAGCTTATCCGCCTTTTTAAGCTTTCTGATAAAAAGTGAACTTAGGTTTTTTTGAAGATCTAGAATTCGAACTAAAACTCTTTAATTCTTTGTTAATTTTTCATTTTATGTGCATTTTGTATTTGCTAATTTTATTTTTCTATCAACTTATATAAATTTATCTCTTTCTTCTATGTATTTGAAAAGTTCAAATGTCATTTTCGTTATAGTTAATGAAAATTTTTTTGTTTTGGTTTTTTACATGTCATGTGCCCTGTCTATAGATATAAAAATTACTGCTACAATCATAAATAATTAACGAGAAAATTAAATACTAAATTGCTTTAGTGTTACACAGAAAAAATTTATTGTAATAAATAGAAAGGAATAAGAAAAATCGACCATTTATTTTAAACTATTAATCGAAAAGTTAATAATAAATTTTGTGTAAAGTAATCAAATGTTTTTTTTTTTTTTTTGGTATTTTTAATCTCAAATTCATAAGAAAAATTTATTAATCGAGATGATATTTTTTAAAATTCTTATTTATCTGTTACCACAGTTAAATATTTAAATTTCAGCCAAATGGGAGTGAAGACGTAAACCTAGCGCTCTATACATAATACATTCAATGAGTTGAATTAGAAAATATTGAAAATATAGAGAAAAATTCTGTTGATAATCGATTTCCCTCTAAGTTTATGTTCCTCCCTCCCTTTATTTGGTCCATTACATGGACAGCGTATAATAAGTTTATGCCGATGTTTGTAGCACCAACAAATATTATACCTTTTAGTATACCGATCGACTCATGACCACTTTTTGATTCGGTTTAGTTGTCCATCCGTCAGGTCATCTGTCTGTCCATGAGATTAAGATCCCTGCAAAAAAAATTAAGGCGTGCTTTACAAACCACTTCTTTTACTGCTTCCACACTATCCTTTAGTGTATTTTTCCAACTTTTTCAGAAGTAATTCTGAACAATATCGAAAAAATCACTTAACTACTTCTTCTAAAGCATTATTGTTCTAAAAGTGATTCAAATTGTTACCAAACAGAGGAACGCCGGTTCGAATCCTGGAGGGATCAATATTTAATTTTTTTTATTATTTTTCCAAACCTTTTTTATATTTATAATTAATTTCTTAAGTTCAATACTTTTCTTAATCAATTTTTAAAAATAAATAAAATAAAAAATGATCAAACTCTATTCTTCTTATGCAGCTGAAAAATATTGAATTTCAGGTAACCTTTTGCACTTGCTTAGAAAGTACGTCTATTGAAGAGAATAAGTCACAATGGGCAGATTTACCAGAAAAACCCTCAACCGCTACAATTGATATGTAATTTGGTTTTTTTTTTAATAAAAATACTTGTAGAGTTTTCTTTGATTTTCTTACATTTTTTGTTCTTTTATAATTGTTTTTAACTTATTTCTTATTATTACAAAATAAAAGTAAAAAAACCACAGTACAGTAACTGATCACAAGTAGGATAAAATTATTACACTACCAAAATAAGATAGCGCTAACTCAATAAGTTGACTTATAGCAACGACCATACAGACTAAAAACATACCAATCATCTCTACCTCTGTTAAGAATTCTCTTTAATTTTATATGCCAACTGGTTTTAAGAGAAACAGTTTTTAGTGTCTTTTTCAATGCGTATTTTTTAATATTAATACACACACATTTTTGTGCTAATTATACAAAACTAATACAGAGAACATATCAAACAACACAAGTGCACTTTACAATTTAATTAAAATTGTTTAAAAACAATAAAAATATTTTTAACTTCCCAATTTCCTTGAGCTTCAGGTTTGTTTTTTATAAATAAAAAGTTTTTTATTTTCAATATTTCGCTACTCCATTGTGTAACATCTTCAGGAATTTTGAAGATGCTACACAATGGAGTAGCGAAATATTGAAAATAAAAAACTTTTTATTTATAAAAAACAAATCTTAAGCTCAAGGAAATTGGGAAGTTGAAAATAGAAAAAGAAGGTTAAATAAACGACAAGAATTAACAATAAAAATAATTAATTAAAAACACCACATTTTTCATGTTCGTTGTTATTTTACACTGAAACTCTCTTAAAGATGAGAGCGGTGGATAGTGTCTGCTTATAGGTAGATAATAAAATCGTTCAACAGATTGTTGAGTAACAGTTAAGGGTATGGCAAACGCACTCAATATCTCACAAAGACAACGTTATGTTTTTATGGTAGTCAACATTTCTATCAGAGAATATATCATCTGTAGAAGACTAGTTTATCAATATTGAGGTTGCAAGTTCGAAACTCCGTGGCGGCAATAAAAAAAATAAAAATTGAATTATTTATTTCTTTTGCAATTTTTCACTTTCAATTGATGATATCGAGTTTTCTTTGTACTCGTTTTAAAAGTAGTGAAAAAAATTATGACAACTCAATATTAAAATCATTAGCGTTTCTGTTAAAAAATAAATACATCTAAAAGTACTTAGACGAAGGCTAATAATGTTAAGACGAAGCCTAATAATTTTTGTTAGAATCGATCCATATTTAGTTTTAGTAAGAATCCTCCAAAATTCGCTCTTTTGCTTCTTCGCATGCTGCAGGTCGCAAATGAAAAGATAATTTAATGCAATTTAGTACGCTGACTCCTATGGGCAGGACAAAGCCTACTGATTTTAAACAGAACCGGTCCATATATGTACTATCCCAGCAAAAAAAAAGAGATGCCGAAGCAGTAGAAAATGCACTACAATTGATGATCTAGATGTTCTTCTTTTTAACGTAAACACTAATGATTTTAACATTGAGTTCCCAGTGTAGAAACGGTAATGACATATCATTATTTTTTGGACTACCAGTAATGACACCCACTTACCTTCTGTATTATTTTAAAACATATAATAATGCGTTACTGATAATGACTTATTTTTATCATTATTTCAAATAGAAAATAATTTTTTAATTTTTTTGAAAATTTTTTGAAATCTATTTTTAGACTCAATATTTTTTAAACACTGGTAAGGATATATGTAACCACATATTTTTTGATTTTTTGTATGTTGGCGAGTAAGCTTACTTGTGTGCAGCAGGTCAATTGTGTTTTTATCTATTAAATATTACATGTCGATATTACTCAGATGGTAGAGCTGTTGACTGGCAATCTGTAGACCCAGGTTCGATTTCCGCACCAGCAAATTTTATTTAAAAAAAAAATACAATAAAAAATAATTTTTTTTATATAATTTATTTTTTAGAAAATCTATTTTTAGGCTCATTATTTTTGTCAGTACTGGTAAGCACATAGGTAAAGATATATTTTTTGATTTTTCGTATGCTGGTGTGTAACAACAACTCATTATTTTTCGCGACATCGCCATATAAAGGTAATAAGAAATGTAATAACAAAAGTAACTAGTTACCATTACCAAGTATGTAGTTACATAACCACATATCTGGTAATGATTGTCTACACTGGGTTGTCATATAAGAGGAGTACTCCCACTTCAACATTTTTTCAGTACTTTTTGAACGAGTGCAAAGGAAACTCTTTTTCACCTATTAAAAGTTAAAAAAAATTCTTAACAAAAAATTATATTTTTTTTTATTTTACAAAAGTTTTTTATTGCCGCCACCGGGTATCGAACTTGCGACCTCACGATTGCTAGTCTAGCGCCCTACCGCTGAGCTATTCTTTGATATGAAAGTTGACTGGCATAAAAACACCACTTTGTTACTGCGAGATATTGTTCTTTATTCTCTTCAATAAAAGTACTTATTAAACAAGTGTAAAAGGTGCACTCCAATTCAATATTGTTTTCATAATATTTTTACAGGTGCATAAAAAGCAATTTCTCACCATTTTTTTATATATACATATTTTTAAAAATTTAAAAATTAAAAAAAAATATTGAATTTAAACAAATTCATTAAAATATTTAAAACAAAATTAATAGAATAAAAAAAAAATTTTAAAAAATAAAAACATAATGGTCCCGCCGGGAATCGAACCCGGGGCCCTCTGTTTGGAAATGCCAAATAATACCAAAATCACTTTTTACTATCACTTTTAGAGCAATTACTCTTTAGAAGCAATACTTAAGTGGTTTTTTGGAAGTTGTTCAGAAGTAATTCTAAAAAAGCTGTAAAAATATACTAACGGATACTTTGGAAGCAATAAAAGAAGTGATTTTTTGAAGTTGTTCAGAATAACTTCTAAAAAAGCAGTAAAAATACACTAACAGATACTTGTGAAGTATTGAAAGAAGTAGTTTGTAAAGCACTACTTGCAATTTTTTTGCTGGGTATATTTTTATTTTCAAATTAGAGTTCAAACTTATAAATTAGTTTTACAATTTGATATTATTTGAAATAAAAAATATGATAGTACGATATTGATCGTGGTCATCTGTCGGGAAAGTGATTGTTACACTAATAGAAAAAAGTCCGTAAAAAATTTAGTTAAAACTACTAAAAATTATTTAAAAATGATGCTGCAGAAAAAAACTGCTAAATTAGCAGATTATTTTTGCTATATATTAGTAATATAGGAACAGCAAAAATAAAACTGTTAAATATGCAGAATTTTAGTTATATTTGAGCTAAATTTTTGTTAATGGAAAATAACAAATTAACCTGCTAAAATCAGCAAAAAATTTTGCTAAATAATTTGTAGACCAAAAAAATCACCAAAAAATTTAAAATTTTCGACGTTTTGTTTTTCGATTTTTTTTTAATGCAAATAAAAATCGAGCCTTTTGAAAACAGCAGGTTACAATTTTTTAGCAAATATTTCTGCTGATTTTAGCAGAATAGACTGCTATTTGCATTCAACTAAATTTAACTTAAAAATAGCAAAAATTTTGTAGATACAACAGTTTATTTTTGCTATTTTTAGTCTACTAATATTTAGCAATATTTTCTGCAGATTTTACAGCACAATTTGCTATTTTCAATTAACTAAAAGTTAACTTAAATATAACTAAAATTCGGTAAATTAAACAGTTTTAATTTTGCTGTACTTATTTTACTAGTATGTAGTAAAAAAATCTGCTAATTTTAGCAGTTTTTTCTGCAGCATCGTTTTTAACTAATTTTTAGTAAGTTTTTCTGCTAATTTTACAGATTTATTTCTATGAGTGTACCATAGATTACACTGTACAACACATTGAAAAAATGCTGAATTTCAGTGCACCTTTTGCACTTGTTTCAAGTGAATGAGCTTATGTAATGTATGATATGTAGTTATGATAAATTTCTTTCAAGTTGGAGATGGTAAATGCAAATTATGTATTGATTTGACATATTTTCACCCTATTGTGTTACCATAACTTAAATCACAGAGTATATTCTCGGTGTATAAATATATTTTCTAGTTATGATTACTATTTTCTAACAATTTTCATACATCATTCCATCTATACTGTATATAAAGCGTAGGAAAAAAGTCGATAAATTGACTTTTTTTTACAAGACAACCACATTTATATTATAATGCCCAGACTACCACCGTATTGTTGTATTTATTAGTTAATTTCGATGGGGAACAAAACATTTATAACTCAACTTAAAATAACAAAATTGACATATAAAATGTTATAGTCATGTATTTAAGCATTTAGTTACTAAAAAGTATTTGCATGTGAATTATTAAAAAATTAAAAATAAAACAAAAAATAAATAAATAATAAAAAAAGAGAATTATTTGGGATTAAAAAGCAACATTTAATTGTATTAATTTTTCTAATTAATACAATAATTAACAATAATGCATAATACTAATGAAGATGAAGACGATGTAAGTAAAAAAAGTAATTCAGCCTTAATAAGAAAAAAAAAAATAAACTAAAATTTAAGTTGAAAAAAAGTTTTATATAAAATTTTAAAATTTTCATAAAAATATTTGTAGTTTATTTAGGCTCATATGCATAATCACTTTAAATTTGTAAATGGCTTATAAAAGAAATTTTTCATCCAAAAAAAAAAAAAAAAAAAAAAAAAAAAAAAAAACAAAGGCCGTATGTGATTTTATTTTGTTAAAATTTATCGATTTTTTCTTTGTTTGCTGTAGAATTTGACGTTTAAAGTAAACAAAGTTGTTATTTTATGTGTTATAAATTTAGATATTGTTTATCTTTAAATACAATGTCATAATAATTTAGTAATTTTGTATAAATTTATTAAGATTTTTATATAAAGTTCTGCTTAAGCTGTTTACAGTTTTATCACAATATACAACGGAAATATATAAAGTTTCACTTTCTGTTTATTTCTAACTTGATTTTCTCAATCACCAGCAAACGTGACCTCTTTTTTTTCTGTGTGTGCTATTTAAGTAGATTATTAATAGATCTTATTAAAAGTTTCTATAACAAATTTTAATTATTTTTCAATTAAGCTTAAAGTTAAATATTAATTTGTTTCTTTTTTTCTTATCGTAAGTGGAAACTATAACTAATTGAGTTTTCAGTTTAGAATTGATTTTTCTTGATTTTAGATTTAATTTCAATACGATTAATAAACGGTTTCTGTTTAAACTATTATTCTCACCTAAAAGAATTATTTTTGTTCCTCTAATACTTCATTTATAATTCAACCGGAAATTTCCAATACAATATATTTAGTATTAAGTAGTTTTTTTGTTGTTTTTAAACACCCATTGTGGTAATTTTTTTCATATTCAATTTGTATTCAGTTCATAAATGAGGGTAATCTTATTATACTAAATACTATTTAAAATTTTCTATTTGGTTTCTATATGAAAATAGGAATATTTCAGATTTGTTTATTTAGTATTCGTATTTATTATTATTTCGCTGATTAAATTCATAATTTTTTCAAATACGAGTTTTTCTTTGGACATTTTATACATTACACAAGGCAACAAAATCGAAAAAATTGTAAAGGCTTTAAAAACCACTATACAATTTTGATGTGTTGTGTGTTCCAGTAGTACAAATATGGTCCAAATTTAAATTCTATGGAGAGGTTTTTTTTAAACATCTTTTAAGTAAAATTATAAATTTTTTTAGAAGTTTCTCCACATAATTAATGATAACTCAAAAAGGGTTAGTCCGATCTTATTAAAATAAACTTAGAAAAATTTAGATTTACATAAACCTTCAATCGGCTCAGTAGTTTCGGAGTTATAATCAAAAATTTAAGCAAAAAATATATTTTTTACGTGAAAATAGCAAATTTTTTTGTTTTAAAAAATCATGAAAAATGTTTTGTTTTAAAAAATGACCTTGAGGAAATTTATTTTCTGGTGAATGTAGAACTGCAAGCGTAAACCCATCAGTAGACCTCGTGGGGTAAGACCATCGTATATGTTTTCCGAAGCCGGCTTTTGTACTTAAACAAAAATAACAATCGGATTCGTGGCTCGCTGTTTCACTCCATAGCATAGGCTTCGAAATTTGAAAGTGTCGTCTGTAAAATTAAAAAAATTTGGAATAACGAATATGAAGAATTCAAAATTTAATTAAGAAATACTTTAAGTATAAAATATTCCAAATGTATTAACCTATACTTACTTTATATTAGAAGACGTCATAGATAAATTCAATCGACATGAAATGCATATAGTACTCGGTGTCCAATGCTGGTTCAAATTGTGCGGATATATATTATAGCAATCTTCATATGACTTTTGCTATGAAGTTAACAAGCAGTTCCGTTTTTTCTCGGTGATATATTGGCCGCACACATAACGAAATGAATCCGAATTGTTTTTACATAAGAATGTTCTGGCTTTCTTGCTCATTTTTTTTAACACTTGTAAATTGTTTTTAACTTGTAAGCTGAATGACTCTTTTATAGGGATAAAATGATGTTTCCGTTATCGCAAACACTTCTTGAATAAAATAAAATGGCTAAGGAGCTCTTATAAATACTGACTCTATAATTTGGGATAACCCTTTATGTGGGTACAGTTTGTGTGTTCTGCAAATTTTTTTCTTATTCCCAGAATCATAAAAAAAACATTAAGAAATTTTATGAAAAAAATCATCCGTTACAGGTAGCAAACGGAAAAAGAGCAATTCAGCGTGCACGCACTTTTATGAGCGTTTATTCCTTTGCTACCGCAATCGTAATGTTTTTTACTTATTCCTAAGAATCATAAAACACATTAAGGAATTTTATGAAAAATATCATCCGTTACAGGTAGCAAACGGAAAAAGAGCAATTCAGCGTGCACGCACTTTAATGAGCGTTTATTACTTTGCTACCGCAATCGTAATGTTTATTATTTATTTTTTTTAATTCTGAGAATCATAAAAATGTTTTAAAGATTTTTTCCAAACAATTTGCTATATGTAAAGGGGGTTTGCCAAAATCCGTGTCGTAAAATGCAGCTGTGTTTCTATGTTCTGCATTTTCGTTATACCATTTTCTTGTCTTGCTTGTCAATATGCAATACCTTCAGTTAATTGTAAATAAAAACGTAAAGCATGCATCGATTTTCATCATCCATATCTACTTCAATTCATATGATATGTAGCTTCACTACAAATAAATAAAATTTAATACTTTTTGCAGTTTTCGATTTTTTTCAGATTTAAAAAAAAAAAAATTTTTTACCAATTTTTTATTTTTTGCCTAACAATTTGTTTCATAACTTTGAAACCATTGATCGCATTGAAAACAATTGTATACATCATTTAAAGATATTGTGAACCGAAATTTTTGTAAATTTAGTTTAACAAAATCGGACAAGTTGTTTTTGAGTTATGACAACATAAGTGCAGCAATGTCTCAAAATATTACCAATTTTTCTTAAAAATTATTTTAAAAAAATTTATCCATAGAATTGAAAAATTTTTATTCAAGCCTTTTTTGCTGTTGACCTGTGTTATCCATAGTAAAGGGTGGTCCAAAACGCACGATGTTAACTGTAAATACAACAAAAAGTTTTCAGAGAATTATCTTAAAATTTTTTATTATGATAGAAGGATCTATGACGATTATGTGTGCAATAAAATATCGGTCAAATGCTCGCCATGGCTTCGGTGGCATACCTCTATCCGATGGTCCATATTTTCAATGACTCTGAGACATAATTGAGGTTCAATATCGTTAATGTGCCGAATTATCTCATCCTTTAGCTCTTGAATTGTTCTTGGCTTATTGAAATACACTTTTACTTTTAAATATCCCCAAAGAAAGAAGTACAACGGTGTCAAATCACATGATCGTGGCGACCAATTAACATCGTAACGACGTGAGATAACACGGTCATTGAATTTCTCGTGCAAAAAAGCCATTGTTTCGTTGGCTGTGTGGCAAGTGGCAGCATTCTCTTGGAAGCACATATCGTCCAGGTCCATATCCTCAATTTTTCGGCATCAGTGATGTTCGTGAGATGTTCAATTGTTGGATACGACGACGAGTCGAGGTTGACGGCTCTCTGCCACACTATCGCGAACAGCAGGAATGTTTTCCGTAGAACGAACTGGACGAGCATGCACAGGTGTTTTCACATTTCCTACAGACTAGGCTTGCTGAAATTTACTTACAATTCTCCCGATTGTGGACACATTTGGTCGATTATGCTGACCAAAAAAATCACGAAGTGCGCGAAATGCATTTTGATTTGAACGCCCATTTTCGTAAAAGGCTTCAACAATCTTAACGCGCTGCTCAATTGTATACCTCTCCATGGTTGAATTTGTCAAACACTGAAACAAAGAAATGTCAAATTAAGTTGGGCAAAAAACTTGCCGTTAAGGTGTGACTTACAATTAACATCGTGCATTATGGTTGGACCACCCTTTATATAAATTTGATAGAACATATATAACATGCAAATTTCTACCGACCTGATGGATGTATAATATACATTGTATATCTTTTGTTAGTATTTATTTTTCAAATTTTTGTTTAATTTTTTTATTTATGACTTTTAGTTATTTTAAATTTTCATTGGTCGTTTTCTCAAAAAATAATATTTATTTTATCAGCAATTTACATTAAAACATTTCTCATAATTTTGTATGCCTTGGCACAAATCGTAAATTTTGTTTTTCGCGCTGATTGAATTAAACAAATATGTTAAACACACATGGCACAGTTGTAATGAATGATTTAGAAAAATGATGTAAAATTTAAAATTAAAATTTTAAATACATTGTGGATTAGAAATTTTTGAAAAAATAGTTATTCAAGTACATGCATAACAAACTAGCGCCCAACGTTTGTAACATACAACCTTGAAACGAAATAATTTGTAAAAAAACAATATTTGACAGTAAGAATATCATAAAAATTCGTTATTAATAAATTAATAACATAATGCCGCCCAACGGGGGACACAAAAGTATTACCCAGTATTTTTTTATCACTCGCAAAAAATTAATTGTGTTATTGCAACAAAATGGCGCCCAAATGATAACAGTAATATCGGCAACTTTTGCAATATTTGACCAAGAATTCTATTTTTGTAGCAAAACTTTTATTGAAGAGAATAAAGTTGTTGTACTGTTGAAATTGGCTGACAACCAGAGAACTTTTCGATCACATTAATAAGTTGTAGCTACTTTTTAATTAGTTTAAAGACTACAAAGTTTAATGACTTATATTACCAAGTTCGATATAGTTTAAAAATTTTTACAGTAATTAAAAATTTTTTTGTTTTTGCTTATTTTAATTTTAAATTATAAATATAATTTACTCTTACTAAACTTATAAAAACTTGCATAGTCTAGTTTTTTCCAAAAGAAAAAAGAACTATAGACATCTGTCAAGTATAAAAAATGATAGAAAGCACTTGTTGTAAAGTTCACATTATTTAAAGAAATATTTTTGTAGCCTTATAATATAAAAACATTACGAAATTGTTACAACTTTGTCTAAATAGAATTAGAAAAATGCATACATACATATAATTTTCCTAAAGTAATAATACTTAATTTAACAAATTATAAATGACTGCAGCGCTGCTCAAACTTTTGAATAAAGTTAAAGTAAGAAAAGTAAAATGTAAGTTGAAAGAACTGCAAAATATATTTATTTCGCAAAAATACTACACTTCTCCGGTTTAAAATTATTTAAACCAAATTTAAACGAACGTTAAATTTTAGGAAAAAAAGTAAAATGGACCTAAAAGAGTCAAACTACTTGTGCATATTCAATTGTAGTTCAAGTATAAACAAATATTAAGCCCTACGATCCTAACCTAGTTTATACACTCGAAAAAGTTTGATAGTAACCAGTTGTTGTTGTAACTACAGTTCTTTTCAATCCATAAATACATACACTCAAAATAATACGTCTGTTGGCTGGATAGAAAAAGTTGTTACTTTAACAAAATTTATTCCTGTTTTTTGGCTTAAAATAAAATTTGTTGAATTGTTTTTGTTCAATTTAACAAACCTAAATTTATAATTTCACAATTTTCTTGAGCGTAAGGTTTGTTTTTTATTATAAAAAAGTTTTTTATTTTCGATATTTCGCTACTCCATTCGTTGCTTAAATCAGTGTTTCAACTAAAAATTTGTTAATTTCTTATTTCCTGAAGATGCTACGCAATGGAGTAGCGAAATATCGAATATAAAAACTTTTTTATAATAAAAAACAAACCTTACGCTCAAGAAAATTGTGAAATTAAAAATAAAAAAGAAGGTTAAATAAACGACAAAAATCTAAATTTAAGTAAAAACTTTTTAAAACTACAGTTTTATCTGTAATTATACTCAATCGTAGAGTTTATCCAAATTTAGGGTCTCGGGACCCTCCCCGGGCCTAGTCCATATCATGTGAGTGCATTTAATGGCACTCCAGCGGAGCAAACATTTTTTTCGCTTTTGCTCTATCTCGCTTAGTTTTAGAGATATAGGCCATTTTATGAAATAAAAAATTTTTGTTAAAAATTTCCGAGGGTGCAATACCCCGCCAAGGTCCATTTTTGGATAGAGATAACCCCTTTCGCTGGGGTATTGCACGGTTATGGGTAGTCGAAATTTTCATCAATTTTGCTGTATTTCTCTTAGTTTTCGAGATATAGGCCATTTTAAAAAATCGGGAGGGAAAGAAATAGCGCCATCTTTAAGACTTTGGATACATTGGTGGCGCCATCCACCGGATAAAAACGGAAACATGAAAATATTATATTTTAACAATAAATTTTGTTAAATTTAACGACTGGGTTTTAAAAATTAAAAATTAGTTTTAAATAATTTTGAAAATTAACACTCAAAATTAGTTAAATTACTGAGGATTTTTAGTATTGTGTTAAATGAAGATACGAACAAAGTTATCCACTTTTTCCGGAAACCCTACCATTAAGGCTTTTATGGTAGTTTCTGCCACCTTTTTAGAGTAGGTGGTTCATCTACGTTTGAAATCTTGCATGTCCTGGGAGACTTTTTTGTGCCCTTTAATTCTCATTTAACAAGAGCCCAATATCTCTCCACTGGCCTGAGCTCCTGGCAGTTTGGTGGATTTGCCTCTCTTGGTACAAAAACCACATTATTATCATTATACCACTCCAGCGCCTTCTTGCTGTAGTGACAAGATGCTAAATCAGGCCAAAAGTAAGTGGATACATTGTGCTGACTCAAAAATGGAAGAAGTCTCTTCTACAAACACTCCTTGATATAAATTTCGCTGTTTATAGAGCCAGATGTCACAAATGACTGGCTTCTTTGGCCGCAGCTACATATGGCTTGCCATACTAGGAATTTTTTAGGGAATTTCGTTTGCTTTTTCGACCTAAATTTTTCCGCAATATTTCCTCGAACATCGGAAACATAAAATTTTTGACCAGTGAGCTGCGAAAAATCAGCCAGGACATAAGTTTCGTCGTCCATTACACAACAGTATTTTTCTATAAAATTTGATTTCAATTTTCGAGCTCTGGTTTTGGCCTCCAAATTTTTAAAAGCGTTTCTATCGGGAACTTTTTGAACTTTGTAGGACTTTAGTCCTGCCTTACGTTTCACATTACGTACAAAAAAGTCCGAGCATTTGGCTAACCGAGCTGTTTTTCTACCAGATGTGTTAGGAGCTCTCTAAAGGATGCTTTTAACTTTATGCCTTACCAATGTTACGATAACCAGTCGTTGTTCCTGTTCCCGGCTTCCTTTCAATTGTTAGGTGTTCCAGATTCATTTGTACCACTTTTGAAACTGTTTGGCGGCGTACATTAGTCTTTTGGCAATTTTTTTGTATGTCCATTAGACCGTACCTTAAAAAAAAAGTTCGCCGTACAACCTCCAATGTATTTTTGGAAGGCGATTTCAAAAAAAAAAATTTTTTTTTTTTGGCCGACCGTAGGGGTCGCCTTTTTTAATTTTTTGTTATAGCTTTGGCATTTAAAATCGTATATTAAAGTGTGATTTATCGATTTTTTTGCCTCGAGGAGACCAGTGTTTTGCTATATAGTAAAAATCCAATTAAAAAAAATTTTAAAAGGCGACCCCTACGTTCTGCAACCAATATATAAAAAAAATTTCTACTGTGTTTAGCGAAAAACTTCCTTAGCAAAAGTTTAATGATTTTTTGCGAGCTTTAATTTTCTGACATTAGGGTGGTACATTAGGGTGGTAGCAAATGAGATCTGGTGGGTAACTACTAGAACGGGATACTTGAGGCCAAAATGTCCTTAGAGCAAAACACTGGGCTCCTCGAGAGAAAAACATCGATGTATCATACTTTAAGATCCGACTGTAAATACCAAAGATATAACGAAAAATGTTAAATGGCGACCACTACGTTCGGCATAAAAAAAGAAAAAAAATTTTTTTGAAACCTCCTTGCAAAAATACTACATATTGGAGGGTGTACGGCGCACTTTTTTTTTTTTTTTGCCTGTAAGGTGGTACGGTCTAATGTCCATGTTTGGTTTTGTTAAAAATATTTAATTATTTTTGAACGCACTTTTCTTTCATCGTCCTTTGTGTAAAAAATTGCAAATTAAAACTCATGATGTAATTAATTTATTAACTGACATATTTTTAAAATGTAAATTGCCGAAAAAAAATATGAGAAGCTTTAAACCAACCCAACCAACATTTTTCTCAGCGCTCAGAAATTATGACTCATAAAAGACTCTCAAATACGAGCATTTTCAGAGTGCTCAAATTTTAGAGTCATAAATGAAACATAATAGACTCTTATTTATGAGCGTATTGAAAATTTTTTTAAAATTTTTTCAATACTTATAAATGACTCAAAAATTATTCATAAATGACTCATAAATTGCTTAGAAAATTCAAAATTTTCCAGCAATGCTCATAATTTTTAGTCTTTTATGAGTCATAAAAGTTCGCTTAGAAAGAGGCTTCATAGGTGAAGGAAAACACCCTCATATATCTATGATTTCAGAAGGGCTAAGGGCTCTTTTATGAGCCTCTTCTGACTCCAATTGTACACTGGGAAAGTTATAGGCAAAAATGTGTGTTAACATTTTTATCATCTCACTCCTTAGGTTCATTCATATATAATTAGATTTGATCAGGACTAATCTTGTTTACACAGGTTTATATAAAAAGATCGAATAAGAATGATAAATTTTTTCTAAGTAATTATAATAAAAGTAAACCCAGGTAGAAAATTACAAAGGGGCCAGCACTGGCAAAGCACCGAAATGGGAGGTATAAGTGCTTGTTAACAGCGCTTTCCCAACGCCCAAATGATAACACCGTTCCACGGTGGTGCCAATGCTTTACCAAGCCCTGGGAAAGTACCCATAAACATAAAAATCAAATGCTTTGCCAACGCGCAAATAAAAAAATTAAAGTGCTTTCCTGACACCCAAATGATAACACCGATCTATTTAATGCTTTGCAAAGTATTGAAATAGCACCAAGAAACATAAAAATCAAGTGTTTTCCCTGCCACCAAATTATGAGCCCTCATCACTGAAGAATTTTAAATTACTCTAAAAATAGACGATTCTTGGAGTTCTTGTATTGTGGAGTCAAAAATTATTTAAATATTCACATTTTGGAGTTTCTTTTTCAAAAACAAAATAATGTTATAGGAAAACAAACGCTGGGAATTCACCCTTTTAAAGCGTTGGGAAGGCGTCCAAATTTAGTGCTTTGCCAGTACTTCTTTTTGTAACACCGTGGTCTACTTGCGCTTTGCCAGTGCTTCTTTTTTGTGACCACACATAATTTCCACCTGGGAAGTTAAAAATATTTTTAAATTTTCAAAGAAATAATTTCAATTCCATTGTGAAATTTTTCATCAATATGATGAAAGCTTTTTATATTTGGTAAAGCTTTTAATAAATATGTATAGTGTAGAACAGACCTTTAAAAAAAACAATTCAATCATCAGTAGTAATTTAGTTTCTAAAAAAGAATCAATAAAATTTGTTTTTGGTTCGCGAATTATTTCCGGATTTATCGCACGAATTATCAATTGCATTTTTATGATTCGCTTATCAATTTTGGTCTTTATGTAAGAATAGATTGATTTTAAATACAAAATTAAATTTACTTTTAATAAATCATTACTAAAATAAAATTTCGATGTGATCTTTCAAAACGCCGACACACGTATATTTTTTTTGTTTCCATTGTCAGAACCCCGTAATTTTGGAAAAATTTCGGAATTGTTATACAGTGCAATTAGTGCGAATTATTTTTATATTTTTTTGATTCGCGAATTAATAAATCACTTTTCCTGAATCTTTTTCAAAAATAATTCTTTCTAAATCAATTCTTAAAGGCTCTGCTGTAGAGACAAAATGTAAGTTGTAGCTTGTTGTCTTTAATGCACCTGTATTCAAGAATTACAGCAGAGATTCCCAATAGTTTGTTAACAGCCAATGATCAAATATTTTATAATTAAAGAAACGCTGATATATTAACGTAAACAAGGAACTTTTCTTTCTTTCAAACTTTTAATATTTTAATAAATTATGTTTGTGCTCGTAGCTTATTTGGATATTGTTCTTTGGTATTTTGTATTTTCAGTTTTGGCACGCTTAGTTCATTGGCCATTTTTAGGCCAAAATGTATATGTGGAATTTAAATGGTTACATTACATTTTGTTGAAAGAAAATATTTCATTTCTGCAGTGTCGGGTATATACAAATAGTTTTGGTGTTCCTATTATAGTGTAGTGTATGGTAAATTTAATGCTATTTAAAAATTTGTTTTGTTGTCTTTTTTCTCTTGAAGAGTGGGCCTGTTTTTACATTTTATTTATTTTTTTGTATTTTTCTATTTCGCCACCCATTTGCCAACACGTTAAATTGAAAATAAAAAAAAATTCTGAAATAATTTTGGTTCTTTACTTTAGTTGTTGCCAGTATTCGACGTGTTGATGACGACAAAGACATCGCGACGTTCTTTTCTTTTCATTATTTTTTGTTAATTGTTTTGTCTTCTTCAGTCTACAGTCTTCTTTATATATCAAACATTCAGTTAATGTTATGTTTTTCCGTATTTTATTTTTTGTTTTAAAAAATGGAAAAAAAAAACTGAAAACGTGTTTAAATTTTCTTGTGCTATTGCAGAAATTTGAGTAATTTTGAGTTGGTTTTAAATTGTGGGAATTTATTTTCCTTTGCGGTAGTTTTAAATCATAAAAAATTGTGATTGAAATTAAAAAAAAATAAATAAATAAAAATAAAATGATCACGTTTTATCTATTGTGGTATATGTGAAAATGTTTTATAAAAGAAATTAAGTGAATTAAATAGATAAACAAATAAAAAATTATAAAAATATTTAAGTGAATTTTTGTTGAAGCTGAAATTATTGACAGAAGAGTCAATGATCTTTAATGAATATGAAAGAAATGTAATAACAAAAACAGTTGATTATGAAAAGCTTACTTAAAAGCTCTTTTGAAAACCTTAAGGCTGTTGAATTTGTATCTCTCTCCAAACAATATCAAGAGTTCTTTAGAAAAACTTTATTAAAGCACAATTTTTTTTGCTAAAAGCTTTTAAAATACGGTAGAAATTAGTGTTCGGAGCTTTTAGTTTGTTCCTCTAATGAAAAAATAGTCTAGATTTTTCTTTTGAAGATCTCTTATTATGAAAGGCTTACTTAAAAGAACTTTTGTAAAACTTAAATCTATTTACCTACTTTATATCGCTTCCAAAACAATATCAAGATTTCTTTTTAAAACCTGTAATTATTAAAAGCACTAATTTTTTCATATATTTAGTTAGAATATTGTTTTACCGCAAGTCCAAATTCTAATATGATATTATGTTCCAATCATCATTTTCTTATTGCGGACAACTGATGAGCTAGGGTGATGCCCACGAAACAATTGTATTGTCTATCATA
The DNA here is from genome assembly GCA_949987735.1 of Leucophora obtusa. Classification (NCBI taxonomy): domain Eukaryota; kingdom Metazoa; phylum Arthropoda; class Insecta; order Diptera; family Anthomyiidae; genus Leucophora; species Leucophora obtusa. The sequence goes on along the minus strand of OX465296.1, from coordinate 27,414,172 downwards.
AAAATGGTCAACCTTTTTGAAACAACAAATAAAATCTAATTTGAACATATCATATTAGAATTTGGACTTGAGGTAGAACAATATTCTAACTAAATATATGAAAATATAGAAAGTCTGAAAAAACAATTTTTGTATTTTTCAATGCAAAAATTAAAATAATTGTTGCACTAATTTTTTGCTAAAAGCTTTTAAGGTAGAAAATAGTGTTTAAAGCTTTTAATATTTAAATACTCTGTGTAGTTTGTTTCTCTAATGGAAAAATAGTCTAAAGCATTCTTTTGAAGAACTTTTGTCATACATTTTCACTAATTATATCTCGTGTAAATCAGCAAAATGTTTGGTATTCATTCTACGCTCTTTTTGATTTTATCCATGTTCATAATATTTATCTATTTACCTCTTGCCTCTGATTTAATCTATAATTAATCTCTGTTTTCCTTAATTCGATTTTGCAATCTTTTGTTTTTATTTATTGTTTCTTTTTTTATCATATATTTCACACTTTTTTATAGTCTGTGTCAGTCAGTCAGGCTTTAATTTATTTTCTATGTGGTTTTTAAATGGCATCCGTTAAAAGTATCGTATCTTTTTTCAGCTGCTCGAACTGCATTTAGTTGTTTGTTTTATTTGCACCCCCTTTTATCAACACTGCCCACACAGTTTCTTTAAGAGTGCTAATGATTTCATATTGAACAAAAAAAAGAATCATAATTTTAAAAGATACTGAATGTATTTTTTTTACAATTATACAGGGTTATAAAGTAAAAATATCAAAATTATTTTGAATCTATTCGAATTTTCGTCATTTTTTTAAAAAAGATCAATAAATTTCTTTTCATGAAAAGTTTTATTACATGATAAGCCTTTTATTAAGTTTTAAGTTTTGAAAAAAAAAATTGTGCAGCGTTTTCTATTAAAATATCTGATGATTTGTTTTAACAATTCCATCTCTGAAAATCAATGTCGGCAACCGATACCTTTATAATACTATTATCCGTTTCAAAACCCTTTCAAATTGTTAACCGATACCAATACCGAAACTCTTAATTCAAAAAAAAAAAAAAAAAATACCGGTATTCAAAAAGCTTTTCCCTTAATACTGGTATCGTAACGGTATTGAATCGGTTACTAATAAAATAATATTTTTTAAGTTTTTCACAAAAAAATATAAATTTTTTTCATACAAAATATACAAAATTTAAAATTAATTGAAGTCTATCTGTGTTTTTAATAAAAAAATCGTATTGCTGGCAGGGGTATTGCTATTATTTTATTTTAAATTTTTTTTCAGATTCCTATACACTGAGAGAATTATCTGAATGATATAAAACCAATGAAGTTTCACTACATAGCTTCGAAAGCCTTAATTCAATTCATCCTTAATTCACGAAAAATTGAATAAAGATTTTAGAAATGTTCATTCCGTTAAACCATTCCTAAAGAATTCATTCCCAAAGCTTTAATAAGAATTGAATGAATTCCCAACTTTAATCAATCAAATCGCTCGTTCATTCAATATTTCAATAATTGAATGAAGAGATGATATTGTCATTCACTTAGTGTAGTTTAAAACTTAGTGTAATTTAAAACTAGTGTTAGTTTTAAACTACCGAAATAAAAGCACTCAAGCCTTAACAAAATATAACATACTATTATTTATTTTAGACGAATTCTAAACTTTTTCATTTGTATTATGCTCATTAGAGCATACCACCTTACAGGAAAAAAAAAATGCGCCGTACACCCTATAATATGAAATATTTTTGCAAGGAGGTTTCAAAAAAATTTTTTTATTTTTTTTGCCGAACTTCGGGGTCTTTATTTTACATTTTTCGTTATATCTTTCGCATTTACAGTCGGATCTTAAAGTATGATACAGCTATTTTTTTCCCTCGAGGAGACCAGTGTGTTGCTCTAAGGGCCATTGACCTCAAGTATCCCGTTATAGTAGTTACTCACCAGATCTCAGTTGCTACCACCCTAATGTCAGAAAATTAAAGCTCGCTAAAAATCATTAAACTTTTGCTAAGGAAGTTTTTCGATAAACCCAGTAGAATTTTTGTTTTTATATTGGTTGCAGAACGTAGGGTCGCATTTTTAAATTTTTTTTCATTGGATTTTTTCTTTATAGCAAAACACTGGTCTCTTAGAGGCTAAAAATCGATATATCACACTTTAAAATCCGATTTTAAATGCCAAAGCTATAGCGGAAAATTGAATAAGGCGTCTCCTACGTTCGGCAAAAAAAAAAAAATATTTTTTTTTATAAATTGCCTTGCAAAAATACTTCATATTGGAGGGTGTACGGCGACCTTTTTTTGAGGTACGGTCTAATGCTCATATTTCAGCATATATTTAATAGAAAATTAAAATTTTTCATTTAATTAAATAAAATAAAAAAAAAAACATTTCTCATTCACCTTTTTACTAAATGAATTCACGTATATTTGAATTCATTCAATAAGAATTCATTCAAAATATAATAAATTCATATAATTTAAAGATTTTGTGAATTAAGATATTGAATTAATAATATTAATAAGAATGTCATTCGGATAGAAATTTAATTCAAATTACATTAATTTTTAAAAAGTTAATTAAAGAATTAATTCTTTTAAGCCTTTGTTTCACTGGAAATTTTCATTGAATTAACATATAATGGCATTTTCCCCTAAATGTTGTGAAAATTTTCATTTAATTTAATAAAAGTTTCATACACTCAATGAAAAAGTTTCTTTAAAACTAGATTCATAAAATATATGGACCTTGACTAATGTTTGGAAGCCAACTAATGTTTGGATTCGAATTTCGAAAGGGTTGAAATGGATTTGCGTCAAATGATAAAAAATTATAAAAACATCAGAAAAGCCGTAGGAAATTTTGATTTTACCTAGCGTTAGGTATCTTAAAGAAAAAATCGGAAATAGAGTCCATATGGGCGTTAGTTTCAAATTTTTATATAGGCACTAGGTCTAAATACATAGTTTAATCAATAGGGAATCATCCTTAGGCCGATATAAGACGGTGCACCGCATTTCATCAAAATATCTTAATATTTGCGACCTGCAGCGTACAAACAAACCCATTGGGGGGAAAACTTTTTATCTTACTAAGTCTAACCATGGACCGTAATCAATAGAGTTCATCCATTAATATTTGCGGCCTGTAGCATTCGAATATGCAAATTTTTGGGGGTATTTTATACCGGCACTAGGTCTAAACACGGTTCTGGTCATGCGAATCAGGGTACCAGATTTCATTAAAATATATTTGCAGTTCTGACGTGTAGCTTGCGAACAAGCCAATTTTGGGGGACCTTTATAAGTCCAAGTCTAAACATGGGCCGATTTTAACCAAAATCAATGTGCTTCGTCATTTGACCGATATAATCCTCTGTACCAAATTTTCGTCGGACTTCGTTAAGCGGAAACAAAAAGGTGGGTCCAGGTCTAATAATTTTTGGTTCTACAAACATTAACACAAACTTATTATACCCTGTCCACGTAGTGCTGTAGGGCATTATTTAATATATACATCCACTAAAGCTATTTTAATGCATCGAAGCTTTAATGAGCTTTTTTGGAATATTTATTTTTTTACATAATTTTTGCTGATCAGAGACTTTAAAAATGAATTAGAATTCGATAAAATCGAAAGCCTTTATGCCCCGTAGTAAATCGAAGCTCTAAAGCTCTTGTTTGAGATCCCTTTCAATAGAGAAAAATGTTTTTATCTCCGAAGAACTTTATAATTCGGGTACTGTTTTCATAGGTTTTAGTCTTCAAACATTTATATAAATGAATGCTTTTTGTCAGATTTGAGATCATACAAGTAAATTGGAGGGATTAAAAATTAAAAAAATTCGATAAGGCCAACAGGTTAGAGTACGCATTTTCGGGTCCCGTTACAAACCCATCCTCAGCAATCGCGTCTTTATGGGTTAATAATTGATAATGGTCTATTTATAATAAATAAACTATTGTAAATATAACTCAATTAGACTAATATCAACGAAATTTTAACAATGCTATTTTTATCCTATGTTTTTACTTTGATGTTAGTCTAATTGAGTTGTGTTTACAATAGTTTATTTTTTTCGCAGTCAATAAAAGTAGAGCATTATCAATTATTAACCTATAAAGGCGTGGATACTGAGGATGGAATTGTCGCGGGACCCGAAAATACATATTCTATCCTGCTGGCCTTATCGAATTTTTTTTTTTAATTTTTAACCTCTCCAATTTTCAATTTTTATTCTCTGCAATTTACTTGTATGATCTCAAATCTGTCAAAAGTTCTTGTAAGAAAATGTTTTGGCATATAATTGATAAAAAGTTTTTAATTGATCAAAGAGATTTTTTTAATAACTTCGGCGATTGGAGATTTTAAAAATAATTTAGAAAATTGAATTTGACTTCGAAAAAATCTAAATCATTTATATAAATTAATAAAACGACGCTTAAAAGCTTTTTTGTAAATTATTTTCCAAAGACTGTTTTAAACAGATCTTCTTCTCTGAAAAATTAGTTTCTCAATATATTTTTTACCTTTTTCAATGTTTATATCCTTTATGTAGATCAAAGCTTTTTAAAGCTTTTGCACTAAATATAAATTTTATATCTCATACAATTACTTGAATAAATCTAGGGTTTTTAAAAGCTTTTCCTCTAAATTTTTTTTGGTGGTATGGGCTTTAGCACCATTATCCTATCTGAAAAATATATATTTTTTAAATATATTTTTGCCTTTTTTAACTTTGTTGTCCCACCCTATATTTCTAGATTTTTCTTATCATTTCTGAGCATGTTAAAAGTTCATATATAAAGAGAGTGAACGAGAGATAACAACTCTCAATAAGAGTGAAAACAATTTGTGATTAATTGAATTTATGAACCGAAAAACTTATAATGTTTTTAAATTATATCTTAATGTATAAAACAAATTGAAACAAACTGCACTATAGAGTGCTGAAGTTTTAAAACGATAATTGAAACTAAAAAAAAAAAAAATGCAGTAGGAAGAGATGCAAATAATTAACGCCTTCTTTCATACATCAAATATTTTTCCATTCACAGTTGCATGAAAATAAACTTAATAAGCAGACGCGCGTGGTTAATTTGAATGCTTGAAACAAATAGTTACAAAATACAATGAAAATCCAAACTGAAGATGTTAATTGGATTTATTATTGCAAATACAAGTAACGGTTAATTTTGTTTGTGAAAATTCAGTTTAAAAAAATCTAATTAGAACAAATGTTTTTAAAAACTTCAATGGCTGACAGTGTAGTGGATGATGTATTGCAAGATATTTTAAATATAAAAAATAATTGTGTTAGTATTAAGCAGAAATAATGCAATGATGGAATTCACAGTTCGTATTATTTGAAGTAGTAAATTAGCATTTATTGTAAAGTTGACAACTTTCTATGGGTTAAACTTAAAAAATCATGCCATTTTACAATGTGCTAACGTTAGCACTTAAACTGTGAATCCCATTAATATATTTGTGTATATTTAATTTCAAATGGAGTATATTTACATTAAAAATATGTAATTTTTTTTATTATTAATATACTATAATTTTCTTTTAATTTTAGCTCGAATTACTACAACGTCAGGTCACAGATTTGGCCGATACCAAAACAACCGTTGAAGATTTAACCACACGCACAAAAACAGAATATGCTGTCTTACAAGCTCGATATCATATGCTAGAAGAGCAGTTTAGAGAGGTATACTAAATAGCTTTCCCTCCTATATACTATAATAATTTTTCTCTTTCCTTTTCTCTTTTACTTTTAGGCTGAATTTCGTTTTGAAGAACGTTTAGCCGAAGAACAAAAACGTCATCGTGAATTATTGGCTCGTGTAGAACGAGAAGCTTCATTACAAAATGAAAATTGCCAAATAAAAATCAAAACTATCGAAATAGAGGCCAGCGCTCTACGTGAAGAAAATCAACGTTTACGCGTTTTGTGTGATAAACAAGCCAATGATTTACATCGTACCGAAGAAAAACTAGAATTGACTCAAGATCAAATAGTCGGTCTACAACAGGATCTTGATGAGGCTTTACAAAGGGAACGTAAATATGGGCAAGATAAGAAAACCTCCGAAGAGTTAATGCTGGAGTTAAGTAAAGAATTGGAACGTCTAAGAGCAGAAACAGGTCCAGCCATGCCCACAACATCACCGGAATCTATAAGACTGGAAGAATTACACCAAGAACTGGAGGAAATGAGACAAACGAATAGAGGTTGTTTAACAATCAATTCAATTTGTGTTAAAACTTAACTATATTATTTATTTTCTTCTTTGTAGCTTTGGAAGAACAAAATGAAGAATTACAAGCTGCTGTCTTGACACGCGGTGTTGAGGAAGGCCGTCATTTATTAAATGGTACTCTGAATAGTTTGGCTCAAGAACTAGAGGAAATGTCACAAGCACAGGTGAGTTGTTGGTGAATTTTTTTTAAAGCTCATTTAATTTAAACTTAAAAGCACTTCTATATACTCATAGTGTTGTTATTTATTTCTCGCCAAAAACCGCATAACATTAAGAGCTTTTCTTGCCTTACATATTAGAACTTAATCACAACTGGGTCGACTGTCGACTAACGACGACTAAAGTCGTCACGATGAATTTAATTTAAGCGACAGTTTTTCAGCAATTCAGTTAGTTTTGCATTAATTTTTGTTGTTTTTGAATTCAGTTTTGCTTTCTGGCGGAAAAATCAGTATTTTTATTTTCAACTCTGTTACGATTTTTACAACTCTGTTCTGATAGTCAACACCTATTCTGTTAAAAATATGGCAACAGTTTGACAAATATTTTGAGTGTGTATTAGTGTGTCGTCGCGAAAATAGACTAGATTCCAAAACGACGACAAATCATCGGACTTCATGTTGCTGCCCATACAAAATATATGAAAAAGCAATTGCCGCTGTCATTGTCGACCCAGTTATGATTTATCTCATAAGCTTTAAGGTTTTACTAGATCTAATTTCTTCATATTTTTTCTTAAGCTTTAGTGCTTAATATTATCCTGTTTTTATGCCACTTGTTTCTATATTTAACAACAACAAGCTTTTCTATAGAAAATATAATTTTTGCTACTGTGTTTTATAAAATTACCCTAGTTTACACGATCTAAAAGCTTTACATAAATTTGCTTATTTTAATAATTATCATTAGCTCGCAGACTTAATTTTTAAAAGATTTCTATCTTGTTAAATGCTTGAAGATGTTACGAAGATGTTAGTTTGTTAAATCTGAAAAGATCTTAGTTTTCAACCTTTGAAATTTATTTCACATATTTTACAATATCAGCACCTTTAAATTAAGGTACACTCAAGGAAAGAAATGTACTTCCAATACAACAAAATTTAATTTTTTATATAATTTGACTTTAAAAAATTAATGCTATTTAAATTTTGGGCTAAACTGCAGTTTATGGGGTTTCGTAAAAAAAATATAAAAAAATATGACCACCTCTGGAACTAAAAAACAAAAAAAAATCGAAATTAATTTTAGGAGGGGCTCGGCCCCGGGAGGCCCGTGGGGGGCAAAACTCGTGGGGAGATAGTAACAAAATTCAAATTAAAGGAAATTGTCTCACGATTTCAAAAATGTTATTTTTTTTTATCCATAAAATGTAGCCCTAACTAGAGCCATTTTAGTCCCTTAAGAGAGAGGACTGAAAATGATGAAATTTTTTTGTATGGTAAAATGGTACTCAAATGATAGGAAATGTCCCCACGACTGCAAAAACTATTTTTTTTTCAATAATCGATAAACGCAATAAAAATTTAGACATTTACATAAAAAATAAAAAAATAAATCGGGCGATTTTTACAAAAAAAATTTCCCTGCGGCGCAATAACAGTATATAACTTCTGAAATTGCATTTTCCATCAAAAAGTTTCATTTTTATATCATCTAAAAAGTTTGGGTATATCTACACTCAAAAAAGTTTGACAGTTACTACATGACAGTTGTTTGTGTAGTAATCAGTAGTTGTTGTTTTCAACTGTAATTACAGTTGTTTTGCTATAGAAAAATACAAAACAACAGTTATGACGGTTATTTAAGTAAACAACTAACGAACAGTGGTTTAAATTAGTTATTTTTAATATCATAATAAACAACTACCAAAACAATATTTTTACAGTAAACATTAGTTTTAGTTAGTTATTTAAAAAATAAATCGTTGAATTCTTTTGAATTTTAAAAATTCTCGTTTAGTTTATATTTGTTATTATTGATATATTTGCAGTTTGCAAATAAAAATGAGAAACTTCTATTGTATATCCAATGCATAAAATCATAATAACTGGAGAACGGTTTGAAATTTTTACTTCGAATTTTAAATAGGCTGAAGTAATAACATATATCTTTGTAATCGATAGAAAAAAAATTTTTTTTATTAAAATATGCTTTTATAACAAAAAGAATTGACTGTGAAAAACAGTAGTTTTTTTTTTACCGATTTTGTCAGTTGTTTTGAAATTTTTGTAGTAAAAATTTATCAGTTAATTTTACGACATTGGTAGTTATGTTTAATGCATTTGTTAGTTGTTTTTAAACAGTTAAAAATAACAAAAGTTTTAGTTATTTTAAACGTAAATACCTTTGTCGCCTTTTTAACTGCATAATACCTTTGTTTTAACTGTAATTTTCAGTAGGTTCTACCGACAAACTTTTGTGAGTGTAACATTAAAAAAAATAAGTTTTTTTTTGGAGAAATCACGTGATGAATTCAATTATACCAGTTCTTAAGCTGCCTACACACTAGGAAACATGGTTGACGGAACAAAAAATATAAAAAAATTTTGTAAACACGAATTGCACGATCTCAACACGCACACACACACAAACGCACTCACACATTCACAAAAAAATGCTCTCTTTTTTAAGAATGTTCACTAGTGTGTGGGCAGCTTTAAATTGCATTTCTCAGAAATAAAAAGTCAACTCCTTTTGTCATTTCCACACCCGACTGCCTTTTGTGTTCCAAATTTTCAAAATAAACAACAAAAAATGGACATTTGCAGGGTTTTACCAAAACTAAAATAATGTGATTTTAGACTATTTAAATTTTTCGAAGGTCTAAAATTTAACAAAATGCCTCTAATTTGATTCACGTCCAACGCATTAGTAAAAAAACCTCATTTTTGAAATCGTGAGAAAATATTTTACTTTTTTCGACCCCCCCTATTGGTCGAAAAATGGCTCTAGTTATCTAGTTATGGAATCGTGAGAAAATTTCCTTTAATTTGAGAATTACATGTTACTACACTGAGAGAATTATCTGCATGATATTAATGAATTTATGCATAAAACGAACGAAGTTTAATTGGAACTCGTCCATTGAAACTTTTCATTGAATTAATGAAATTTTTCATAAAATATTGTGAAAAATTTCATTTTATTTATTAAAAGTTTCATACACTGAATGAAAAAGTTTCATTAAAACTAGATTCATAAAATATATGAAGAATTTTCATACATTTTGAGATTTTTTTCATTTACTTTGTGAAGAAAACTTCATTAGTTCACTGAAAAATTTCATTAAAATTCGTCCAACAAAATTCCCTCTGTGTATGTTCCCCCGTTTGTGCCCCCTGCCGGCCTCCCGGGTCCGAAAAATAATTTAGGTTTTTTTCTTTTTTATTCCAGAGGGGGTCATATATTTTTTTTTCCCCGAAACCCCATAAACTGCAGTTTTGCTAAATTTTGTTAGAGGCTGTAAACAGCTCTTAAATGAGCACATAAACCTTTTTGTGCATTTATTAAACTTTTATAGTTTGAATTATTTATTCGAAGGAAATAAATATACTTCCACAATAGAAAGTTAAGTTTTTATACAGTAGGCTATGATTTTGATGCAATTGATATTATTTTTAAAGTTCACTGTTTTGCTTGTTCAAATTGTAAACTAGGAAGAATTTCCTGAGGGTAGCTTCTTTAAAGAAAAAAAATAAAAATCTGCAGAAAATATTGCTAAATATTGGTAGACTAAAAATAGCAAAAACAAACTGTTATACACATCTAAAAATTTTTTATTTTTGAGTTAAATTAAGTTGAATGCAAATAATAGTCTATTCCGCTAAAATTTTTGCTAAAAAAATAGTGAACGATTGATTTCAGAAGGCTAGATTTTCATTTCTTTTAGAAAAAAATCAAAAAAAACCTTTGAAAATTTAATTTTTTTGATTTTTCGGTCTACTAATTTGCTGATTTTAGCAGGATAATTTGTTATTTTCTACCAACAATAATCTGCTAATTTCAGCAGTTTTTTCTGCAAGATAAATTTTGACTAACTTTTAGTAGTTTTAACTAAGATTTTTATAGACATATTACTATTAGTGTATCCATTGGTTGGATGATCTATTAAATGGTGTATTAAAATTTTTAAAATGTTCTCAAACAAAAAATTTTTTAAATATATCCGCCGATACGTTTAGAATAGAATTTTTTTTTAATTTTGTCCATTCAATCACATATTAAAATTTCATCAAAGTCTAAGGGAACCCACAAACATTCTCTCTCTGTCTATCAGTTTCATCATAAAGCATCCTTTTCAATCATTTAGAGTATCATTAAGCATTGTGTATATTACGATTATTAAGCACCCTTTTTAACCCTTATCGGGTTTTAAATCAAATTTATCGTAAAGCTATATATATATATGTTTAAGAAAACAAAATTTATTTGCTTTAAATTTAACTAAATACTTTTTCTAAAGGATGCATGAAATCTAATAACTATAGTTTATAAAAAAGAAAAGGGTGAGAGGCGTTTAAAATTTGTATTGAATAATTAAAGCCTGGAAAAATTTTTAAGACTGAAATATTGATTGACTTAAGAGTCTTAAATTTCGTATTGGTATAAAATTAAAATTTAGGACACATGTGAAAATCGAAATATATATAAACACCAGCGGGAAAAGCCGCTACGCTATTAGCGTAAATGCAATTTATGAGGATTTAGACCTGGCAATTCAAGTAAATTTATTAAGTTATACACAAATTTAAAATTTCCAAAAAAAAAAAAAAAAAATCTATTCGAAAGTTTTGGTTTCTTTAACAACTTTATCAATATAAAGCTACTAAACCCGATACCCTTCCATTGCATTTCGTTCTCCATGTCTAGGGTTTCAATTTCATTCGTTCCCTGTTCCATTTCATTTCGTTTCCCAATTTTATTATTACAATTCCGCTCGTTCTCCGTTTCGTAGAAATTCATTCCCCGTACCATTGCATTTCTTCCCAATTGATCAATACCCCGTTCCATTTCCTTTCCTTCCACTCGCCGTTTCATTTCGTTTTCCAATTTCAGTGTTCCAATCCCACTCGTTCTTTAAATTTAAGGTTTCTAGCCAAAGAGGTTTGGGCAGGCCGTTAAGGGGGAAATTTATCCTTATTTGCAGCCCCATTTCTTCGAAATTCCAGCCGAAAATTCAAAACGCGGAATTGAAAAACATACAAACCAAATTTGGAATTCCTGGTTCCAGCCGTTTGGGCAATCCGTCAAGGGGTATAATTTTCGCCTTTTTGCCCCTCTATAAAAAAAAATTACAAAAATCCCGTCTTAGTGGATTTCTACGACAGAGGAGGAACATTCATATCAAAGTTCAACTTTTCAGCTTCAGGGGGGCACTTTACCCCTTTCCAGGTTTGGGCAGTCCTTCAAGGAGGGAGACTTTCCTCTTTTTGACCCTCCCGGTAGAAATTATCAAAAAAACTGTGTTAGCGCACGTCTACACGGCAGGAGGAACTTAAATACCAAATTTCAATTTTCTAGTTCCAATTTTTGGAATCCTATCTCTCAAGTTGGAACCAACCATACACACTCACAAAATTTCGTTGAAATCGTTTGGAAGGTTTCGCAGATTAGCCTGAACGAACATCGTCAGACTTGATTTTTTTACTCGTACATTACCCTAAATTGTATATGATGTATGATCATATACGTCCATACATATTCATGCCTGTACATGATCTCATACATTTCTATATATCTTCGAATCCGAAATGTTTAAATATATGATTGAACATATTAAATATATGCTCATATATGATTCAAATATTCTCATAAATACATATATATAATCATATATAATTCCATGTACCCTCTAATTTCGGATACGAAGATATATGGAAATATATGAGATCATGTATAGGCATGAACGTATATGATCATGTATGCCCATGAATAAACAAGTTAATGTATAATCATATATGTTCATATATATTTGTATTTTAACATGGTAAATAAAATTAAAATTGCGGGATTTTTGGAAAATTTTGGGCGTTTATTGTCAAACATTGGTAAAGTATAAATTTTTAAAGTATTGTTTATCATTAGCTATGACCTTTTCCCATCTTTCCGCGCCAAAAGAACTGCTAATTTTTTGAGGCCAAGAGCGAATCAAGTCAATTTTGGATACCCTGTTCCGAACTGAAGCGTATTACAGCGAAAGCGTTCTGCAACGATAGAAACAATTGGTAGCCGGACGGCAAAGGTCTGGACTATAAGGCGGGTGAGGCAAAACTTAACAAGTCTTGCAACATGTGGCCGAGCGTTGTCATGATGAAATATTACGGCTTGATGTCTGGTCGCATATTCCGAACGGTACAGGTCTCATGTGATCGTCTGGCCCGATTTCACCTGCTCATAATAGATGCGACCCTTCTAGTCCACCAAATACAGAGCATTACCTTGGCGCCATGGATATTCAGCTTTGGCGTTGATTTGACTGGTTGGCTGGGTTTCACCTGCGATTTGTCGTAGTGGATCGGAAAACGTCTCGCGGCTTCCACTCATGTGTTACCCAATTTCCTTGCTTTTTTGATGAATTTTGAAATTGCTCCTTGAATGACTCCCAACACAAAAATATTCATCGAATAATTCCTCCAATTCACAATCTTCGAACTTTTTTGGCTGACATGGGCGGTCTTTGTCCACTTCTGTATTGCGCAAACCATCCCTCGCAAGTCGGAATCGGTGGAACATATTCAGAATAAGCTTCAGTGAGCAATCTATGTGCTTCAGCTGCACTTTATTTCAAATTGAATAAGTAAAGCAAAACTTCTCGCAAATGATGTCTTATTGGCACAAAATTCGATATTTTCGAAGCAAAAACAACTTTGTTGTTTACACTATTTTATTCAATGACTAAGTGAGAATAAAAAACAGATATTTACCCTCCAAAATGTCGTATAAGTTATTAAAGACACAAACCATGTATAAAAGATACGCCATCTATTGTGAATCTTGCATTTTTAAGTTATAAACCCAATATTTACATTTGGAAAACTTAAAATTTTTGTTTTATACTGACACCTAGGTTAAGTATCTTAAGTTAATTCTGTTTCTGCCTTTAAATATAAGATTTTAAATACTTTGTTACCTTTTATTTTATAAAGTTAAAATCTAAGTTTATGCTAATAAACTTAAAGCTTTCTAAAAGTTTGCTAGAACTAGTTCTTATAGTTGAAAAATTTTTTTTGCAAGTTTTATCTGTGTGGTTTAATAAAAGCTTTTAAGACTTATTGTAAAGCTTTACATATACTTATAGAAATTTCATCAACTGTTTATTTTTTCTTTATTTAAAATTCATTACAGAATTCTGTGGATTCAACCACATTAGCATCCTTAAGTCAGGTAATAATTTTCAATGTTTTCATACCATTACAAACATATTATGTTTCTAATAATTGGTTAAGGTTTTAAAAAGTCATACTCCTAAAATTTCCTAAATGTATTCATAAAATTAAAAAAAAGAAAAACTCATAAAAATCAATTAATATCATTTACAAATTACTAACTTATGATTAAAGAAATGATACAAATGATTAGAGGGGTTTAAGGGGAAGCAATTTTAAAAGTTATTGGGTTGTGGTTCATATTCACTGTGTTTAATTAAATTTTTGATGGTAATTATTTATATAATTTAAATTTAATATTTATGATTTGATTTTTTCTTACTTTCAGTTACAACAAGCCTTCCAAGAAAAAGAGGAAGAAAACACCCGCCTTAAACATTATATTGATGCAATATTATTAAATATTGTAGAAAATTGTCCTAAACTATTGGAAGTTAAAGCCATAAATAATAAATAATTTAATAATAAATAATTTAATAAGATATAATAAACACAACATTAATAAAAGGCCAATTTAATATATAAAAAAAACTAAAATCAAAATTAAGAACAACATAATTATTATAATAAGCAATTTAAACTAAACAAAAACCACTTAATTAAAATAAAATTTATAATATTGTATAAAACTAACTATTGATTTTTAATTAGAAATTTATATATTTTTGTAAAAAAAATTATTAAAAAAAAAATAAACAAAAAAAAAATATATTTTTAAAACTTTTAATTTAATACTAAATGCTAGTGTAAATTAAATTATTTAATAAAAAATCAAAAGAATTTGTTTAACAAAATATTATAAAAAAAAACTATTATGATTTTCCACCAAAAAAAAACCAAGTGTTTATTATAAATTTTTTTTTCGTTAATTGACATATTTAAAAAAAATTTAGTATGCTATTGTCTAGATTTGATAAAATTGAGAATTAAAAAAAAAACAAATAATTGTTGATATATATTTATAGTATAATGTTAGATATTTAGTTAATCTCTTAAAACCCATATATTGATATTTTTATTTAATTATTGTGTGTATTTTTTTAGACCTTATTGCCTGTTTTAGTTTTTTTTTTTTTTTTCATTTGTACTTTTTAAATAAACAAATTAATTTTAAACTAATATATAGTTATAATATAATGATAAAACAACTATAAAAAAGAAAAAAATTATTAATAAATATGTAATTTTTTTTAATACAAAAACAAAAAATTTAATTTTTTTTTATTTTTCTTTAATGAGTACGATTTATAAGTTTTTATGATTTTATAAATTCTAGAAAATAACACTGTGCTCGAATGGGATACTCTTTTTTTAGATAAGCGGGGCAACTAAGGGATAAACCTAATTCGAGTAAGCTAAATCCAGTGGTCCTAGCCGGTTTTCTATATTAGCCCTTAAAAAAAGATATTTGAGTTCTAATATTATGTTTCCAAGTACTCCAAAAAATGCGATTTTTCTAATTTGTTCACCAATGTTTCAATAAAGATGTTGTATTCTTCTTCCGATAAAATCAGCTCTGTTTTTAATTTTTGTAAGAATTTTTGCTAAAGATAACATAAGTAATATGGGTATCATATAAAAGGTTTTTCAAGGCTCTACCAACGGTAAAAAAAAATTCTTTTTGAAACCTTGCAAAAATAATTTAGATTCGATGGTGTACTGTGAACTTTTTTTTGTGGTACGGTCTACTGGACATTCCTAACATCAGAAAGTGAAAACTCGCAAAAAATCATTAAACTTTTGCAAGGAAGTTTTAGATAATTCCAGCAAAAAATATGGACCGATTCCATCTAGCTTAATATTTGTGACCTGTAGAGTGCGCACAAGATTGCATGGATAGACAGACACAAAATTCGGACAGACATGGCCATCGTTAAATTGAAACAAAAAGTGATTCTGAGTCAATCGGTATACAAACATCAGCAAAAACTTATTATACCCTGTCCACTAGAGCACCTATATATGTAAAAATGTTATTTTTCCAGCTCCCCTCACATTTTCAGATAGGTTGAGAGAAAAATTAAGATCTACGCAAAAATTAGGTTTCTACGGTGTAAACCTGCCAGGCCGTTTTTTTTTTTTTTTTTTTTTTTTTTTTTTTTTTTTTTAAAGGGAAGCAACACTCAGGAAATTCTTTCTATTAATTAACGTGTTGCTTCCTTTGGAAAGGCGATGGAGAAGTAGTGAAAGGTGGTGAAAGATGAAGGGCTTCAAATATGGCTTCAATATGGCGGTAAACATCAAAATTTGTAACAAACACAAACTTTGAATGTTTCTCATTTAATTTTAGAGATCTGGTAATACGTATACTCTTCATCATATAATAAGAAATTTAGCGTAGATTGAAATCAAAATAAGCTTTTTAAAATTTTTTGTCCATTCCATGACAGAAAGGCCAAAAACTGATTCTGAATTATAAATTTATTACATATGTGCACTAGGAAACCAAGAGAATCTTCCATTTTAGGTTTAGGACGTGTTCAGCGAACTTATGTAAAACACTACGAGGTACATTTTTGTAGAACTACTTAACCCTCTAACTCTTCAACTAAAGGGACTTTTTTGGCCTCGTTTTAAAAAGGGCCAAACAAGACCCGTAAGTTGAGGAGTTAGAGGGTTAAAATGATCCACAGAACTGTTCTTCGTAGTGTTTTACATAAGTTCGCTAAACACATCCTATACCTAAAATGGCAGATTCACATGGTTTCCCCCTAAAATCCAGCTTTGTGGGACATTTGAGCACCAATTCTGAATAAGTACGAAATTAACCCTTAAACACATTTTAAGTTTTGACTTATTTTTGGCATTGAACTTAAATTTGTAACTTTGATGTCTGCAGAGACTTATAGTAGAATTCCATGACAAATATTTTTGTGGATCATTTTGACCCTCTAACTCTTCAATTAAAGGGACTTTTTGGCACCTTTTTAAAAGGGAACATAAGCGACCCGTAAGTTTAATAGTTAGAGGGTTATAATAGTTCTCAAAAATATTTGTCTTAAATTTCTACTGTAAGTCTCTGCCCTACGGGGAAAGGGACCGGTCCCAGATGGCACGCAGGATAGGTCCCATGGGGGCGGAGACCGGTCGTTGATCGGTCTTTTTGTTTGAAAGAGACATATCACTTTAACATGGCGTTGTCATTGGAAATGACCAATTACCACAGTTTAGACACCTTGTGACAGTAAGGTGCTGTGTCTAAAAATAGCTTTTCAAATAAACTAATAAAAAATTAAGAATTAAAAATAATCTACTTGGCGTCGAAGTAGGGCTCGATAAGAAAA
This sequence comes from Leucophora obtusa, assembly GCA_949987735.1. Classification (NCBI taxonomy): domain Eukaryota; kingdom Metazoa; phylum Arthropoda; class Insecta; order Diptera; family Anthomyiidae; genus Leucophora; species Leucophora obtusa. The sequence continues at coordinate 27,397,216 of OX465296.1, read as the reverse complement.
ACAAACACTACAAGCAAATAAAAAAAATGGAAAAGAAAAAAATAGAAAAGAAAACAACATATACACAAATATAGTGGAAGTGCCTTCAGTATGGTCCCGATTGACCGGTCACGGTATAGGTCCTTTAATGGCAGTTGACTCGTTTTTTGCGTTGGCCATAATTATAAAAATTATAAAAATTTAAAATAAGAGATAAAATAAACAAATCGTAAAAAAATAAAGTTCAAAATAAATAAAAGAGTAAAATAAATAAAATAATATTTTAAAAAATATGCCGCGAATTTTGTTTTTTATTTCGGTATCGGTCAAGTTTTTTAAAAGCAACAGTAAAAGTATCGAATCAGAAAATACTTAGAAAATTAATTCATTCTCTTTGGTTCATATTTGTACTAATTTAGTAATATGCCTTCCGTTGACCGGTCACGGGATAGGTCCTTGGAGGGCAATTGACTCCTCATTCCCCTTAGGGTGAAGACAGAAAAGTTTAAATTTTAGATTCAATGCCAGAAATGAGTCAAAACTTAAAATGTGTTTAAGAGTTAATTTCGTGCTTAAGCCCAGAATTTTGTTCGTACTTTTGCGAAAAAAGCTGTCAAACTTCATACAAAAAAAATTATTTTTCACTTGCGTGTTATTGTTGCGAAATTGCGGTGAAATTTTTTTCGCATCAATTTAATAGACAGGACCATTTGAAAATGTAGCGAAAAAGTGTCATTTGGGTTATTTATAATTGTAGCTTTTTATAGACCATAAAAAATTTGTATATTTTAATGCTTTTATTATAGTTTTTAAAATACTGGGCTTTACTCAGAATTTGCGCTCAATAAAGCCATGCACTTTCCGGTCGAAAATTGATCCTCTGGTATTAGCATTTAGCGTTTCATACACACTTTTGACGTATCAATGAAGCATCATGGTGATTTAAGAGGCTAAAATCAAAGTGATTTAAGTGGTTAAACACAAATTTTGGTTTTCACGGCTTAAATCGCCATGATGTGTTATTGATATATCAAAAGTAGGTATGAGAAAAATACTACCCACTTCATGGCCTGTAGATATGCGCACGTAGTATTTTTCTGTAAAACCTTTGCTTTAAGAGTTATAGCGCAAAAAAGCTTTGAACAAATTTTAGTTAATTTTTAGAGCTAAAAGCCGCTAGTGACTGGCCTGTTTTAATCCGATGGGACCAGTTTTTGTGGGGATATTCCTTTTTGCGCCCAATCTACCGCAAAGTGCGTGGGAAGGTAAAATAAGACTTTTGCACATTTCCTATACTTTATGGGTGCTTTACTGTCCACGTATTGGTGTAGGGTAAAAATATGTCATTACATATATGCTTATCAGTATTGACAAAAATAATAAGTCTAAAAATTGATTATTAAAAAAAACAAACTATAAACAAACATTAAAACAAAAATTTTTCATTGTAAGATTTTTTTAATAAAATTTGCACGTGCCGGGAATCGAACCTGGGACTCCAGATTGCCAGTTGATAATTCTTTCATCTGAGTTATCTGGCTATGGTATATTTGATAGATAAAAACATATGTAATGGACCTGTTGCGCGCAAAAAAATTGATAAGGACGTCGTTATCAGTGTTGCCACAAACAAAAATTTTTTGGAACCAAAATATTTAAAAAAAAAAGTTACCAAATGTGAAAAAAATAACCAAAATTTAAAGCTTTTTAGTTTTTATTTAAATATACTAAAATATTTATTATTTAAATTTAACTATTAACAAAATATTTATATTAGAGTGATTGCATTATATTATTATTAATAGTTTTAAAATCAAGGTTATTTCGAAACTTTGTTTTTATTAAAATAAGTTGTGAACATTTTCTTTCGGCAGCAGCTAAACTATATGGCAATGACAGTCGATTTTGATCAAAATAAATTAGTTATTGAAAATATTTTTCATCCCTTTTTTCCGTTTTTAATAAAATTAAACTTTTAACGTAATTACTTTTGGTAAAATTGCTCAAAACTAATTTAAAATTTATTTTCAATTGGCCATAAACATGTGGAAGGGGCATTTTTTCCGATTGAAATTCTTTATTTAAGTTATTTATTATATAAAGAATTTATAAGAGAAATAAAAAAGAAACCTTAAAGTTAATATCGCCCACTAGTTAACCCAATTCAGAAGCTTTTACCGTTTACTTCGAAGTCGAACGATATTAAATATAAATACAAAGCAGGCCACTGCTCAGTTATACGATTGATTACATTTAGGGAATGCATTCCGGGACTTGCCCTCCCGGGATTCCCGGGAAATTAAGCATTTTTCAGTTCCCACATTCCCGGGAATTTGGACCGGGAATCCCGGGATTTCAAAAAATGCAGTTTAAAATAATAAAGTTAATTATTTTAAATTTTCTAATGCAAAATTTTCCAACCTTTTGAAAATAGTAAACATTTTACATTAGGCTTGTTCGTTTACTTACTGTAATTTGTTACTTTTACCACAACTGGAAAAATTCAAAGAGTAACCAAAACAATAATTGAGTAAAAGTAGTAAGATTTTGGAGTTAACGAACACACTGATTAATTTATGTACTTGGTCGAACTTTTTAAGTTCCTTTCAGTGCCTCTTAAAACCACTCACATAGTGTTTGTATAAAAAATTTTGAATAGTACTTATTCTGTACAGAATTAAAGACAAATTTGTCGATTGATTTTTAAAAATTTATAAATTAAAATTTGTTCCCATAATTTTTAAAATTTTTTACAATTTTCTAAAATTATTTTCTATATTAATTATTATTATTTATTCTTTTTTTGACGGACAAGATTTTTAGTCTAAAAATTAGTTTTAGTTTATTCAATTTTTAAAAATATACCTACAATTAAAATAAATAATTTCCAATATAAAATCACTACGAAAATTCCAAGAAAACCCACCTGAGATTTTTCACAATCATTAAAATTTGAGATCTTTAAGATATTTTATTTATAAAAATTTTTAAATTATTAGAAAATATTTTCTAATTTATTTCCCATGCGGGATCCCGGGATTCCGGGAATTCAAGATAAATTTCCCGCTTTCCCGGGAAATCAAAAAGTGCGGGATTTTGCATATCCTAATTACATTAAATAGTGCCAGTTACCGGGTACCAGAAATACCTAATATTTTATGTGGCTATACAGTGCAATAATCTTGAATTTCTTTAAATTTAAGAATACGTTTCGAACCAAAAAGTTACAAATGTTCCTACCAAGAATTTCAATTTGTACAGGAAGCTTCTTACAAGCATAAGCACAACATAAATCTAAAAACACAGAAAAAGAATTTGTATACTTGATTGCCAAAAAAGTTACCAAAATGAAAAAAAAAAAGTTTACATATCCACATTGGAAAAAAAAATTATCAATTTTGGTTAAAAATAACCAAAACGGCAACACTGGTCATTATAATTCATTTTTTTTTTTTAGTGATGCCATATCCCTGATATCATATTTTCAGCATGACAGATTTAAACTTTTTAACTATTTTTTTTTCTCTTATTTTGGTTTATTTTCATTAATTTTATAAATATTTTTTTCAAGTTTTTTTTGTTTATAAAAATCATGGTACCATAACATTTGTAGTTATTTTAATCACACAAAAATTTGCGTTAACGGAAGGACAATCGAAGGAGTTTTAACTTAAGTAAAATTGTAAATATTTATTCATTAAATATTAACTAAAATGTAATTAGTTACTTTAAGAGACAATGCATAAACTTATATATAATTTATGTAAATGCCTTATTATATGCCTTTAAATACCAGAAATCATTTCATGTAGTTTCTAAAGCATACTTTTAAACATAAACATTTTATATGTGAACACAGGTAGTCATAAGTACGCGTATACCATAAAACTTATATCCAATTTTAAAATTTTACAGTCACTTATTAACACGGCAAAGTTATATTAAAGCTAAAAATAGAAATATATAAGAATTGTATTAAGTATAAGGAATAATATTAAAATAAATACTTATAAAAAATGTGTTAATGGGTCTGGCTTTTTTATTTGTTTAATTTAAGAACGACGGAATTATAAAATGATGGTTTATTAATATCCCATATGACTGACGTTATAAGTTAAGACAATTAACAAGATTTAAGTAATTTATTAAGGACAGTTATTTTGTAAATAATTCTTAAAATGATGGAGAAAAGAAGAAGGTATAAAAACAGTTAAGTTGTTACCACAGCGATCACAGTAAGATTAAATCAATTGGTCAAACAACATGAAGACTTTAATGATATTTGCAGCAGGTAAGTTTAAGAACACTTCTTTAATGTCCAACTTCTACCATTTAAATTTGTTTATTTAGTTCTGCTTGTTGGGGAAGCAGCTAAAATACCGCAAGTGCCTATAGACCCTGTCAGCCATCAAGTAACAGTGCCAGTTCCCCTTAATGTATTAGCTCCATCGACCGATGTTGAATCTGATATTATGCCCGCTATGGTCGAAGAAGTTTCTAAAGATCATGCCCATGAACCAGATATGCCAGTAGGAATACAACCCCAAGTAGAAGCAGATACTGAAACTCAAACAATAGTAGAACCGACAACAGTAGAACCGACAACAGTAGAACCGACAACAGTAGATCCGACAACAGTAGATCCGACAACAGTAGAATCAGATACAGAAACTGCAACAACCGTTATAGCGGATACATATTCAGTTACAATCAATTCTTGTGATCTATTGTGTACAAAATTTGAATTTGATCCTGTTTGCGCTACAAACGGTTTGTGTCTACATGAATTCCCCAATCAATGTATTTTGGAGACATATAATTGTAAACATCCGTCAAAGAAATTTAGTGCTACCAAAGATGATAGATGTCAAATGCACTGGTTGACAAAATGTGAGCAAAGTGAAATGATTTGAATGTTTAAATTAGAAGATAATTGAAATAAAATATAAATTAACTACAGCAGTAATTATTATTTGTTGAAAATTAACCCACATTGTATTGTAAACCGTAGATCTTAATTTTCTGAAGCTTCTTTCTATATTTAAATATACAATACACTGTGCCATACAGTCAGAAATTGAAGACGTTTTGCTAAAAAATATTTGAAGTAAAAAGGTTCCGAGTTCAAATAAGGTTACGGGCAAAAAAAATTTTTTTTAATTTCAAAAAACTTTTGTTTTAAACTATCGATTTTTGTGTTTGTGGAAAAGCTCCTGTAAGACCAACTTTTTTATTTGTTTTCCCAACCCTGGCAGTGTTCTTTTTATTATTTGCCCGTCCAGAGCCTTGAGGTCATATGACTGAGAAGATGATCCAGCTATTTGGGAGTACGTTAAAGCAACATTTTTCTTACTATTTTTGCGGTTTACTTGGGATCCTTGTCCTCTTGCTCAAAAAAAAAAGACAGTGTATTGTCCATTGATTTTTTTGGCAGAAAAAATTTTTTTCTTTTTTCTTGGCCAAAATTATACTCAAAAGAAAGGAAATTTAAAAAGAAATTAATACAAATGCTTTTCAGTGCCAAGTTCCTTTTAGTTTTTGAGAAAATGACGATTAATGAATATCGATTAGGAAAACTTCATTGCACCAAATTTTCCAAAGAATTATATACTGTTTAATAGGCCTTGAGATGCCCATTCATTTGAGTATAATATTGGGGGGAAATTGAGAAAAAAAATTTTCACTCAAAAAAAAGACAGTGTATAGTCCATTGATTTTTTTGGCAGAAAAAATTTTTTTCTTTTTTCTTGGCCAAAATTATACTCAAACGAAAGGAAATTTAAAAAGCAATTAATACAAATGCTTTTCAGTGCCAAGTTCCTTTTAGTTTTTGAGAAAATGACGATTAATGAATATCGATTAGGAAAACTTCATTGCACCAAATTTTCCAAAGAATTATATACTGTTTAATAGGCCTTGAGATGCCCATTCATTTGAGTATAATATTGGGGGGAAATTGAGAAAAAAAATTTTCACTCAAAAAAAAAAGACTGTGTATATATAGTCCATTGATTTTTTTTTCTTTTTTCTTGGCCAAAATTATACTCAAACGAAAGGAAATTTAAAAAGCAATTAATACAAATGCTTTTCAGTGCCAAGTTCCTTTTAGTTTTTGAGAAAATGACGATTAATGAATATCGATTAGGAAAACTTCATTGCACCAAATTTTCCAAAGAATTATATACTGTTTAATAGGCCTTGAGATGCCCGTTCATTTGAGTATAATATTGGGGGGAAATTGAGAAAAAAAATTTTCACTCAAAAAAAAAGACAGTGTATAAGTCCATTGATTTTTTTGGCAGAAAAAATTTTTTTCTTTTTTCTTGGCCAAAATTATACTCAAACGAAAGGAAATTTAAAAAGCAATTAATACAAATGCTTTTCAGTGCCAAGTTCCTTTTAGTTTTTGAGAAAATGACGATTAATGAATATCGATTAGGAAAACTTCATTGCACCAAATTTTCCAAAGAATTATATACTGTTTAATAGGCCTTGAGATGCCCATTCATTTGAGTATAATATTGGGGGGAAATTGAGAAAAAAAATTTTCACTCAAAAAAAAGACAGTGTATAGTCCATTGATTTTTTTGGCAGAAAAAATTTTTTTCTTTTTTCTTGGCCAAAATTATACTCAAACGAAAGGAAATTTAAAAAGCAATTAATACAAATGCTTTTCAGTGCCAAGTTCCTTTTAGTTTTTGAGAAAATGACGATTAATGAATATCGATTAGGAAAACTTCATTGCACCAAATTTTCCAAAGAATTATATACTGTTTAATAGGCCTTGAGATGCCCATTCATTTGAGTATAATATTGGGGGGAAATTGAGAAAAAAAATTTTCACTCAAAAAAAAAAGACTGTGTATATATAGTCCATTGATTTTTTTTTCTTTTTTCTTGGCCAAAATTATACTCAAACGAAAGGAAATTTAAAAAGCAATTAATACAAATGCTTTTCAGTGCCAAGTTCCTTTTAGTTTTTGAGAAAATGACGATTAATGAATATCGATTAGGAAAACTTCATTGCACCAAATTTTCCAAAGAATTATATACTGTTTAATAGGCCTTGAGATGCCCGTTCATTTGAGTATAATATTGGGGGGAAATTGAGAAAAAAAATTTTCACTCAAAAAAAAAGACAGTGTATAAGTCCATTGATTTTTTTGGCAGAAAAAATTTTTTTCTTTTTTCTTGGCCAAAATTATACTCAAACGAAAGGAAATTTAAAAAGCAATTAATACAAATGCTTTTCAGTGCCAAGTTCCTTTTAGTTTTTGAGAAAATGACGATTAATGAATATCGATTAGGAAAACTTCATTGCACCAAATTTTCCAAAGAATTATATACTGTTTAATAGGCCTTGAGATGCCCATTCATTTGAGTATAATATTGGGGGGAAATTGAGAAAAAAAATTTTCACTCAAAAAAAAGACAGTGTATAGTCCATTGATTTTTTTGGCAGAAAAAATTTTTTTCTTTTTTCTTGGCCAAAATTATACTCAAACGAAAGGAAATTTAAAAAGCAATTAATACAAATGCTTTTCAGTGCCAAGTTCCTTTTAGTTTTTGAGAAAATGACGATTAATGAATATCGATTAGGAAAACTTCATTGCACCAAATTTTCCAAAGAATTATATACTGTTTAATAGGCCTTGAGATGCCCATTCATTTGAGTATAATATTGGGGGGAAATTGAGAAAAAAAATTTTCACTCAAAAAAAAGACAGTGTATAGTCCATTGATTTTTTTGGCAGAAAAAATTTTTTTCTTTTTTCTTGGCCAAAATTATACTCAAACGAAAGGAAATTTAAAAAGCAATTAATACAAATGCTTTTCAGTGCCAAGTTCCTTTTAGTTTTTGAGAAAATGACGATTAATGAATATCGATTAGGAAAACTTCATTGCACCAAATTTTCCAAAGAATTATATACTGTTTAATAGGCCTTGAGATACCCGTTCATTTGAGTATAATATTGGGGGGAAATTGAGAAAAAAAATTTTCACTCAAAAAAAAAAGACAGTGTATATATAGTCCATTGATTTTTTTGGCAGAAAAAATTTTTTTCTTTTTTCTTGGCCAAAATTATACTCAAACGAAAGGAAATTTAAAAAGCAATTAATACAAATGCTTTTCAGTGCCAAGTTCCTTTTAGTTTTTGAGAAAATGACGATTAATGAATATCGATTAGGAAAACTTCATTGCACCAAAATTTCCAAAGAATTATATACTGTTTAATAGGCCTTGAGATGCCCGTTCATTTGAGTATAATATTGGGGGGAAATTGAGAAAAAAAATTTTCACTCAAAAAAAAAAGACAGTGTATAGTCCATTGATTTTTTTGGCAGAAAAAATTTTTTTCTTTTTTCTTGGCCAAAATTATACTCAAACGAAAGGAAATTTAAAAAGCAATTAATACAAATGCTTTTCAGTGCCAAGTTCCTTTTAGTTTTTGAGAAAATGACGATTAATGAATATCGATTAGGAAAACTTCATTGCACCAAATTTTCCAAAGAATTATATACTGTTTAATAGGCCTTGAGATGCCCGTTCATTTGAGTATAATATTGGGGGGAAATTGAGAAAAAAAATTTTCACTCAAAAAAAAAAGACAGTGTATAGTCCATTGATTTTTTTGTCAGAAAAAATTTTTTTCTTTTTTCTTGGCCCAAATTATACTCAAACGAAAGGAAATTTAAAAAGCAATTAATACAAATGCTTTTCAGTGCCAAGTTCCTTTTAGTTTTTGAGAAAATGACGATTAATGAATATCGATTAGGAAAACTTCATTGCACCAAATTTTCAAAAGAATTATATACTGTTTAATAGGCCTTGAGATGCCCGTTCATTTGAGTATAATATTGGGGGGAAATTGAGAAAAAAAAATTTCCACTCAAAAAAAAAAGACAGTGTATAGTCCATTGATTTTTTTGTCAGAAAAAATTTTTTTCTTTTTTCTTGGCCAAAATTATACTCAAACGAAAGGAAATTTAAAAAGCAATTAATACAAATGCTTTTCAGTGCCAAGTTCCTTTTAGTTTTTGAGAAAATGACGATTAATGAATATCGATTAGGAAAACTTCATTGCACCAAATTTTCCAAAGAATTATATACTGTTTAATAGGCCTTGAGATGCCCGTTCATTTGAGTATAATATTGGGGGGAAATTGAGAAAAAAAATTTTCACTCAAAAAAAAAAGACAGTGTATAGTCCATTGATTTTTTTGGCAGAAAAAATTTTTTTCTTTTTTCTTGGCCAAAATTATACTCAAACGAAAGGAAATTTAAAAAGCAATTAACACAAATGCTTTTCAGTGCCAATTTCCTTTTAGTTTTTGAGAAAATGACGATTAATGAATATCGATTAGGAAAACTTCATTGCACCAAATTTTCCAAAGAATTATATACTGTTTAATAGGCCTTGAGATGCCCGTTCATTTGAGTATAATATTGGGGGGAAATTGAGAAAAAAAATTTTCACTCAAAAAAAAAGACAGTGTATAGTCCATTGATTTTTTTGGCAGAAAAAATTTTTTTCTTTTTTCTTGGCCAAAATTATACTCAAACGAAAGGAAATTTAAAAAGCAATTAATACAAATGCTTTTCAGTGCCAAGTTCCTTTTAGTTTTTGAGAAAATGACGATTAATGAATATCGATTAGGAAAACTTCATTGCACCAAATTTTCCAAAGAATTATATACTGTTTAATAGGCCTTGAGATGCCCGTTCATTTGAGTATAATATTGGGGGGAAATTGAGAAAAAAAAATTTTCACTCAAAAAAAAAAGACAGTGTATAGTCCATTGATTTTTTTGTCAGAAAAAATTTTTTTCTTTTTTCTTGGCCAAAATTATACTCAAACGAAAGGAAATTTAAAAAGCAATTAATACAAATGCTTTTCAGTGCCAAGTTCCTTTTAGTTTTTGAGAAAATGACGATTAATGAATATCGATTAGGAAAACTTCATTGCACCAAATTTTCCAAAGAATTATATACTGTTTAATAGGCCTTGAGATGCCCGTTCATTTGAGTATAATATTGGGGGGAAATTGAGAAAAAAAATTTTCACTCAAAAAAAAAAGACAGTGTATAGTCCATTGATTTTTTTGGCAGAAAAAATTTTTTTCTTTTTTCTTGGCCAAAATTATACTCAAACGAAAGGAAATTTAAAAAGCAATTAATACAAATGCTTTTCAGTGCCAAGTTCCTTTTAGTTTTTGAGAAAATGGCGATTAATGAATATCGATTAGGAAAACTTCATTGCACCAAATTTTCCAAAGAATTATATACTGTTTAATAGGCCTTGAGATGCCCGTTCATTTGAGTATAATATTGGGGGGAAATTGAGAAAAAAAATTTTCACTCAAAAAAAAAAGACAGTGTATAGTCCATTGATTTTTTTGGCAGAAAAAATTTTTTTCTTTTTTCTTGGCCAAAATTATACTCAAACGAAAGGAAATTTAAAAAGCAATTAACACAAATGCTTTTCAGTGCCAATTTCCTTTTAGTTTTTGAGAAAATGACGATTAATGAATATCGATTAGGAAAACTTCATTGCACCAAATTTTCCAAAGAATTATATACTGTTTAATAGGCCTTGAGATGCCCGTTCATTTGAGTATAATATTGGGGGGAAATTGAGAAAAAAAATTTTCACTCAAAAAAAAAAGACAGTGTATAGTCCATTGATTTTTTTGGCAGAAAAAATTTTTTTCTTTTTTCTTGGCCAAAATTATACTCAAACGAAAGGAAATTTAAAAAGCAATTAATACAAATGCTTTTCAGTGCCAAGTTCCTTTTAGTTTTTGAGAAAATGGCGATTAATGAATATCGATTAGGAAAACTTCATTGCACCAAATTTTCCAAAGAATTATATACTGTTTAATAGGCCTTGAGATGCCCGTTCATTTGAGTATAATATTGGGGGGAAATTGAGAAAAAAAATTTTCACTCAAAAAAAAAGACAGTGTATAGTCCATTGATTTTTTTGGCAGAAAAAATTTTTTTCTTTTTTCTTGGCCAAAATTATACTCAAACGAAAGGAAATTTAAAAAGCAATTAATACAAATGCTTTTCAGTGCCAAGTTCCTTTTAGTTTTTGAGAAAATGACGATTAATGAATATCGATTAGGAAAACTTCATTGCACCAAATTTTCCAAAGAATTATATACTGTTTAATAGGCCTTGAGATGCCCGTTCATTTGAGTATAATATTGGGGGGAAATTGAGAAAAAAAATTTTCACTCAAAAAAAAAAGACAGTGATTTTTTTGGCAGAAAAAATTTTTTTCTTTTTTCTTGGCCAAAATTATACTCAAACGAAAGGAAATTTAAAAAGCAATTAATACAAATGCTTTTCAGTGCCAAGTTCCTTTTAGTTTTTGAGAAAATGACGATTAATGAATATCGATTAGGAAAACTTCATTGCACCAAATTTTCCAAAGAATTATATACTGTTTAATAGGCCTTGAGATGCCCGTTCATTTGAGTATAATATTGGGGGGAAATTGAGAAAAAAAATTTTCACTCAGAAAAAAAAGACAGTGTATAGTCCATTGATTTTTTTGGCAGAAAAAATTTTTTTCTTTTTTCTTGGCCAAAATTATACTCAAACGAAAGGAAATTTAAAAAGCAATTAATACAAATGCTTTTCAGTGCCAAGTTCCTTTTAGTTTTTGAGAAAATGACGATTAATGAATATCGATTAGGAAAACTTCATTGCACCAAATTTTCCAAAGAATTATATACTGTTTAATAGGCCTTGAGATGCCCGTTCATTTGAGTATAATATTGGGGGGAAATTGAGAAAAAAAATTTTCACTCAAAAAAAAAAGACAGTGTATAGTCAGTCCATTGATTTTTTTGGCAGAAAAAATTTTTTTCTTTTTTCTTGGCCAAAATTATACTCAAACGAAAGGAAATTTAAAAAGCAATTAATACAAATGCTTTTCAGTGCCAAGTTCCTTTTAGTTTTTGAGAAAATGACGATTAATGAATATCGATTAGGAAAACTTCATTGCACCAAATTTTCCAAAGAATTATATACTGTTTAATAGGCCTTGAGATGCCCGTTCATTTGAGTATAATATTGGGGGGAAATTGAGAAAAAAAATTTTCACTCAAAAAAAAAAGACAGTGTATAGTCAGTCCATTGATTTTTTTGGCAGAAAAAATTTTTTTCTTTTTTCTTGGCCAAAATTATACTCAAACGAAAGGAAATTTAAAAAGCAATTAATACAAATGCTTTTCAGTGCCAAGTTCCTTTTAGTTTTTGAGAAAATGACGATTAATGAATATCGATTAGGAAAACTTCATTGCACCAAATTTTCCAAAGAATTATATACTGTTTAATAGGCCTTGAGATGCCCGTTCATTTGAGTATAATATTGGGGGGAAATTGAGAAAAAAAATTTTCACTCAAAAAAAAAAGACAGTGTGTAGTCCATTGATTTTTTTGGCAGAAAAAATTTTTTTCTTTTTTCTTGGCCAAAATTATACTCAAACGAAAGGAAATTTAAAAAGCAATTAATACAAATGCTTTTCAGTGCCAAGTTCCTTTTAGTTTTTGGGAAAATGACGATTAATGAATATCGATTAGGAAAACTTCATTGCACCAAATTTTCCAAAGAATTATATACTGTTTAATAGGCCTTGAGATGCCCGTTCATTTGAGTATAATATTGGGGGGAAATTGAGAAAAAAAATTTTCACTCAAAAAAAAAAGACAGTGTGTAGTCCATTGATTTTTTTGGCAGAAAAAATTTTTTTCTTTTTTCTTGGCCAAAATTATACTCAAACGAAAGGAAATTTAAAAAGCAATTAATACAAATGCTTTTCAGTGCCAAGTTCCTTTTAGTTTTTGAGAAAATGACGATTAATGAATATCGATTAGGAAAACTTCATTGCACCAAATTTTCAAAAGAATTATATACTGTTTAATAGGCCTTGAGATGCCCGTTCATTTGAGTATAATATTGGGGGGAAATTGAGAAAAAAAATTTTCACTCAAAAAAAAAAGACAGTGTGTAGTCCATTGATTTTTTTGGCAGAAAAAATTTTTTTCTTTTTTCTTGGCCAAAATTATACTCAAACGAAAGGAAATTTAAAAAGCAATTAATACAAATGCTTTTCAGTGCCAAGTTCCTTTTAGTTTTTGAGAAAATGACGATTAATGAATATCGATTAGGAAAACTTCATTGCACCAAATTTTCCAAAGAATTATATACTGTTTAATAGGCCTTGAGATGCCCGTTCATTTGAGTATAATATTGGGGGGAAATTGAGAAAAAAAATTTTCACTCAAAAAAAAAAGACAGTGTATAGTCCATTGATTTTTTTGGCAGAAAAATTTTTTTTCTTTTTTCTTGGTCAAAATTATACTCAAACGAAAGGAAATTTAAAAAGCAATTAATACAAATGCTTTTCAGTGCCAAGTTCCTTTTAGTTTTTGAGAAAATGACGATTAATGAATATCGATTAGGAAAACTTCATTGCACCAAATTTTCCAAAGAATTATATACTGTTTAATAGGCCTTGAGATGCCCGTTCATTTGAGTATAATATTGGGGGGAAATTGAGAAAAAAAATTTTCACTCAAAAAAAAAGACAGTGTATAAGTCCATTGATTTTTTTGGCATAAAAAATTTTTTTCTTTTTTCTTGGCCAAAATTATACTCAAACGAAAGGAAATTTAAAAAGCAATTAATACAAATGCTTTTCAGTGCCAAGTTCCTTTTAGTTTTTGAGAAAATGACGATTAATGAATATCGATTAGGAAAACTTCATTGCACCAAATTTTCCAAAGAATTATATACTGTTTAATAGGCCTTGAGATGCCCGTTCATTTGAGTATAATATTGGGGGGAAATTGAGAAAAAAAATTTTCACTCAAAAAAAAAAGACAGTGTATAGTCCATTGATTTTTTTGGCAGAAAAAATTTTTTTCTTTTTTCTTGGCCAAAATTATACTCAAACGAAAGGAAATTTAAAAAGCAATTAATACAAATGCTTTTCAGTGCCAAGTTCCTTTTAGTTTTTGAGAAAATGACGATTAATGAATATCGATTAGGAAAACTTCATTGCACCAAATTTTCCAAAGAATTATATACTGTTTAATAGGCCTTGAGATGCCCGTTCATTTGAGTATAATATTGGGGGGAAATTGAGAAAAAAAATTTTCACTCAAAAAAAAAGACAGTGTATAAGTCCATTGATTTTTTTGGCATAAAAAATTTTTTTCTTTTTTCTTGGCCAAAATTATACTCAAACGAAAGGAAATTTAAAAAGCAATTAATACAAATGCTTTTCAGTGCCAAGTTCCTTTTAGTTTTTGAGAAAATGACGATTAATGAATATCGATTAGGAAAACTTCATTGCACCAAATTTTCCAAAGAATTATATACTGTTTAATAGGCCTTGAGATGCCCGTTCATTTGAGTATAATATTGGGGGGAAATTGAGAAAAAAAATTTTCACTTAAAAAAAAAAGACAGTGTCCATTGATTTTTTTGGCAGAAAATATTTTTTTCTTTTTTCTTGGCCAAAATTATACTCAAACGAAAGGAAATTTAAAAAGCAATTAATACAAATGCTTTTCAGTGCCAAGTTCCTTTTAGTTTTTGAGAAAATGACGATTAATGAATATCGATTAGGAAAACTTCATTGCACCAAATTTTCCAAAGAATTATATACTGTTTAATAGGCCTTGAGATGCCCGTTCATTTGAGTATAATATTGGGGGGAAATTGAGAAAAAAAATTTTCACTCAAAAAAAAAAGACAGTGATTTTTTTGGCAGAAAAAATTTTTTTCTTTTTTCTTGGCCAAAATTATACTCAAACGAAAGGAAATTTAAAAAGCAATTAATACAAATGCTTTTCAGTGCCAAGTTCCTTTTAGTTTTTGAGAAAATGACGATTAATGAATATCGATTAGGAAAACTTCATTGCACCAAATTTTCCAAAGAATTATATACTGTTTAATAGGCCTTGAGATGCCCGTTCATTTGAGTATAATATTGGGGGGAAATTGAGAAAAAAAATTTTCACTCAAAAAAAAAAGACAGTGTATAGTCCATTGATTTTTTTGGCAGAAAAAATTTTTTTCTTTTTTTTTGGCCAAAATTATACTCAAACGAAAGGAAATTTAAAATGCAATTAATACAAATGCTTTTCAGTGCCAAGTTCCTTTTAGTTTTTGAGAAAATGACGATTAATGAATATCGATTAGGAAAACTTCATTGCACCAAATTTTCCAAAGAATTATATACTGTTTAATAGGCCTTGAGATGCCCGTTCATTTGAGTATAATATTGGGGGGAAATTGAGAAAAAAAATTTTCACTCAAAAAAAAAAGACAGTGTATAGTCCATTGATTTTTTTGGCAGAAAAAATTTTTTTCTTTTTTCTTGGCCAAAATTATACTCAAACGAAAGGAAATTTAAAAAGCAATTAATACAAATGCTTTTCAGTGCCAAGTTCCTTTTAGTTTTTGAGAAAATGACGATTAATGAATATCGATTAGGAAAACTTCATTGCACCAAATTTTCCAAAGAATTATATACTGTTTAATAGGCCTTGAGATGCCCGTTCATTTGAGTATAATATTGGGGGGAAATTGAGAAAAAAAATTTTCACTCAAAAAAAAAAGACAGTGTATAGTCCATTGATTTTTTTGGCAGAAAAAATTTTTTTCTTTTTTCTTGGCCAAAATTATACTCAAACGAAAGGAAATTTAAAAAGCAATTAATACAAATGCTTTTCAGTGCCAAGTTCCTTTTAGTTTTTGAGAAAATGACGATTAATGAATATCGATTAGGAAAACTTCATTGCACCAAATTTTCCAAAGAATTATATACTGTTTAATAGGCCTTGAGATGCCCGTTCATTTGAGTATAATATTGGGGGGAAATTGAGAAAAAAAATTTTCACTCAGAAAAAAAAGACAGTGTATAGTCCATTGATTTTTTTGGCAGAAAAAATTTTTTTCTTTTTTCTTGGCCAAAATTATACTCAAACGAAAGGAAATTTAAAAAGCAATTAATACAAATGCTTTTCAGTGCCAAGTTCCTTTTAGTTTTTGAGAAAATGACGATTAATGAATATCGATTAGGAAAACTTCATTGCACCAAATTTTCCAAAGAATTATATACTGTTTAATAGGCCTTGAGATGCCCGTTCATTTGAGTATAATATTGGGGGGAAATTGAGAAAAAAAATTTTCACTCAAAAAAAAAAGACAGTGTATAGTCAGTCCATTGATTTTTTTGGCAGAAAAAATTTTTTTCTTTTTTCTTGGCCAAAATTATACTCAAACGAAAGGAAATTTAAAAAGCAATTAATACAAATGCTTTTCAGTGCCAAGTTCCTTTTAGTTTTTGAGAAAATGACGATTAATGAATATCGATTAGGAAAACTTCATTGCACCAAATTTTCCAAAGAATTATATACTGTTTAATAGGCCTTGAGATGCCCGTTCATTTGAGTATAATATTGGGGGGAAATTGAGAAAAAAAATTTTCACTCAGAAAAAAAAGACAGTGTATAGTCCATTGATTTTTTTGGCAGAAAAAATTTTTTTCTTTTTTCTTGGCCAAAATTATACTCAAACGAAAGGAAATTTAAAAAGCAATTAATACAAATGCTTTTCAGTGCCAAGTTCCTTTTAGTTTTTGAGAAAATGACGATTAATGAATATCGATTAGGAAAACTTCATTGCACCAAATTTTCCAAAGAATTATATACTGTTTAATAGGCCTTGAGATGCCCGTTCATTTGAGTATAATATTGGGGGGAAATTGAGAAAAAAAATTTTCACTCAAAAAAAAAAGACAGTGTGTAGTCCATTGATTTTTTTGGCAGAAAAAATTTTTTTCTTTTTTCTTGGCCAAAATTATACTCAAACGAAAGGAAATTTAAAAAGCAATTAATACAAATGCTTTTCAGTGCCAAGTTCCTTTTAGTTTTTGAGAAAATGACGATTAATGAATATCGATTAGGAAAACTTCATTGCACCAAATTTTCCAAAGAATTATATACTGTTTAATAGGCCTTGAGATGCCCGTTCATTTGAGTATAATATTGGGGGGAAATTGAGAAAAAAAATTTTCACTCAAAAAAAAAAGACAGTGTGTAGTCCATTGATTTTTTTGGCAGAAAAAATTTTTTTCTTTTTTCTTGGCCAAAATTATACTCAAACGAAAGGAAATTTAAAAAGCAATTAATACAAATGCTTTTCAGTGCCAAGTTCCTTTTAGTTTTTGAGAAAATGACGATTAATGAATATCGATTAGGAAAACTTCATTGCACCAAATTTTCAAAAGAATTATATACTGTTTAATAGGCCTTGAGATGCCCGTTCATTTGAGTATAATATTGGGGGGAAATTGAGAAAAAAAATTTTCACTCAAAAAAAAAAGACAGTGTAGTCCATTGATTTTTTTGGGAGAAAAAATTTTTTTCTTTTTTCTTGGCCAAAATTATACTCAAACGAAAGGAAATTTAAAAAGCAATTAATACAAATGCTTTTCAGTGCCAAGTTCCTTTTAGTTTTTGAGAAAATGACGATTAATGAATATCGATTAGGAAAACTTCATTGCACCAAATTTTCCAAAGAATTATATACTGTTTAATAGGCCTTGAGATGCCCGTTCATTTGAGTATAATATTGGGGGGAAATTGAGAAAAAAATTTTCACTAAAAAAAAAGACAGTGTATAGTCCATTGATTTTTTTGTCAGAAAAAATTTTTTTCTTTTTTCTTGGCCAAAATTATACTCAAACGAAAGGAAATTTAAAAAGCATTTAATACAAATGCTTTTCAGTGCCAAGTTCCTTTTAGTTTTTGAGAAAATGACGATTAATGAATATCGATTAGGAAAACTTCATTGCACCAAATTTTCCAAAGAATTATATACTGTTTAATAGGCCTAGAGATGCCCGTTCATTTGAGTATAATATTGGGGGGAAATTGAGAAAAAAAATTTTCACTCAAAAAAAAAAAGACAGTGTATATATAGTCCATTGATTTTTTTGGCAGAAAAAATTTTTTTCTTTTTTCTTGGCCAAAATTATACTCAAACGAAAGGAAATTTAAAAAGCAATTAATACAAATGCTTTTCAGTGCCAAGTTCCTTTTAGTTTTTGAGAAAATGACGATTAATGAATATCGATTAGGAAAACTTCATTGCACCAAATTTTCCAAAGAATTATATACTGTTTAATAGGCCTTGAGATGCCCGTTCATTTGAGTATAATATTGGGGGGAAATTGAGAAAAAAAATTTTCACTCAAAAAAAAAAGACAGTGTAGTCCATTGATTTTTTTGGGAGAAAAAATTTTTTTCTTTTTTCTTGGCCAAAATTATACTCAAACGAAAGGAAATTTAAAAAGCAATTAATACAAATGCTTTTCAGTGCCAAGTTCCTTTTAGTTTTTGAGAAAATGACGATTAATGAATATCGATTAGGAAAACTTCATTGCACCAAATTTTCCAAAGAATTATATACTGTTTAATAGGCCTTGAGATGCCCGTTCATTTGAGTATAATATTGGGGGGAAATTGAGAAAAAAAATTTTCACTCAAAAAAAAAAGACAGTGTAGTCCATTGATTTTTTTGGCAGAAAAAATTTTTTTCTTTTTTCTTGGCCAAAATTATACTCAAACGAAAGGAAATTTAAAAAGCAATTAATACAAATGCTTTTCAGTGCCAAGTTCCTTTTAGTTTTTGAGAAAATGACGATTAATGAATATCGATTAGGAAAACTTCATTGCACCAAATTTTCCAAAGAATTATATACTGTTTAATAGGCCTTGAGATGCCCGTTCATTTGAGTATAATATTGGGGGGAAATTGAGAAAAAAAATTTTCACTCAAAAAAAAAAAGACAGTGTATAGTCCATTGATTTTTTTGGCAGAAAAATTTTTTTCTTTTTTCTTGGCCAAAATTATACTCAAACGAAAGGAAATTTAAAAAGCAATTAATACAAATGCTTTTCAGTGCCAAGTTCCTTTTAGTTTTTGAGAAAATGACGATTAATGAATATCGATTAGGAAAACTTCATTGCACCAAATTTTCCAAAGAATTATATACTGTTTAATAGGCCTTGAGATGCCCGTTCATTTGAGTATAATATTGGGGGGAAATTGAGAAAAAAAATTTTCACTCAAAAAAAAAAGACAGTGTAGTCCATTGATTTTTTTGGGAGAAAAAATTTTTTTCTTTTTTCTTGGCCAAAATTATACTCAAACGAAAGGAAATTTAAAAAGCAATTAATACAAATGCTTTTCAGTGCCAAGTTCCTTTTAGTTTTTGAGAAAATGACGATTAATGAATATCGATTAGGAAAACTTCATTGCACCAAATTTTCCAAAGAATTATATACTGTTTAATAGGCCTTGAGATGCCCGTTCATTTGAGTATAATATTGGGGGGAAATTGGGAAAAAAAAAGGATCACTCAAAAAAAAAGACAGTGTATAGTCCATTGATTTTTTTGGCAGAAAAAATTTTTTTCTTTTTTCTTGGCCAAAATTATACTCAAACGAAAGGAAATTTAAAAAGCAATTAATACAAATGCTTTTCAGTGCCAAGTTCCTTTTAGTTTTTGAGAAAATGACGATTAATGAATATCGATTAGGAAAACTTCATTGCACCAAATTTTCCAAAGAATTATATACTGTTTAATAGGCCTTGAGATGCCCGGTCATTTGAGTATAATATTGGGGGGAAATTGAGAAAAAAAATTTCACTCAAAAAAAAAGACAGTGTCCATTGATTTTTTTGGGAGAAAAAATTTTTTTCTTTTTTCTTGGCCAAAATTATACTCAAACGAAAGGAAATTTAAAAAGCAATTAATACAAATGCTTTTCAGTGCCAAGTTCCTTTTAGTTTTTGAGAAAATGACGATTAATGAATATCGATTAGGAAAACTTCATTGCACCAAATTTTCCAAAGAATTATATACTGTTTAATAGGCCTTGAGATGCCCGTTCATTTGAGTATAATATTGGGGGGAAATTGGGGAAAAAAAAGGATCACTCAAAAAAAAAGACAGTGTATAGTCCATTGATTTTTTTGGCAGAAAAAATTTTTTTCTTTTTTCTTGGCCAAAATTATACTCAAACGAAAGGAAATTTAAAAAGCAATTAATACAAATGCTTTTCAGTGCCAAGTTCCTTTTAGTTTTTGAGAAAATGACGATTAATGAATATCGATTAGGAAAACTTCATTGCACCAAATTTTCCAAAGAATAATATACTGTTTAATAGGCCTTGAGATGCCCGTTCATTTGAGTATAATATTGGGGGGAAATTGAGAAAAAAAATGTTCACTCAAAAAAAAAGACAGTGTATAGTCCATTGATTTTTTTGGCAGAAAAAATTTTTTTCTTTTTTCTTGGCCAAAATTATACTCAAACGAAAGGAAATTTAAAAAGCAATTAATACAAATGCTTTTCAGTGCCAAGTTCCTTTTAGTTTTTGAGAAAATGACGATTAATGAATATCGATTAGGAAAACTTCATTGCACCAAAATTTCCAAAGAATTATATACTGTTTAATAGGCCTTGAGATGCCCGTTCATTTGAGTATAATATTGGGGGGAAATTGAGAAAAAAAGGTTCACTCAGAAAAAAAAGACAGTGTATAGTCCATTGATTTTTTTGGCAGAAAAAATTTTTTTCTTTTTTCTTGGCCAAAATTATACTCAAACGAAAGGAAATTTAAAAAGCAATTAATACAAATGCTTTTCAGTGCCAAGTTCCTTTTAGTTTTTGAGAAAATGACGATTAATGAATATCGATTAGGAAAACTTCATTGCACCAAAATTTCCAAAGAATTATATACTGTTTAATAGGCCTTGAGATGCCCGTTCATTTGAGTATAATATTGGGGGGATATTGAGAAAAAAAAGGTTCACTCAGAAAAAAAAGACAGTGTATAGTCCATTGATTTTTTTGGCAGAAAAAATTTTTTTCTTTTTTCTTGGCCAAAATTATACTCAAACGAAAGGAAATTTAAAAAGCAATTAATACAAATGCTTTTCAGTGCCAAGTTCCTTTTAGTTTTTGAGAAAATGACGATTAATGAATATCGATTAGGAAAACTTCATTGCACCAAATTTTCCAAAGAATTATATACTGTTTAATAGGCCTTGAGATGCCCGGTCATTTGAGTATAATATTGGGGGGAAATTGAGAAAAAAAATTTTCACTCAAAAAAAAAGACAGTGTCCATTGATTTTTTTGGCAGAAAAAATTTTTTTCTTTTTTCTTGGCCAAAATTATACTCAAACGAAAGGAAATTTAAAAAGCAATTAATACAAATGCTTTTCAGTGCCAAGTTCCTTTTAGTTTTTGAGAAAATGACGATTAATGAATATCGATTAGGAAAACTTCATTGCACCAAAATTTCCAAAGAATTATATACTGTTTAATAGGCCTTGAGATGCCCGTTCATTTGAGTATAATATTGGGGGGATATTGAGAAAAAAAAGGTTCACTCAGAAAAAAAAGACAGTGTATAGTCCATTGATTTTTTTGGCAGAAAAAATTTTTTTCTTTTTTCTTGGCCAAAATTATACTCAAACGAAAGGAAATTTAAAAAGCAATTAATACAAATGCTTTTCAGTGCCAAGTTCCTTTTAGTTTTTGAGAAAATGACGATTAATGAATATCGATTAGGAAAACTTCATTGCACCAAATTTTCCAAAGAATTATATACTGTTTAATAGGCCTTGAGATGCCCGTTCATTTGAGTATAATATTGGGGGGAAATTGAGAAAAAAAATTTTCACTCAAAAAAAAAAAAAGACAGTGTATAGTCCATTGATTTTTTTGGCAGAAAAAATTTTTTTCTTTTTTCTTGGCCAAAATTATACTCAAACGAAAGGAAATTTAAAAAGCAATTAATACAAATGCTTTTCAGTGCCAAGTTCCTTTTAGTTTTTGAGAAAATGACGATTAATGAATATCGATTAGGAAAACTTCATTGCACCAAATTTTCAAAAGAATTATATACTGTTTAATAGGCCTTGAGATGCCCGTTCATTTGAGTATAATATTGGGGGGAAATTGAGAAAAAAAATTTTCACTCAAAAAAAAAAAGACAGTGTATAGTCCATTGATTTTTTTGGCAGAAAAATTTTTTTCTTTTTTCTTGGCCAAAATTATACTCAAACGAAAGGAAATTTAAAAAGCAATTAATACAAATGCTTTTCAGTGCCAAGTTCCTTTTAGTTTTTGAGAAAATGACGATTAATGAATATCGATTAGGAAAACTTCATTGCACCAAATTTTCCAAAGAATTATATACTGTTTAATAGGCCTTGAGATGCCCGGTCATTTGAGTATAATATTGGGGGGAAATTGAGAAAAAAAATTTTCACTCAAAAAAAAAGACAGTGTCCATTGATTTTTTTGGCAGAAAAAATTTTTTTCTTTTTTCTTGGCCAAAATTATACTCAAACGAAAGGAAATTTAAAAAGCAATTAATACAAATGCTTTTCAGTGCCAAGTTCCTTTTAGTTTTTGAGAAAATGACGATTAATGAATATCGATTAGGAAAACTTCATTGCACCAAATTTTCCAAAGAATTATATACTGTTTAATAGGCCTTGAGATGCCCGTTCATTTGAGTATAATATTGGGGGGAAATTGAGAAAAAAAATTTTCACTCAAAAAAAAAAAGACAGTGTATAGTCCATTGATTTTTTTGGCAGAAAAATTTTTTTCTTTTTTCTTGGCCAAAATTATACTCAAACGAAAGGAAATTTAAAAAGCAATTAATACAAATGCTTTTCAGTGCCAAGTTCCTTTTAGTTTTTGAGAAAATGACGATTAATGAATATCGATTAGGAAAACTTCATTGCACCAAATTTTCAAAAGAATTATATACTGTTTAATAGGCCTTGAGATGCCCGTTCATTTGAGTATAATATTGGGGGGAAATTGAGAAAAAAAATTTTCACTCAAAACAAAAGACAGTGTTATAGTCCATTGATTTTTTTGGCAGAAAAAATTTTTTTCTTTTTTCTTGGCCAAAATTATACTCAAACGAAAGGAAATTTAAAAAGCAATTAATACAAATGCTTTTCAGTGCCAAGTTCCTTTTAGTTTTTGAGAAAATGACGATTAATGAATATCGATTAGGAAAACTTCATTGCACCAAATTTTCCAAAGAATTATATACTGTTTAATAGGCCTTGAGATGCCCGTTCATTTGAGTATAATATTGGGGGGAAATTGAGAAAAAAAATTTTCACTCAAAAAAAAAGACAGTGTATAGTCCATTGATTTTTTTGGCAGAAAAAATTTTTTTCTTTTTTCTTGGCCAAAATTATACTCAAACGAAAGGAAATTTAAAAAGCAATTAATACAAATGCTTTTCAGTGCCAAGTTCCTTTTAGTTTTTGAGAAAATGACGATTAATGAATATCGATTAGGAAAACTTCATTGCACCAAATTTTCCAAAGAATTATATACTGTTTAATAGGCCTTGAGATGCCCGTTCATTTGAGTATAATATTGGGGGGATATTGAGAAAAAAAAGGTTCACTCAGAAAAAAAAGACAGTGTATAGTCCATTGATTTTTTTGTCAGAAAAAATTTTTTTCTTTTTTCTTGGCCAAAATTATACTCAAACGAAAGGAAATTTAAAAAGCAATTAATACAAATGCTTTTCAGTGCCAAGTTCCTTTTAGTTTTTGAGAAAATGACGATTAATGAATATCGATTAGGAAAACTTCATTGCACCAAATTTTCCAAAGAATTATATACTGTTTAATAGGCCTTGAGATGCCCGTTCATTTGAGTATAATATTGGGGGGGAAATTGAGAAAAAAAATTTTCTCTCAAAAAAAAAAGACAGTTATTGTCCATTGATTTTTTTGGCAGAAAAAATTTTTTTCTTTTTTCTTGGCCAAAATTATACTCAAACGAAAGGAAATTTAAAAAGCAATTAATACAAATGCTTTTCAGTGCCAAGTTCCTTTTAGTTTTTGAGAAAATGACGATTAATGAATATCGATTAGGAAAACTTCATTGCACCAAATTTTCCAAAGAATTATATACTGTTTAATAGGCCTTGAGATGCCCGTTCATTTGAGTATAATATTGGGGGGAAATTGAGAAAAAAAATGTTCACTAAAAAAAAAAGACAGTGTATATATTATAGTCCATTGATTTTTTTGGCAGAAAAATTTTTTTTCTTTTTTCTTGGCCAAAATTATACTCAAACGAAAGAAAATTTAAAAAGCAATTAATACAAATGCTTTTCAGTGCCAAGTTCCTTTTAGTTTTTGAGAAAATGACGATTAATGAATATCGATTAGGAAAACTTCATTGCACCAAATTTTCCAAAGAATTATATACTGTTTAATAGGCCTTGAGATGCCCGTTCATTTGAGTATAATATTGGGGGGGAAATTGAGAAAAAAAATTTTCACTCAAAAAAAAAAAAAAAGACAGTGTATAATCCATTGATTTTTTTGGCAGAAAAAATTTTTTTCTTTTTTCTTGGCCAAAATTATACTCAAACGAAAGGAAATTTAAAAAGCAATTAATACAAATGCTTTTCAGTGCCAAGTTCCTTTTAGTTTTTGAGAAAATGACGATTAATGAATATCGATTAGGAAAACTTCATTGCACCAAATTTTCAAAAGAATTATATACTTGAGATGCCCGTTCATTTGAGTATAATATTGGGGGGAAATTCATTTGAGAAAATGACGAACTTGGCACTGAAAAGCATTTGAATTAATTGATTTTTAAATTTCCTTTCGTTTGAGTATAATTTTGGTCAAGAAAAAAGAAGAATACTTTTTTTGCCAAAAAAAAGTCAATGGAATATACCAGGTATGGGCACAGAAATGGCTTGAAGGGCCAAATTTGGGATTTCACAAAACTTACGGAGGGCCGCACTAATTAATATATTACTCGACAAAAATAAATTTTTAGGGCAGCCTTCTCCTAAAACCTTTTTTTAAGTATATTGGTTTCCTAAGCACGGATCTAAAGTCGAAAAGGGAGAAGTACATCAAAATCCTTTATATTTGTTTGACTTTTTATATTTTTGATCCAAATATATTCAAATATATAGACCCCACCCAGTGTAGAAACGGTAATGACATATCATTATTTTTTGGACTACCAGTAATGACACCCACTTACCTTCTGTATTATTTTAAAACATATAATAATGAGTTACTGATAATGACTTATTTTTATCAATATTTAAAATAGAAAATAATTTTTTAAATTTTTTTGAAAATATTTTGAAATCTATTTTTAGACTCAATATTTTTTAAACACTGGTAAGGATATATGTAACCTCATATTTTTTGATTTTTTGTATGTTGGCGAGTAAGCTTACTTGTGTGCAGCAGGTCAATTGTGTTTTTATCTATTAAATATTACATATCGATATAGCTCAGATGGTAGAGCTGTTGACTGGCAATCTGTAGACCTAGGTTCGATTCCCGCACCAGCAAATTTTATTTAAAAAAAAAAAATACAATAAAAAATATTTTTTTTTATATAATTTATTTTTTAGAAAATCTATTTTTAGACTCATTATTTTTGTCAGTACTGGTAAGCACATAGGTAACGATATATTTTTTGATTTTTCTTATGCTGGTGTGTAACGACAACTCATTATTTTTCGCGACATCGCCATATAAAGGTAATAAGAAATGTAATAACAAAAGTAACTAGTTACCATTACCAAGTATGTAGTTACATAACCACATATCTGGTAATGATTTTCTACATTGGGCATAAATGTTATTAAAATATTTTGCCCTCCTTAATACGAATCTGAAGTCAAAAAACTTTGTCGAATTAATCTTCGAAAATATAGTTTTCGTTATTTCGAAAAATTTGGTTTAAGGTTTTCATCACTTTTTCAAATATTTTCAAATTTACTTAATGGATTTTGATCCCTTGTTTAATTAATTGAAATGTGTAAGATTAATTACGTGACGAAAGGAATTTTGATACAAAAGGTGGAAAAATATAATTTTTATAGAAAATCTGAATGTAAATGAAATTTAAAACTCATATGTCCACAACATTTTCGTATCAAAAATTTGTAACAAATATCAAACCTCTCCGGCTCTGATTGCATTAAATTAATTCTTAAATTTTAAAACTTTAATCACAAGACTGATAACCCAGCCAGAAAATTCGAATACTTTTATGAGAGTTCTTATTCAGAAAGTCAAAAATTATTTAAACAAAGCACGTATTTTTTAAATTTTAAACATATTTGTCAAAAATTACTAAGTTTTTGGACGAAAGTAATAGTCTTAGTAAAATGAGTCATAAAAGGCACAAACATTTGAAGGAAATTTTTAAATCTAAATTATAAAAATTATATAAATATTTTTAAATTCTGACTTTATTTTTTTTTAATTTAATTAAAATTGGTTTTAATTTTTTTTCTTAATCAAAAAAATTTTTTTTTTTTGACTGTTTTAAAATTAATGAAGGGCCGCCCTTCATGTATGTTATATTATAAAACTAAATTTTTTTACTATTTATTATTCGGCGTCAGCATTAATTATTTTTTTTACAGGAAGTCATTTTTATAGTTGCTCTAGATAACGCGCGGCTACTTATTTAATTTCAAAAATAATGTGATATTGGTAACTACTTTTTTTTTCAACTACTAATACGTACATATAAGAGCAAGGCTTATTAATTAGTAGCCTGTAACCACTTATTTTTTAACTGTTTATCAGCATATGAATAACTACTTATTTTGGTAACTTTTTACTTGTTAATATTTTTATAATACAGGTGCACAAGTTTTGTTCGTTTTTTCATGCAGTGAATATGGATAGTTATCCACTTACAAAACGACATTATCGCATAAAAATAATGAGTTTTGACACTGAATCACACGCAGTAGACCATAATTCTACTGCTTATTACACTCATTACTGAGATTTTGATTTCAACAATATCGGAGATTATAACATGAGATACCTCCCGTATAAGTATTTGCTTGCTAGATTTTAAAAATTTTTACTTAGTTTTTGATTCAATTATACCGATAAAGTACTACTTTTAATGATATTTATCATTCACAAATACTATCTTGGGGAACAGTTTTAGGTGCACTGAGCCTATTTTAGTCCTTGTAATGAATTTCAGCATAGAGTCTATTTAAATATTTGTGAACTACATAGTGCGACTAAGAAAACATAGACAGACGGTTGAACAAACATCTCTAAATCGACTCAACATGTGATTTTAAGTCGATCGGTCACCACGCAAAATGAGATGTTTTTAAACAGCTACTTTGATACATAAAATTTACTGGGATATTATGGACGTCAGTATTTCAAATACATTACAAGTTTTCAAGAATTAAGTATTAGTAAGTTATTTTTAAATAAATATTCTGAAAATGGTCAACAAAGGAAAAAAATGTATAAAAAGTGTCAGTGTGTTATCATAATAATCACAGTAAGCAGGGATGAATAAAACAAGCAATATAAAAGTTTTTATATTTTTATTTGCAGCAGGTACGTTTATGAGGAGCTTTACAATTAATTTTTTCATATTTTAAAAGTATTTTGTTTAAAAAATTTAAGTTTTGCTTGTTGTTGCCGAAGCAGTTAAAGTATCACAATTATCTTCAAATACTGTCAATCATCGTGTGACGATAAGCCAACTCAATGATGTATTAGAACCTTCGGCCAACATTGAACTTGATGATGTACGAGGAGTTCAAGTTAATGATCAACTAAATGCAGTTAAAACAAATGCGAACACTATCGACGAATCTCGGTCCCAAATTGTTGAGAATGATATAAAATCTGTTAAAAATGCTTTAAATAAAATTGTTCGTAAAGCTCGTGCTGTTCCTTTTGTAGATGATCTTCAAATTCCCGGGAAAATTACACCCAAATTAATCACTGATGTTAATGTTATACAGGCAATTCTAACCCAGAGAAAAAGAAATATGATGAATAAATCTCATCGTCTGAAGAGTTCCTAGTCATTTTAATCGTTACCGCTATGTCTTCTGGCATTAATTCTTCCAATTTATTATATATTTAAAAATATTTAATTTAGTCGCAATTGCGCTACACAGATAAAAATATCACTAAATATTAAGTGACAAAAATAATTGCATGGATGGTAACAGAAACAAATGCGGTTATCGTTAGAGTAACGCTATTTCATTTATTTCGGTATCGGTATTTTACGAATAACGGTATTTGACTTATTTCGGTTACATTATTTTAGGGATAACGGGGTATTTTAAGGGTGATGGTAGTCAGTTGAAAGCGTTTTGAATCGATAACGGTATTTTAGCAGTATTGCATGCGAACCCTGCATAATTGTTAAAATTCAATTTCCGTTTCTAGCACATTTTTAATTGAGTCAGTTATAAAGGGTGAACACACCAAAATTGCGACACTTTGGAAAGCTTATAACTTACTCAAAAAAATTTTTATATTTTGAAATTCAAATACCCTGAGCAGGCTATGACCTTAATTTCATGTATGAGAAATTTCATTCGAATTTGACTTTTAGTTTCGTCAAAAATGACCACCGAGTTAGAAACGAGGCAAATTATTTTGCACGAATATATAAAAATCTGATTCTCAATGCGCGTAAAATTACGAAAAATGTATAAGTTCACCAATCGACAGTTTCTAGGGTTTTACAGCGCTACAGAGAAGGTCTGACAATTGCTAGAAAGCCTGGTAGCGGAGGTGAGCATGACCAAAGTGCTAAAAACAGTGCTCGGAAGGTCCTCAGGGCATTTTCGCAGGATCCGAAGAATTCGTCACGTTCTGTTGCAAAATCTGTACGTAAATCGCAGTCTTTCGTACAAAAGGTAAAGCGGCACTGAGAAGTTTTAAAGCTCAAACAGCACCAGATCGAGACGCAAAGCAGAATGTTACGGTGAAATCGCGCAGCCGCAAGTTGTACGAATCCCAAATCACGAAATATTATGCATTGTTATGGACGACGAAACCCACTGCTTTTAAAATTTCAAATATATTCTGGTCAAGATTTTTATACTGCTGCAAGTCTTAAAGATGCTGCTGAAAGCTGTAATTGAAAATAAATTCCAAGTTTCCAAAATAATACATGGTTTGGCAAGCCATTTGCTCCTGTGGTCGTAAAAGCAGCCTTTCATCGCATTTGGAACAATGAACGCTCAAATTTATCGGGGTGAGTGCCTCAAAAAGCATCTTCTGCCATTTATTAAGAGTCACGTCACCAAACCACTGTACTGGACGGACCTGGCAAGCTGCCACTATGCCAAGGACACATTGCAGTGGTACATTGCAAATAAAATCGATTTTGTACCTCGCGACTGCAATCCACCCAATAGCCCAGAGCTACGCCCTATTAAGGAATATTGGTCAATAGTGATGGGAATATTGAAGAAGACAGGTGAACTGGTAAAATATATTGCAGAATTCTAAACCAAGTGGTTGACGGCGTCGCGAAAGGTCGATGAAGCACTCGTGCAAAAGATGATGGCGCGTGTGCGACGAAAAGTTCGATCAGTTGCATATGGAACAAATAGTAACTAATATTTTAATACTTTTATTACCTCTAAACTTCAAAGTATTCGAATAAAAAAAAATTTTTTTTCAAAGCCATCTAGTTTTTTTCTGGTATTAGTTTCTAAGTGTCGCAATTTTGGTGTGTTCACCCTTTATATTTTGAAGTTTTTTGAATTAAACTTTTTTATTGAAACTCAATAAACGTGTTTGTTTAAACTCAGTAAATTCTTTGCAGCATTAGAAAATATTGAGATTTTGAAACAAGTAAACATTTTCAGACAAATATGAAGTATTTTGAGTCCCTTATATCAAAATCTGTAGGCCATTTTCAACTTAGTTCTATATTTTTTACGGATTTATTTATTCACCCTTAATGGCGCCCAATGCATTGCAGTTCAATGATTTCAATACCAATCAAATCGAATCGAATTTATTTGCAGATTATTTCGAATTAAGTAAAGCTTTTTTCCGGTTGAATTTCAAACAAAAATCCAAAATTAAAAATTGGAATTTACCCGAAATAGTTGTCGTTGGATGATCTTTTATCACTTTAAAGTCAAGTGCAGTAGAAGGAGTGCTTTGAATAAGTTTGTTTAGCTTTGCTGATAATGTTCAATCTCTAAGAAATATTTACCACTGGTTTGCAGAATTTAAGCACGGTCGATCTTCCATCCACGATAAAATTCGTAAAGGTCGTCTAAAAAGTCCAGCCGTGTGGTTGACCTAGTCAGACATGTGACATACCATAAAATACAGGCTCTGGATATTGAAAAGACTGTGCTACCAGAAATCCTACGTCAACATTTAAATGTAAAAAAGATATAAGTCCATTCGATTCCAAATGAATCAAAATATTTTCAAATTAAGGCTCGAGTCGGTTCAGTTCAATCAGTTCACGACACACAGTGCTGTGACTGCACTGTCTGTCGTGAACTGCTCCAAGACCGAATAATAATGATCAAGTTCATATCATTGAAAAGAGTGAATCTTTCAACTGAACTAGTTCGTTCATGAATGACAAAACCCTATAATTCACACGAGTAAATGCTTACAAAAAATACTAAATGCTCAAAATTGTATAAAAAATAAGCAAATGTTGCACAAAAAATGTTATGCATATTTAGACAAAAATATAATTTAAATCTATAAGATTTTATTCAATTAAAAATTGTTTTTAGTAGTTTTATCTAAAATTTTTACAGATTTTTTTTCTATTGGTGTATCACTAAAACCCAGGCTGGCTCTATTCCACTTCGTTTTCTGCGTTAAATCTTTTAAATCTACCCATTCTCCAATGCATTCCGTTCCATTTGACTACACTAAAAGAAAAAAAAAAGATTGTAAAAAGTTTAGTTAAATTTACTAAAACTTAGTTAAAAATTACCTTGCCGAAAAAATTCCAGAAATAAGCAGATTATTTTTGCTAAATATTAGTAAGATAGGAACAACAAATATAAAGCTGCTAAATATAGAGAATTATAGTTATATTTAAGCTAAGTCTTAGTTAATGGAAAATAACAACTTAACCTGCTAAAATTAGCAAAAAAATTTAGCTAAATAATTAGTAGACTAAAAAATCACAAAAAAATTAAAATTTTCAAAATATCAACAATTATTTTAATTTTTGCATTAAAAAATACAAAAATTGTTTTTTCGGACTTTCTATATTTTCATATATTTAGTTAGAATATTCTTCTACCTCAAGTCCAAATTCTAATATGATATTGTCATATTAGATTTTTATTTGTGCTTGTTGAAAATAAGCACACCACGGCTAAAATCTCATTCAAATATTTATTTTGTTTTGAGTTTAAAATTAGTTGTTTTTACAAAATGTATTGACAACAGACATACATATAAATAGTACCCAAAGGGTACTTTTATGTAATTGTTGCTTTCAAAAAGGAGTTGATTTATAACTGGTTTTACCAAATCAGACAGTTCATATACGAAAGTACAAAATTCTCATCCCGTTGGTTTTTTGTACCTTATGTAATGTCTCGTTTTGAGTAGGAAAGTTATCATTTTCTTAGCGGACAACTGAAGAGTAGAGTGATGTCTACGAAACAATTGTATTGTCTATCATGAAAATGATCAACCCTTTTTGAAACAACAAATAAAAATCTAATATGACAATATCATATTAGAATTTGGACTTGAGGTAGAAGAATATTCTAACTAAATATATGAAAATATAGAAAGTCCGAAAAAACAATTTTTGTATTTTTTAATGCAAAAATTAAAATAATTGTTGAAAATAAGCACACCACGGCTAAAATCTCATTCAAATATTTATTTTGTTTTGAGTTTAAAATTAGTTGTTTTTACAAAATGTATTGACAACAGACATACATATAAATAGTACCCAAAGGGTACTTTTATGTAATTGTTGCTTTCAAAAAGGAGTTGATTTATAACTGGTTTTACCAAATCAGACAGTTCATATACGAAAGTACAAAATTCTCATCCCGTTGGTTTTTTGTACCTTATGTAATGTCTCGTTTTGAGTAGGAAAGTTATCATTTTCTTAGCGGACAACTGAAGAGTAAAGTGATGTCTACGAAACAATTGTATTGTCTATCATGAAAATGATCAACCCTTTTTGAAACAACAAATAAAAATCTAATATGACAATATCATATTAGAATTTGGACTTGAGGTAGAAGAATATTCTAACTAAATATATTTCAAAATATCATTTTGATTTTTTTGTAATGGAATTAAAAATCTAGCCTTTTGAAATCAGCAGTTCCACTACCTTCATAGCAAATATTTTTATTTTTAGTCCACTAATAAATACTTAGCAAAATTTTCTGTAGATTTTACGGAATAATTTGCCGTTTTCAATTAAGTAAATTTTAATTAAGTAATTTTTTTTTTTTGGAAAATAATTAAGCTCGAAGTCAGTTTTATTTAATAAATTTATATTTATTTTATTTTTTTTCTATTTATGCCAGCCAAAGGGTGGCGAAATATTGATTAAATAGAAAAAAGATAAAATAAATGTAAATTTGTTAAATAAAACTGAGCTCCAGCTTAATTATTTTCAAAAAAAAAAAAAAACATCAAAATATATATATAATTAACTCAAATTATTTTTATTTAGAATGAATTTGTTGTCAATAATATGTTAATTTATTAAGGTTTATTTAATAAAAAAATATAGAAAACCCTTTAAGACCTAAATATTTTTCGATAGGAAAAAGTCTTTAGAATTTTTGTGTTTTTTATAAAAAAATATTATTAGAATTTTTAGAATCTTCTATTGGAAAAACTCTTCAGAATCGGGGGTGTCTGCTATCTCAGGTTTTTTTTTTTGATAGAAAAAAGTACTCAGAATCAAAGTATTTTCTCAAGAAAAATTCTTTAAAATCTGAGTGTTTTTCTTAAGGAAAAATAACTTAGAACCTGAGGTTTTTCTAAAGTCGTAAAGAATCCGAGGATGTATTTGCAGGGAAAAGACCTCCCTATAGAAAAACCTCAGGGTTTTGTTTACAGAAAAAGTCCTCAGAATCTAAAGGTTTTGTGAAAAAAAATCTAAAAATCTAAGTTTTTCGTAGTAAAAAATCCATCGAACCTGAGAATTTTTCTATAAAAAACAGTCCTTAAAATTTTAGATTTCTTCTCTAGTAAACACCTCAAAACTTAAACGAAAAAATTCCTTAGAACTTGAAAGATTTTCCGTAGAAAGTAATCTTCAGAATCGTAGAGTTTTTCTATTGTCTAAAATTTTTCCGAAATTTTTGGTTATTCTATAGAAAAAATTCCGGAGAATATGGTATAATTGTATTTAGAAAACAGTCCTCAAAATCTTAAAATTTTCTAAAAGAAGAACATTAGTGATTTTCTAGAGGAAAAAGTATAATTTTTTGAAGGAAGATATCATGGAAGTGTGATGGTGTTTCTATAGAAAAAAAGGCCTTTCAACTTGAGTCGTCAGCCTGTAAGGATTTTTTTCTATATTCTATATTTCACTTAAAATTAATGAAAGTTGGATGGTTTTTGTAACTAAATACCGTAGTTTTGACATAGCTGCAGATAAGCAAAAAACATTGCTAAGTCAAATTGTTTACCAGCCTTAATGTGCAGGTATACAACAATAACATATAACGGTTTCAAACAGACTAAAAACAAATGAAACTAATGATGACAACTTTGTGTTTGCACTAGATCATGCGATTTTTATGATTAAAAAACGCCTAAAGGAGAATATTTTTGTCACAAAAAGTTGACAACACATTTATTTTATTTGTGTATTTTTTTTTTTTTTTCTAGAATTACAAAATTAAGCAAAACACAAGAGGCAGCTAGCGGTGATCTCTTTTATGAAAATAATGTACAATTGCCAAAAATATGAGGCACTTATCCTAAATGCGCAGGTAAAAAAAGTGCACTTAAAGAAGGCAATTGCGTACATAATTTTGTAAAATAAAAACGAAACCAAAATTTTGTGCAGTTATATAAAAAGTGGACTTAAGAAAGCGGCAGTTAAATCAAAACTACTGTACTACCAATTGATCTTATTCGTCAAAAACTTAAAAACCATACGTCAGTGTGGCAACATTTGTGAAAAAGGTGACAAAGAGGAGATAAGAAGATAAACAGAAAATCTAAAGTAGAATGTTTGTTTGATCACTTCTGAGAGTAAATTATCATATAGAGACATTTTGACAATAAAATATAAACAATAATACAATTTAATGAAAAATCACTGATGAAGCCTGTCCATAAAAAGGCAGAAACTAAACACTTTCTTACGTATTCGTTGTTTAACGATTCGTTAGAGAAGAATACTTTTCTTTTTACAAAAGTAGACTGCAAAAATACTGTTTCGCTAGTTGTTTACTATGACATTAAAAATAACTGCTTTAAAAACCTGTTACGAAATGGAGTACTTTCCGTTAGTTGATTTTTCAAATAGCTATCATAATAGTTGTTTTGTAGTTTTTCAAAGAAAACGACTGTAATTACAGTTAAAAATAACAACTATTGATTACTACACAAACAACTGTCATATGATAACTCTCAAACTTTTTGAGTGTAGCTCCTTTAAAAAAGCTTTTTCGTTAAATCTAATTTCATTTACTTTAAGGGAGGAATTCTCAGTTTACTGAAAAATTTGATTAAAACTCGTCCAACAAAATTTTCACTGTACATAACTATTTACATTGATACAGAATCTAGTTAAAAAAAATGTTTCTGGATGACAAACAAATAAGTATTTTTGTTGAGAATTTAAATTTTTGTGGCTTCTTAATGCATATAAATAAACAGCAATGCACAGTGGGGCCTTACTTCAAAAAAAAGTGGTAATAATAAAATGGTTCTAAGGTCGGTCAAGATATTTTAATATACACAGAATTTATTTTTTCTTCAAACTTTCCACTGTACTATAAATAAAAGACGGGTTACAAAGTTGCCATAACTTATTAAGAATATCAACAAGGAGACTACTAGAACATACTGTACACAGATTAATACCAGATGTGAAACTAATGACAGGTGTCATAAAAGTATTCTGGAACCGTGTGGTTTTGTTTACACGGAGGTCAAGTCAAGAGGGAGATCACAATATAAAATCTCCATACATTTTGTATTGCGAATTTTTTGTATATTTTGCTTTATCTTTTTAGATTATTGTGCTTTATCTTTTGTGTTTTTCTTAAATTTTTGCATTTTATTTTGCTCATTTTCTGTCAGCCATATTGCCCAAAACAGCTGATTCATATCTGGTATAATTTGTGATACTGTATTTAGAATTCAAATAAAAAAAAAGAAATCTAGATGCAACTATAAAAACTAAAGTTTTCATGATAAACATGGCAGTAAGAGCGAAGAATTTAAAAAACAAACAACATGAAGATTTTTATTATACTTATAGCAGGTTAGAAGAAACTAAAAACTAAAATCTACAAACTTTGTGCTAAATATAAATATTTCTTTATTCATTCTAGTTTTGCTACTTTCTTCAGCAGCCTCAACTGATTCAGTGCCTCAACAGATTTCGTGCCTTAGAGATTTCATTTGTGATTTATTGTGTTCGAAAATGGAATTCAGTACTCCTATTTGTGCTACTAATGGTTTGTGCCTTCATGAGTTCCCTGATAAATGTGCTTTGGAAATTTTCAATTGTAAAAATCCTACAAATAAGTTTAATGATACAAAAGACAATAGATGTCTTATGCATTGGTTGACTAAATGTGATGCGAATATAATTATTTAAATAAGAATTTTGAATAAAAATAAATAACATAAAAAGGCTACTTTGTTAAATATTTGGGTGATCGAGCCGGCTTCTAATAACCTGTTGAACCGGATTTTTGTGCTTTCTCGGATTAGGTTTTTTTACATGTTGATTTTTCAAATATCGAATAATTCGGTTTTTGTTTTTTATCGAATTCCCGATTTTTAAACAACGCGTTTTTTACCTCAAATTTAGTAGAAACTGCAAATTTACAAAATCCACTGTTAAAACGAGTAAAAAAGTTAAAGTCAATCATGCCTATATGACTATATGATACCCTACACCAGCCTGGTTGAAACCAACTAATGTTTGGAATGGGTTGAAATGAACCTGTGTCAAAATTTGTCGATAAAATGATAAAAAAATGAAAGCTTTTAATTTTACCTTATGTTTAAGAGAAAATTTTAAATATTGTCCTTATGACCGATAGTACCAAATATGAACCCATCCTATCTAGAATCAATAAGCTTTGTCTTTGGACGTGAGTAAGCGTACAAAATTTTATTAAAATAGCTTGGTATTTGGTGGGGAGCCTTATATAGAACTAAGTACAAATATTGACCGCTTCAAATCAAAATCGATAAGCTTCGTCCGTGAGCCGATATAAGTCGGTGTACCAAATTTTACTGAAAAATCTTAATCTTTGCGAACTGTAGTGTGAAAAAAACACATTTTTGGGAGATCATTATACGGGCACTGGATCTAAATCTAGACCGATTCTATGTAAAATCAATAGGCTTTGTCGTGGGCTTATATGAATCAGCGTACCAAATTTCATTAAAGTATTTGCGACCAGTAGCGCACAAAACAACCGATTTTTTTTAACTTTTATATTAGCACTAGGTACAAATATGTACCGATTTAAACCGATATAAGTCTGTAGTCTAAATTTAATCAATATATTTTAATATTTGCGACCTGTAGCGTGCGAACATGCGCATTTTTGGGCGACCTTTATTCAGGCACTGGGTCTAAACATGGCCCATGTAAATCAGTATACAAAAGTTCATTGAAATATCTGCGTTATTAGCGACATGTAGCGTGCTAACAAGCCAACTTTGAGGGGAGTTTTTATTGGGAAACTAAGTCTACACATGGACCGATTGTAACTTAAATTATAGGCTTCGTTCTTAGGCCGACATAAGTCAGTGTACGAAATTTCATCATTTCGGACAGACAGACGCATTTCGTTAAATCGAAACAAAAAGTGATTCTAAATCGATCGGTGGATCTAGGTTCAATATTTTTTGGTATTATAAATACCAGCACAAATTTATTATATCCTCTCCAACTAGTGGTGTGGGGTATAAAGATGGTGTTTAATAAAAAAATTAAAATTTTTTATGTGCCCAGGGTATTCAATTATTCGACTTTTTATTTTAATCGATTAATCGTGCAAATAATTATTCGGCTTCTTTTCTTAGCCGATTAATCCTACAAAACTTGAAAATCAATCGATTAATCAAAAAAATTTTGTAGTATAATATACACACATATATTTATTATATTTTCAATAATTTTATTTAAAAAATGGAACAAAAACAATTTTAGTAACTCTTCTAAAATTCATAAAAATAAAAAATATAAACATTGAGAACATATTTCGTAAATATCTCTATTTTTTCTGTCCCCTCTGTGTTCCATATTTAAATTTTATAAAAATCGAAGGGAATCACAGCGCAATGAGTTAAATAGTTAAAGAAGAATAGAACAATTCTTTACTTAATTTGTATCTCTTTTGTAAGAACACATCTATACAAAAATGTGGAGAGAATTCTGTAGAGAATTGATTTTTCCTCTGCGTTTACGTACCCCCACCCCTTTATTTTATTTCCTAAAACATATTATGAATGCAGATATTATGAATGCAGAGTGTTCACTTATTACATTGAGCATTAATTATAGTTAATAACTATAATAATAATTATTAATGCTTTCTTTTAATATAAATATTTCCAAAATTGCAAAAAATAATTACAAAGGTTATACCAGAGGGTATCTATCCACCTCATCTCGCACAACCCTCTCTCTATTTATTTGGTCGCATTTGTTATAAATAGATTTTCTTTTGGATTTTTCTCTTTGCCCGAGTTTGGCCCGAGTTCACTAATTATCGAGAGATCCGTGAGTAGCAAGTTAATCTATAAAATATATAATCTTTGGTTATACCAAGAAGCATATATAACTAGGAGATACAATCGCTATCGGATCGCACATCTCATCGGACATGGGACAGAAAATTATGACCAAAATCATAATGTTCTCTGACAACGCCATGATATTCTGTCCGATGTCTGGTCCGATAGCGATTGTACCTCCTAGTTATATATGCTTCTTGGTTATACATAAATAGATACCACTACACACAGGAAAAAAATTTCCAACCGAATTGCTAAGCCTATTTTGGTTGCGACAACCAATAAATTCGGCTGGTGAAACCATATTGGAATGTGATTCCTAACTATTTTGGGTACTGCAACTAAAATTCAGTTGTTAAACCGAATTTTGTTGTGTGTGTTGTTGTGTGTGTGTACATTTCTAGATCTGTCACAACAACAGAGTAGTATTTTGGAAGGTGACAAAGTAAACTGTGACAATTTTTTGTTATTTTTTAATATTTAAGATATTTAAGAAGTTTATTAACGCTTCGAAATGAAAACAAGAAATTCTCATTGAGTTTAAGCTAACAAATATGTATTTCTGGAATCTAAAAAGTCGTCTAATGATGTTTCCTTAGGCTTGAATTAAATCCGGATAGGTACAAGCCTACAGCAATTTTTTTTTCACATTTTGTTAAATAAGTTTTAGGATTTTAGTATATTTCTTTTATAAAAAATAGATATTTTTTTAAATATTTTTGCAATTTTTTACTAATTTTGATTAATCGATTAATCCGTATTAAATTATTCGAATTATTCGGTATTCGAAATTTGGACATTTTATACTATTCGAACAATTTTTGTTCGATTAATCGATTGAATACCCCTAATAGCTTTCAAATGAAGCGTATTATTGAGCAGCTAACGGAAAAATACCCGGCGTTTAAAATTCGCTTTCGTAATGTATTTTTATGAAAAAATGTTCTCGAATTTTTGGAAAATATTTAGCTTAAACGTTTAGTAGAGCTCATCATATTATGGGAAAAATATTTTAAAAAATTACGTAGAATAATTTTGGTCCAACAAAGCATCATTTTGTTTGAAACAACCCAGTCAGAAATTTCCAGTTATACACAAAATTAAGTACTGGGTAACCACGATGTTAAAAAAAAACGCCTGGTAGAACACTCATTTGGGACGCTTTGATAGCATTTGCAAAAATTGTTTTGCCAGAATGTGATTTACAAAAATTTCAGTGGTTTATAAAAAAAACCATTGACAAAAAATTGGCTTGAGTGCCATGCCAACGTTTAAAGAAAAGTACTGTCCAGTCAGAAATTGCTAACGGTATAAAAATAATTCACTGGTAGAGCACTGATGTTATGAAAATGATTACGCTTCGTTAAAAAAGGTTTGTAGTCGGAAGGTTCCAAGTTCAAATCTGGTTGCAGACAAAAAAAACTCTTTTTGGCTTTTTTAATTAAAAAAAATTTTTTTTTGTGGGAAAGTTACTTTAAGACTAATTTTTTTCCCCCCAACGCTGATATATTAGTTCAAACAAAATTTTTACAAGTTGTCACCCTAGCATTCTAGCTAGGGTGACCATTTTTTTCTGACTGTAAATCAGTAGAAATTTTTTAAAATGTAATCACCAAAAAAAAAAAAAAAACAAAAAAAAAAGTATTATATTGCCAACTGAATTTGTGCCAATCGTATGGTTCGTTTGCCGCAACAAAATTTTTCGTTTAATAGGTACTAGCGCATTTTTGTTTAGGCCAGTGAATTTAACTTCTCGCAAACACATTGTTTGCGATTACCACAATGAACCAATCGATTGGCTTAAAATTCAACTGTGAGAACAAATCTGTTTGTGGGTACTTTTTTTTCACATAATTACGTTAGATAATTAAAAATATTTTATAGACAATTTTAAGGTTTTGTGAATTTCTACTGTCGAAAACACCTCTGAAAGTGTATTTGAAAGGATTTTGCAGTAGTTAAATACTGCCAGAAAATGAGGTATCGACCCAGAGAGAACAAGCTGTGAGTAGCTCGGGAAAGCAAATGGAAACATGTTGTTACATAGAAAAAATTTCATTGCAACATGTTAACTTAAAATTGTTGCTATTAACACGAACTTTTATTTTAATTTTATTGTACTATTTTCTATTAAAATTTAATATTCTTTTTATTTTATTTATTTGTTCGTAAAAATAGTGAATATTTAAAAAATGTGTTGAAATATTATTAAAAAATATGAAAAAAGTGAATTAAGAGAGCCATATTTTACACTCAATGTTTTCATTTGCTGTGCCCGACTTCACGAACAAAAATAAAGAACAGAGATTGAGCGAGGAAGAGAAGTATAGAAGGCCACTAGTATCAGCGTACCATAAAATAAAAAATATGTATTACAAGAGAAGGTTTTTGGATGACTAAAAATTTTAGTGAACTGTTTTATTTTAAGATTTCAATTCAGGCTGCCCCCTTAATTTCTTTTCTTGTTACACAAAATATTAAATTTTGTCTTAAACTTTTGGTGGCCATATATTTTGTATATTTTTTGTTATAAAATAAAAAATATACATAAATGTATGTTTAGTTTCAGTTTGTAACAAATTTCAAGTTATTTTTAAGACTAAAATTTCTGACTTAATTCTTAAACAGGTTTTTAAAGTAAAAATTTGAAGGCATTTAAAACTCTTACATAAGCCATATTAAAGTGTCTGCAACTTAAAAAAATTTATTTAATTTATGTGACAATAAATATTGCTAAATATACAAAGGATATATATAGAACACTGAAAATAGTATTTAGTAATAAGAACTTAATAATTTTTTGTATATAAAAACCAATCGACAGTTCAAAAACATAAGTTGTATTCAATAACTACAAGAACAAACAACATGAAAGCTTTTATTGTGTTAGGTAAGTATAATTATATAAGGCTTTTGTTTAGGATATTTAACAAAATCCTTTGAAATTACAGCAGCTGTTTGTTGGGTTTATGTAATGGTATCAGCTGATGTTAATATGGGTCATAATACTGGTGGAGAACATAAAAATCCATTAGATGCTAAAGATTCTGAAGTTCCTGTAGTAGATATTCACAAGCCTACACAATTAACTCAACAAGTTGTGCAACATGCTGAACAACATATTGTTGAGGTAATAAATCATCATATTGCTAACAAGGAAACTTTAAAACCTACTGTAAAAGTTCAACATATAGAGCTTCAGGCAACTGATCCTGCAAAAGTTTCTGTAGAAATACCATCAGATGTTCAACAAGTAGTGACACAAGTATCGCAACATGTTCCAGTTATGATAAATCAACATGATGCTAAACAACGATTGATACGCTCACCCTCCCATGGACACCTTAAATCAATTGTTAAACAAGCTCAATATCCTATTGGACAAAATCAGGTCTCCGATGAAGAACAAAAGAAATGTGATTACAAATGTACTCAATATGATGTGCCAGTTTGTGGTTTTAATGGACGTTGTTATCGGGAATTTGAGAGTCAGTGTTCTTTGAGCAAATACAATTGTTTGACTGCACTAAAAAGTAAGTTTTAACTTAAGTGGAAAAAATATTTTTATTTTAAATTTTCTAAATTTGTTTTCTTTTAAGCTTTCCGGACGGTGGACGAGAGATTATGCCAAGATACCACCACCACCAAATGTTACCAAGGCGATATGTAGAACGATACGAAGCTGCAAATAAAAATGTTTTGATTTTCAATAACTTAGTAATCGGGCTTGTGTTCCAAAAGTCCGCGAAATTTTAAATAGAACTTTCAGAACTAATAACAAACTGGCTTTTAATAAAAATTATTATAAACATAAAAAGATTTATGAAAGTACACTGGCTTTATAAAAACTTTAATGCAGCTTAGCATACAGACAATAAAAACTTAAAATTCAGACTTTATGAAAACATTTCCCAGCAAAATTTTTTTGAACTTGTTGCCTTTGAATCTGTTCCAGAACAGGTGTTTTGACCACCGGTTCCGTGGAACAGGTTCTAGAACTGATTCCTGTAAGTCAAAATGGAAGGCTTTACTGTCGCAGAACCGGTTCTATAACTGGTTCTAGAACCGGTCACAAAGCAATCTGTTCTAGTTTGGAGGAACAAAACCTGTTGCTTTTGGGACAAACTCAAACAAAAATCACCGATGATAGAACATAAATTAGAACAGGTTGCATGCAAGTACAAGTTGTGCTACAACCGGTTCTTTGCATCCGACAATTTTACTGGGTTACTATACCTAGGTAACTTCAAATCACAAAACTTAGGTAACTTAGCTAACATAATTTAACTTTATACTGATAAAAACTTGAAATATAGATTTTGATAAAAAAAAAAATAGTAGCTGCGAATGCATCCTTTGTGGAACTTAAAAGCTTCTAGTCTATATTTTGAAAAAATCTACTGATAAAAACGATTAAATCTCAATACAAGACTTTTAG
Organism: Leucophora obtusa; assembly: GCA_949987735.1. NCBI lineage: Eukaryota > Metazoa > Arthropoda > Insecta > Diptera > Anthomyiidae > Leucophora > Leucophora obtusa. Next base: position 27,354,889 of record OX465296.1, on the reverse strand, counting down.
AGTATCAAAAAATGTGAAACCTGGCCGCTATTGCAACTTATACACTGAGAGAATTATTTTCACTTCAGTAATGAATTTTTTCATAGTTTCAATGAAAGTTGTCACTGGAACTCGTCCATTGAAACTTTTCATAGAATCTATGAAACAGGTTTCATTAAAGTCAATGTATATGAAAAGTTCATAAAATTAATGAAACTCTTCATAAAATTAATAGGCCTTTAGTCCAATGAATAAATCATTCAGCCAATGAAGAGCTTCATAAAATCTATGAAGCAATTTCATTTACTATTATTTATTATAGTTGGTTGTTGTCGTTGCTAAGCTGGAGTGGATAAATAAAAAGTATTAAGAAAATGCAAAAAGCGTAATAAAATTGTAGCATATTTTACGGATGTACAAAATATATCTAAGGAGAGAATTCATTAAATTAAAAAGTTTCATAAAAAAAGTTTCGAAAAAATTAATATGATTTATAAAAAAATTTCATAGTCCAAAATTAATTAAAAAGCTAAATAAATAAAAATTATAAAAGACTATACTCTCAGGAAATGACGATATTTTATAAAAAAAAAAATTAAAAAGAGTAAATACTATTGAAAAATTTCATATATATAAAGAACACTTTCATTAAATTTATGGAGATCTAATTTATGAAATTCAATGAATTTTTTTAACGAAATTATGAAATTTTATGAAAGAAAAGTTATGGAAAATTTTATAATATTATTTAAATATTATATACATAATGAAATTCTTCATTGGTTCTACGAAAAAAATTCTATGAAATTATATCATTAATATCATGAAGGATAATTCTTTCAGCGTAGTTAAAACTTTTTTTATCACTCCAAAATTTGTGAAAAAAAAGAACAATCTATAATTATTTCGTTTAGTAAGGGGTTTTAATCGATCCCAGCAATAAAAGAGATACCAAAGCAGTAGAAAAGCACTACAATTAATGATCTAGATGTACTTCTTTTTTAACAGAAACACTAATGATTTAAAAATTGAGTTGTTACATTAGAGGATCTAATATTTGAATTAAAACCTTGTGTAAATTGTTAGCTATTATGTTGCATTTATATCTGCACCCAAATCCCGAGATTTCGACTAAAATTAAGATTTCAGTGAAAATCTCATGTGAAATCTCGAGATTCCCTATGCAAAAGAAATCCCGTATATTTGCGATATTCTAATCTCATGAAAATCTCACAAATGTGGAGACTCCCAGCAAAATCTCAGTAATGGGTGCTCATTACTAATATCTAAATAATAAGCAGTAGAATTAGGTTCTACTGCTTATAATTCGGCGTCAAAACTCATTATTTTTGTTCGACAAGGTCGTTGTTGTTAGTATGTAGTTGTCCATATTCGCTGCATGAAAAAATGCACAAAATTTGTTCACCGGCTTACAAAAGAATATAAAATAAGTAGTTACCAAAATAAGTAGTTATTCGTGTGCTTATACGCAGTTAAAAAATAAGTTGTTAAATAATACGACTTACTTATATACTTACTAATGGTTAAAAAATAAGTAGTTACCAAATTCATATTATCTTTATAAATAAATAAGTAGTCGCGCGTAAGCTGGAATGCTTATAAAAACGACTTCGCCTAACAAAAATAACTAGTACTGATGCCGAGTTATAAGTAGTAATAAATTTTATTTTCATTATATAACCACTTATTTGGTAATGAAAGATTTTGCTGGGCTTTTACGGAATACAACACTGTGTTTCGCTTAAATTGTAGAGTTTTTGCATGAAAAAGTGGCAACGATGGTCAACAGCTGACTAAAAAAATAACCTAAAAATAACACAAAATAATGAAATAAAAAAATTATTATAACCATAATAAATATAACTTTAGACCCATGGAAATGTACAAATGATTATAAGAAGTAATGCGTGGTTCTAATTTTTGCTTCCCGCGAAGCACAACTATGAAGAAAGCATTGGGAAGTGCATGTCTTCCTTCCACAAAAAAAAAAAAATTTACTAACACATAGCGTTAGATCCTTACATAAAATAATGTAAATTGTACTCCGCCAATGAAGAAAATTGTTTTTAGAAATATTTATAATTTGAGGTTATTTTTTTATGGTACTTTGTTTACAACAAAAAAAAAAAAAATTCAGTTGCCAAATTTCGAATTTTTTTTCTTTGATTATGTTATTTGAAGCCGACTTATATATTGTTAATAAGTTATTATTGCAATTAAAATTGTATTAATTATAAATTTAATTATGTTAATGTACAATTGTTCGATGTTTTTTAAGAGACTTTAAGTCTTATTTGCACTAAAATAAAATAAAATAAATAAATAAATAAAAATCGAAATCTCGCTACAGTCATAAAGTGCAACTGTAAACGGTCAAGATTTCAGGTCGAGATTTCCATTGAAATCTCGGGATTTGAAAACAGATATAAACGCAAATTTAGTATTCTGACTTTACAAAACCATTATTAAACCTACAAATTAATTTTCTTTTTATAACTTCATAATAAAAGATCAAAATTCAGTCTTCGAAAAACAGCGTTTAAGCATAAAAAATTGTTAAGACTTAATAACCCAGTGTAGAAACGGTAATGACATATCATTATTTTTTGGACTACCGGTAATGACATCCACTTACCTTCTGCATTATTTTAAAAAATATAATAATGAGTTACTGATAATGAATTATTTTTATCATTATTTCAAATAGAAAATAATTTTCTATATTTTTTTTTTTAATTTTTTGAAATCTATTTTTAGACTTAATAATTTTTAAACACTGGTATGTAACCACATATTTTATGCTTTTTTGTATTTTGGCGAGTAAGCTTACTTGTGTGCAGCAGGTCAATTATGTTTTTATCTATTAAATATTACATGTCGATATAGCTCAGATGGTAGAGCTATTGACTGGCAATCTGTAGACCCAGGTTCGATTCCTGCACCAGCAAATTTTATTTAAAAAAAAAATACAATAAAAAATATTTTTTTTTATATAATTTATTTTTTGAGAATCTATTTTTAGACTCATTATTTTTGTCAGTACTGGTAAGCACATAGGTAACGATTTTTTTGTATGTACCAATTATCATTTTTTTATTACGGACTACTGCAGAGTTCAGAGCGAAATCAAAAAAGAAAAAAAAAAGGAAAAAAAAGGAAAAAGAGGGAAAAAGGAGAGAAAAAGAAGAAAAAAAAGGAAAAAGAGGGGAAAAGGAGAGAAAAAAGAGGAGAAAAAAGGATAAAGTGAAAGAAATACAAATTTGTTATGAATAATAATATGAAATATAAAATTTTTTCCTTATTTTCATTTAACCAGTCGTCATTTAAAAAATCTCAATAGATATTTTAACAAATTCATTAAAAAACTGATAATTTTGATCATAAAAAAATTAAAGTTTGTTGAGAAATGTAGTTAAAAGATCTAAATTTCAAATTAGATTTTCGAAATTGTATGTAGATCAATTTCGTTTGAAATTTTTCTAATTTCAAACGACAAAGAGAAATTTCATTTTTAAATTTCGCATTTTTTAATACAAAATTCCAATTTTAATTGAAAATTTTTTAAATAAAAATAAACGCCCTTATTATTTAAATTTTCCAAATGTATATTTTTGTTGACTTTAGTTAAAATTTTGGGTGGCAGCGTGTTTATTTTTGCAGCATTCTGATTGGTTAATTTATTTTCAACCAATTAAAATATTTGAAAATGTAAATATTTCTTTAGGATTTTCATACTTAAAATGAACAAAGCCGTTTAAATATAAAGTCGACTTTAAAAGTAAAATTCTGTTTGATAGTAAGGCACCGTAAGTTGTTCGGATTTAACGTGAAAAAATTGTTATACTCCTCAATATAAAAAAATGATAATTTTCCACGACAATGTATTTCACGTGAAAACTGAGTAGAGATTGTTTTGTTTTTTAAATTAAAATTTGAGTAAAATTAAAGTTCGAGTAAAATTTTTCCACGTGAAAAACCACTTACGGTGCTTTTGCGAAAAAAACTAAATTTTATTTTGAATTTTTTGCATTAAAATTGCAGAACTGAACTTCTAATGGAATTTTCTAAATTTGAAGTGGTAAATGCTACTATATTTTAGAATTTTCTCATTTCGAAATTAAAAATCGAAATTTCTCTTAAAATTTTCTCAATATTGTAAGAAAACAATTAATTACCGTTATTTTTGTTCAGATTTTAGATCAAATTTGACAAATTCCAAATAGAATTCACAATTAATTTCACTTGAAATTCTCCAAATTTCATTCGGAAAGATATGGTGGAGTTCTTTTTTAGGTCTTTCCAAAGGATTGTATTGAACTTATTCCAGTCTGTCTTTCGGAAATCCTGAGTATACATGTTGATATCGTAGAGTATATAGTATATGTTCCTGAAATAATTTCTTTTGAAATACTCAATTTTTGATTGCCTGCGAGTAATTGACTAGCGTTAGATCCTGCACTTCCTCCCAACCTGCAAAGTGTTTTAACTTTAAAATACTGAATGTTGGTGTAGCGTCAAAGCAAAATTGGCCAGTAATTCTTTTTGTTAATAACGGCATCTGACTCCCACAGCTATACCAAAACCGATATGAAAATTTAATTATACAAAGTTTTCCAAATGTTGATCACGAACCACTGAGCGTCCATAATAGCATCCCAGGTGGTCTGAGAAACATTCCGAAAAAATAATTAAAAAACAATAATTTTTTAAATATTAGAAGTTTTTAGTTAAAATTTATAACTGAAGTATAAAAAATCAGCTTCTAATAAATAAAGTGAATACAAAAATAATAAAACTAATTTCAATACTTTTTAGGAAATATTAACTTTTTGTATTGTTGTTAAAAAGTAATCTCTGAGTTAAATACTTGTAATCATCTCAATCAAATTTTGAGGACTTTTCAGACTCCGGCGACGTTTTTCGTAAAATTTTCAAAGTTTAATTTAATGAAATCCGCGATTTAAATCGTCATATGTATATCGAAAAATGGATTCTTTGAAATTTCTGAAAAAATATATGCAGTGTGTTCGATTAGTCGAAATTCTTACTACTTTTACTACAATTGGAAAGTTTTGTTTACATTTTATATTGAAATTTTGCAGCTGTAGTAAAAGTAGTAACTTGTAGTAAGTAAACGAACACGCTTATGTTGTTCCTCTAGCAAGTTTCATAGAATTCAAATAGAGTGCGGAAATTTCAATTGTTGATTTTATATGTTATTTAATATAAACTTTTTTAGGCATTACTAACCCATCCTTGTTGGATGTCAAATACGTATCAAATATTAAAGTTTTTATTGAAAAATATAACTTGGAATTTTCCGTTGGACTTTATATTGTCTTTTATACCTAAAGCGTCGCTCATAAAATCGTTAACCTTGCGCTGCGGAGTCAAAAAACGTCCAACAAGTAGCGTATGGGCAAACCAAAGGGGTTAAAATATATTTTTTGTGAAAATTAAAAAAAAAAATTTTAAGTAAATGAATGTTATTTTTGTTTGACTCAAGAAATTTTTTCCAAAAGAGAAAGCTCAATCATTTATCTTTTAGAAAAGTATTGGAAAATTTAATGGTTTTTGCTATGGAATATCATTTTTGTCTTATTAGTATTTCATTTAGAAACAAACAGCTTTGTGTTAATCTCAATGACTAGAACATCAAAAAACTTGCTATGTAAATACACTATAAACAGATTTTTAATTGAATTTTAATTTGGTTAATTTGTTTTAATGTTTTCAAATCAAGTAGACTTTGAAAATATAGGCAATAAAAAAGCTAATTGGTTTAATTTTAACTACTACTTTCTAATCAGTTTTGGAAAATAGGTGTCCATAAAATTGTTATCGCTTGAAAAGGAAAAGTCATTTTTATACACTACAAAATGTTATAGTTGAAAAGAAATAAAAAATATCCGTACACACTATAAAATGACTTGATTTAAATTTCTTTGTTAGTGGTGAACAGTGGTTTTATGAATGCTCAAATTTAAGCTCAAGTCGTGGCTTTATAAAATCTAGATTTAAAGTCTTATACCTGACAATAAAAAAGTCACGACATTAACCCTTTATCGTGGCTTAATAAAGTCTCGGTTTTTGCTATTAATCATGATTTGATAAGAAATCAATTGTGGTTTAAAAAGTTTCGATTTTAAACAATAATTTCAGTTTTATAAAGCCTCCATTTTAAGCATTAATGATGGTTTTAAAATTTTAAAGCTTCCCAGTGTAGAAAATCATTACCAGATATGTGGTTATGTAACTTCATACTTGGTAATGGTAACTAGTTACTTTTGTTATTACATTTCTTATTACCTTTATATGGCGATGTCGCGAAAAATAACCCGATTTTAAACTTTAATCATGGCTTTGCAAAGCCTCGATTTTAAGCCTTACTTAATCATGGCTTAACAAAGTCTTTATATTAAGCATAAAACGTTTTTTTTAATTCGAGCTTTAGTAGTGGTTATTAGAGGTTCGTATTCCAGCTTTAATCGTGGTTTTAGAAAGTTTGGATTTTAAGCCTAAGTAAGAGGGTTAAAATGTTCCGCAAAAATATTTGTCATGAAATTCTACTATAAGTCTCTGAAGATATCAAAGTTGAAAATTTAACTTCAATGCCAGAAATAAGTCAAAACTTAAAATGCGTTTAAGGGTTAATCTCGTACTTATTCAGAATTGGTGCTGAAATGTCCAACAAAGCTGGATTCAAGGGGGAAACCATGTGAATCGTCCATTTAAGGAATAGCATGTGTTCAGTGAACTTATGTAAAACACTACGAGGAACATTATTAACCCTCTAGCTCTTCAACTTACGGGTCTTTTTTGTCCCTTTTTAAAAAGTGGCCAAAAAAGTCTCTTTAATTGAAAAGTTAGAGGGTTAAAATGTTCCACAAAAATGTTCCTCGTAGTGTTTTTTATAAGTTCCCTCAACACATGCTGCACCTAAAATGGAAGATTTACTTGGTTTCCTATGCCGATTCACAATAAACATTTGAAAAAGGGGGGAAACTTTAAATCCCAAAAACAAAAATTTCGATGTGATCTTTTAAAACGCCAAAACACTTATATTTTTTTTGGTCTCCTCCATTGTCGAAACGCTGTAATTTTTTTCGTGTTGTACTGTGTTATGGTTTTTATGGTGAATTATCAAACATTTTGCTTAATTTCTTTTAACTCAATATTTCGAGTGTAGCATGTTTGAATTACTTCAATTAAAATTAGCATATTCTAGTTGGATTCTATTTTAGACTTTTCGTTTTTTTTGCATGTTTATCAATCGAAAAAAAATAGTGTTAATTACATTTCCGCTAAGATTGTTATAGTCGTATCCCAGTATATTTTGCTATTCTATAAAATAAATAAATATAAATTTTCTACCAACGCCCATTATTAAGGATTGGCCAACATTTAGTTAGAACAGTTTTTTTCTTCCATACACTAATTAATAATTTTAATGTTTTCCTCTTTTAAGACACCATAGGATATTATGGTCTGTTAAACTTATCCAGTATTTAGAATAAGTTGGTCAATTTCTGTTTGAGTTTAAAGATTTTGGTAAATTTTAAGAGATTTTTTTATACATGCGTGTTTAAGCAAGCTGTTTAGGTATTTTTTGTTTAGAAATATTTTAGATTTTAATTTGAATTAAAAAAGAAAAAGACAAATTAATGTTTTCTAAGTGACAATAGCAGCATCCTTTTCGTTTACCCAGGAAAAATTCCAATCTTTGCAAGCAATTTAATTATAAAAAATAGATTTAATTTTCCTTTATTATATACTCTTCGAAAATACTCTTTAGTTTTATTATTCAACAACTTGTTCTTCTGACACATCATTTACTTTTTGCCCGTATATATCAATCTAATCAAAAGCTATCAAAAGACTTCTAATTAACATTTTTAATGAACTCATTTAATTTTAAATGTACTTGATTTAAAAGTTAAAAATACAAAGGCAAAAAAAAATAACTAAAACACATAAAAAGCTGTAGCAACAGCAGAGACTCTAATAACACTTTTAACATGTTAATTAGCAGCTTTGCAGCAAAAAAATAATGTACAGCTTTTGCTTCATACATGAATAATGTAATCAATGTACAAGTTTAATATAAAATGCATTAAAGGATCCTTCCTCTTTTGTATGTGGTATGAAACACTATCATCATTTAAATTGTATTTTTATGTTTTTGTTTCGATATGAACAACAAAAATATTATGCTATATTAAAATCTAATAAAAATGATAACAATTACACCAATTCCAATTTTTTTTTGTAAAGGTAATAAAATTGGTTTTTTGCAAATTCTAAGCTTTAAAGAGTCTACTGGTTTTGGGACCATCTTTTAATATTTAATAGTATACAACACTTTTAGTTCATTTCCATTCTTGGGCTAGTTCGTTTGCTTTGTTTGACAATTTTAATAATATGAATGAAAATCAGAAAGATCATTTAAAATAGCACCAAATGAACTAGAATGCTTAAAGCCACACTAATAGAAAAAAGCTGTACAAAATTTAGTTAAAATTATACTTAAAATTAGTTAAAAATGATGTTGCAGAAAAAACTGCTAAAATTAGCAGATTAGTTTTGCTATATATTAGTACGATTGGAACAGCAAAAATAACTGTTAAGTATAACAGAAAAAAAGAGACGCCGAAGCAGTAGAAAAAGCACTACAATTGATGATCTAGATGTACTTCTGTGGTGTAATGGTTAGCGCGTTGGACTGTTACACGTGAGGTTGCTGGTTCGAGCCCCAACCAAGGCAACATCAATTTATGAAAAATAGTAATATGTATGAGTTTTTTCTATCCCTCATACATATCGCAGCATCCTCCTTCGATGTTCCCATAGCACTTAACCCCACCGAAGTAAAATAATACAACAGGGCTATGAACTAAAAAGCTTCAACAAAGTTCGCCAACTCACCATCAGATGGCCCGCAACAACTGTTCCAAAATTCAACATCTCGCGCAATTACAGTGTTGCCATATTTGAAGCCCTTTATCTTTCACTACCTTTCACTTCTTCTCTATCCCCTTTCCAAAGGAAGCGACTCGTTAATTAATAGGAAGAATTTCCTGAGAGTTGCTTCTCTTAAAAAAAAAAAAAAAACATACTCGTAAGCACTACTGCCCAGTGTAGAAAATCATTAGCAGATATGTGGTTATGTAACTACATACTTGGTAATGGTAACTAGTTACTTTTGTTATTACATTTCTTATTACCTATATCTGTCGATGTCGCGAAAAATAATGAGTTGTCGTTACACACCAGCATACGAAAAATCAAAAAATATATCGTTACCTATGTGCTTACCAGTACTGACAAAAATAATGAGTCTAGAAATAGATTTTCTGAAAATTAAATTATATAAAAAAAAATATTTTTTATTGTATTTTTTTTTTTTTTTTTAAATAAAATTTGCTGGTGCGGGAATCGAACCTGGGTCTACAGATTGCCAGTCAACAGCTCTACCATCTGAGCTATATCGACATGTAATATTTAATAGATAAAAACACAATTGACCTGCTGCACACAAGTAGCTTACTGGCCAACATACAAAAAATCAAAAAATATGTGGTTACATATATCCTTAGCAGTGTTTAAAAAATGTTGAGTCTAAAAATAGATTTCAAAAAAATCTAAAAAATTATTTTCTATTTGAAATAATGATAAAAATAAGTCATTATCAGTAACTAATTATTATATGTTTTAAAATAATACAGAAGGTAAGTGGGTGTCATTACTGGTAGTCCAAAAAATAATGATATGTCATTACCGTTTCTATACTGGGTGCTTTTAACATTTAGTTGTCATAGGAGAGGCGTACTCCCACTTCAACATTTTTTCGGTACTATTAGAACGAGTGCAAAGGAAGCTCTTTTCACCAATTAAAAGTAAAAAAAAAATTATTGGAAAAAAAATTTATTTTTTTTATTTTGCAAAAGTTTTTTTATTGCCGCCACCGGGTATCGAACTTGCGACCTCACGATTGCTAGTCTAGCGCTCTACTACTGAGCTATTAGTTGATATGAAAGTTAATTGGCATAAAAACATCGCTTTGTTACTGCGAGATATTGTTCCTTATTCTCTTCAATAAAACTACACTCAGATAAAAATGTTAGTAAAAAAATTTGTAAACAGTTTCCAATCAAACGTTACTATTTTTATACTGATTTTTAGTACAATTTTTTTTTAGTAATCATTTTTGCTATTCTCTTATTACAAATTACGAGTGCTAAATTTAGCAGAAAAATATACTAATTTAAATTTTTAATTTTTTTTATTTTTTACAATTCTTGTTTAGTTTATATTTGTTACTATTGATATATTCTTAGTTTGGAAATAACACTCAGAAAATTTTATTGTATCTCCAATGCATAAAAAGGTCATAACTGGAGAAGCGTTTGCAATTTTGACTCCAAATTTCAAGTACGATGCTTTTTACAATCGAAAGCAAAACATTTTTTTTTAGATTTTGAAGTTTTTGTTTTTTGAGTTTAATTTTTTGCTAATTTCAGCATATTGATTTTAAATTACAGTTTACAACAATTTACTAAAATTTAGAAGCTGCAACTAATTATTTATACTACTTTCATTGTACTAAAATTATAATATTTAGTAAGTTTTTTAATTGATTTTAGCAAATCGATTTTGAATTGCAGTTTACATAAATTTTACTAAAATTTAGTAGCTAATTTTTTATACTAATTTTATTGTACCTACTACACATCAGCAGACATGTGTTGCTAAAATTAGCAAAAAATACCACTGGCCTCAAAACAGTTAAATTTAATAACAGCGAAATTTTTAATCGCCATTACAGACTTTTTTGGTTGAGTGTACTTATTAAACAAGTGTAAAAGATTTAATAACAGCAAAATTTTTAATCGCCATTACAGACTTTTTTGGTTGAGTGTACTTATTAAACAAGTGTAAAAGATGCACTCCAATTCAATATTGTTTCCAGTACTATTTTTACAGGTGCATAAAAAGCAAGTTCTCATCATTTTTATTTATATAAACATATTTTTAGAAATTGAAAAATTAAAAAAATATTAAATTTAAACAAATTAATTATAAATATGTAAAAAAAAATTAATAAAATAAAAATTAAAAAAATAAAAATTAAAAAAATAAAAAATATTGGTCCCGCCGTGAATCGAAACCGCGACCCTCTGTTTGGAAATGCCAACTGATACCAAAATCACTTTTTAGGATCACTTTTAGAGCAATTACTTTTTAGAAGCAATACTTAAGTGATTTTTTGGATGTTGATCAGAAGTAATTCTAAAAAAGCTGTAAAAGTATGCTAACAGATACTTCGGAAACAATGAAAGAAATGATTTTTTGAAGTTGTCAAAATGACTTCTAAAAAAAGCAGTAAAAATACAAATTTTTTCCTGGGTATACAGAATTTCAGTTATATATGAGACAAATTTTCGTTAATAGAAAATAACAAATTAACCTGCTAAAATCAGCAACAAGTTTTGCTAAATAATTAGTAGCCTAAAAAATCACAAAAAAATTTTAAATTTTTGAAGTTTTTTTTAGATTTTTTTTAAATGCAAATAAAAATCAAGCCTTTTGTAAACAGCAGTTTACAATTTCTTAGCAAATATTTCTACTAATTTTGTATTTAACTAAATTTTGCTTAAAAATAGCAAAAACTTTTCTTTTAACAGTTTATTTTTGCTATTTTTAGTCTACTAATATTTAGCAAAATTTTATGTTGATTCTACAGTAGAATTTGTTATTTTCAATTAACTAAAAGTTAACTTTTATATAACTAAAATTCTGTAAATTTAACAGTTTTATTTTTAATGTTCTTATTTTACCATTTTTAACTAACTTTTAATAGATTTTTCTACTATCTATGAGTGTAATATTAGTCTTAAAATGTATGAATTGTATAAATGAGAATTTCTCATTTGCATTGAAATTTAATCGGCATTACTTGATGGCAATGTCAATGACAAAATATTTTATTTCGTTTTTCCTCTATAACATATTCACATTTAATTGCAATCGGGGGCAACCCATCAACGGTACTTCCTCGTAAGCCATAGTCACATTTTCATAAAGCTTAGGTCCAGGATTATAATGATTTTAGCTTTGAGTAAAATTTTTCGAAAAAAATTAATTTAGTTGTGACCACAAAACTTTTGTATTTTTAGCTTAAATAGCGATTTTTTTAGAATTCTGCAATATTTTGTAAAAGGTGTTTATAACATCAACTTTACTAAAGCAATAACAAACACTTCCTATTGAATGATGGTTTTAAACTTTCGTTTTAATTTAAATGAATTGTTTTCTGAAACAATTTCTCAATGGTTGGTATGTTATTTGGTACGAGTATAGTGTAGTATCGTATGTGTAGTATGTGAATATACGAGAGTCAAAATCATACCATTCTACTTTTTCATCTTCTGTGAAGTGTTTGAAGTTGTAGTTCGTATGTGTAATTTAGCAGCAATTTTTCAAAGGCCATAATTGCATAATTTTAAACTTGTTGGCAACTTAATTGTGTAAAATGTTGTTTAAATGTAAACGGAGCTTAACTGCCAATCAACAGTGAACAGAAAACTTTAGTATACAGTTTATAAGAAGAAAAGACAAATATCTTTTTGTTTTTTTTTTAGACTCCTGTGGAAGCCTATAACAAAGAATTGCTACCTTCACAAGGTTTATTTCTTGTGTAGTTTATTTTTTTTTTTTTTTTTTAAGAAACTGGTCTAATCTTGTGGTGATTTTTAGTTGTTTAACGACACAAGTGTAGTCTTAGATTCCCCTGAAGGCTTTTAAAGGCGTTGTTTTTTTTTTAATTTCTAACTTAACTATATAAATGTATAAAAAAAAAAACATTTTCACAATCTACAGTGAGGAAAAAAGGAAACCTTTGCTTTATTAAACGTGGTTTTATAAAGTTTAAGCTTTTATTGTTCAGTAGGTATAAAATCTAAACTTTAATACTATTTGCGTTCTAAGTAGGTTTTATGTGCCGGCAAACCCTGGTGTTTTTTTAATACCGCAATCCCGAGAATTTTGTATGCGATTTCCCTGGATTTTTATATTTTTTTTACAGAATTTTTAGATAGTATATAACAACTTTGGAAATTTTATTTAAATAAAGAACATTAATTTTTATGAAACTAATTTTAAAAAATATTTAAAATTAAAAAATGTGATTTAAGATTTAATAAACTAAATTAGTTACAAAAATATTGTTTAGGCCCAGTTTTTTGGATTAAGTTAAGGTTAAGTTTAACTGAAAACAAATTTTACCAGCCATTACCAAGATTACCAACAAACATTCGTGGGAAAATTATATTTTATTTAAAATTATATTTGTTCTAAAATAAACAAATATATATAACATTTCAAAATCAGTGTTTCAGTTAAAAATACCTCCAAAAAGACTCAAATTAAAACTAAAAAATTGGTCATATTTTCGTACTTTCAAAATATAAGTTTTTTGGGTTTTTTTATTTCAAATAATTTTATTTAAATTCAGTTAAAGTAAAAAACTAATTCATAATATTTTAGTGTCTATTATTATAAAAAGTTTTATGCGAATTTGTTTAAAAATTTCTGTGGAAAATACTCACTTTTATACTTTTTTATAAAAATAATTCCAGACAAAAATACTTTTAAATATCTGCATAGAACCAAAATATCTAGAAATAGATATTGTTGGATTCCATATTTAAGAAATATTAAACAAAAAACCGATCTTGATTCTGACTATAAAATTGGCCCTAACTAAGTTTCGTTTTATGTCTTAATTTATAAACCAGAGATGCGCAAAATTGATTTGCAATTGTATTAGTGAGCAAGAGAGAGAACTGCACTGGGAAAAAAATTGAGCGAATTAAAAAATATGTCTTTTTACATATTTATCAATCTCCATATTTTTATACAATCTAAATGAAATTTTCTGCAACATATTTTTATAGATTTTAAACAAAATCTTCTATATTAATACTTTTATGGCAATTTTTTTATATTTAGTGTTTTTTTTTTTATTTCTATTAAAGAAAATAATCATAATGTCTTTTAATAACATATTCCCTACACCGATAAAAGTTCTCAGTAGCTCAGTTAAGGAATTTATTAGTTAAAACAGAAAAAAATTTAATTTCAGTTAAATAAAACCGATTTTATTTAGTTACCCTGTAAATACCAATTTCAGTTTTATTTGTATTGTCACTTTATTTTAAAATAAATAAAAAAGGAAAAACTACAATTTTATCTTGATTAAAATTAATTTTTTTGTTAATCAAATATATGATCCAGGGAACGTATAGTGAAGTATTCACATTTATCGAGGGAGACGCATTAATATGAAGCAATGGAATTGGAAAGCGAAAGAGCCATTCAACCATATGGTGGTTTGTTAGTGTTTCTTTAAATAAATTGAAATAAAGACGCGCAACATAATGACACTGTTTTTATTTTTAAATATATAAAATAAAGGATAATTTAAATGCTGGGTTGAGTTAATATCAACTGAGCACAAAGTTCCATTCATAATAACTAATAATTTCGTTGCCTTTAACTGAGTGAACAGTGCTAATAAAATTTCTAAAAAATTAGTTATTTTCAATTAATTTTATTAACTGAGGCTCAGTAAGGGGTATTTCACCTGAGTCTCAGTTGAAAATTTATTAGCCTGTAACTGAGAAATTTTTTCGGTGTAGATTCCTTAAATATTTTATAATGTAAAAGGCATTGCATGATATCAAAAATATTTTTCATCATATATTTTCTGAATGTCATAAATATTATTTGTCAGTGCACTTGAAAAAAATATCAAAACACCCGCTAAGCATGTCGCTGTCTCATTGACGACTAAATTAAAGAGCATAAGAAATGCGCACCCCTGATATAAACCATGCCTCCAATTTTAAACTTGTAGAAGACTCAAAACAATAAAATAAAGAACACGGTCCAGCATTTTATATAAGAAGAAGAAAAATATAGTTTTTTATCTGTCTAAAATTTCATTTTAATAAATTTGTTATTTCATCGTCCAACATAATTTTGCACCCATTAACAATTCCAATATATCCTGAAAGAAGGTCTAAAAATAAAATACCCGTATCTTTCACTTTTTCCTTCTCGATTCGTTTAAACCGCGAATTAATATTTAGTTAATATATTTCTAAGAGAGTTTTTTTTTTAATTAAGACGGCCTTGCACACAAATATATTATGTAAATATTAATTCGCGATTTAAACGATAAAACGAATTGATCTAAAAAAAGTGGAAGTCGTGAACATTTTATATTTAGCTCTTCTTTCAGAATATACGAGGGGTACTATTTATATTTAGGGAACTGGCAACACTAATGTCAATAGCTAAAATCTGGCAACACCATAATAAAGTTTGACATTTTTTTTAGCATAAACGTACTCACAAGGTTTTGATGTACAAGTGCTATTTGTTTTGTTTACAGTGAGTTAAGAAAATCAATTTGGCCAAAAAATGGAAATTTCAAGAGTAGGTTTTCGTTGGATTACTTTTCACAACTTTCGACGTTGATTATCTCAACAAGAATGTGTCGATGAACTCAGTTCTTTGTATGGCGATAAAGTAGCATCAAAAATGACAGTATATTGATGGCATAGTCAATTCAATCGTGGTCGTAGTTCGGTCGAATTCCGTGAAGGTCGTACAAAATCAGTTGTTGTGCCAGAAAACATCGATGCAGTGCGTGAACTGATAATGCAAGATCGTCATGTGATATATCGTGAGATATGTCCCGGGATCCCGGGAAATTGTAAAAAATATCCTGCTGTCCCGAGAAATAAAAAAGTCCGGGAAAATAAAAAACACCAGTAGTAAGGAATAGCATGTACACTAACCCACTTAGGCCCGATTACTGAATGTCCAGTTAAAATTTAGCCGACAGTTAAATTCAAATTTTATATGGCGAACAACAAAAAATGTGTAAGTTAAAGTTCCAGTTAGTAGCTAACTGGACATTCAGTAATCGGACCTTAGTATTCTGATTTGCCAGCTCCTTACTCTGAGCTTTAATTAAGCTTTTTTACTCATAATTTACTTAAGCCTTAATTTTAAGTTTTTTGTTATGACTTGTAAGTTTTAATTGAGCCTAAATTGGAAGTATAAGCTTTAATTTTGTTTACGTAAGACTTTTATTTAAAGTTTTTAAGAGGTTTTGATAAGAACTTGCTCCTAAGCTTAGTTTATATCTTTAATCTTAGCTTAATATTTCACTGAAAAACCTTACCTTTTTAAATCTTCTCCAAAAAAAAGTGATGTGTTGCAAATAAAAACCTTTCTAAATGCTTGTCATGTTTGCTACCATATATTTAAGTATTCCTTTGCTTTAATGCGACTTCACTGCCACAATATTCGCATCTCCTCTCAATTTGGCCACATCTCTTTGTGCCAATGTGTTACGCTTTTGAAAATTCAACAGCATGTCTAACATATGTTATCTTTCACAACAACTAAAGAAAAAAAGATCATATTCCAGTTTTGGGATGTTTGTTTCCTTTCCTTTTCAACAATGAATAAAAATATAATGAAAAATATGAGAGTTGGTGTGTTGCAAGCTAGCTTGTTAAGTTCTATGTACTAATAGTTATGAGTAGGGCAAGGAATTTCATGCGCCCATAAAATGCTGCATTAAAAACATAAAAATATGCACTGAAAACGGTTATTTTTGCAAAAGAAAAAATGAACTTGAAATATGAAAAATCAAAAATAAATCGAAGTTGAACAGAATTCTAGGATTTTCTTCAATTGTTTAACAAGAAAAGACTTCCAATGCGGACCGGCAGATCTTAATGAGCTTCTGGTATGTTGTAGAGGAGGAAAATTCAAATAGCACGTACTTTTTTTAGCTGCCCAATCTTATATTTATTTAAAGGCTAAAAAATGCGGTAAAAATTACACAATTTTTTGTTTTTGCGGATTATTTTGCATTTGTTTCAAAGTAACTATGGCTGAATTATTTCCAAAATATTTCGAAAACACCCAACTGAGCCATGTGTGACTCATATAAATTAACAAATTAGGAAAAAAATCTACTTATAATCTAGAAGTATAGAAAAATATGTATAAAAAAGCACATAATATGCAGCAAAAAAAAATATTTGAATATGCATTTTTGTATTATAAAAATTATGCAAATATAATTGCATTTTAAACAATTTAAATGAATTTTGTTTCAAATTTTGCAATTCAAATATTTAATAAATTTCGTTTTCCTCACGTCAACAAAAATATGCATTCGTTGACGTGAGGAATTCCTTGCCCTTATTATTAATGTTCTGGGCAAACAATTTAATATGCACCTTTTTATATTCATATGCGAACATAACTGTGAGTATAAAATTCATGCTATAAATTTATATATTCCACAATGTGAATTTAGTGGTAAATTAAAGCCGCTGGTTATATAATTTCTTAATCCAATAAAAACATAAATGTGCAGTGTGATATAAAATGATTCGTTGTTTTTAAACTTAATAGCTTGAGGATAAAACACAACTTTATTTTGATTAGAAAAATTTAGAAAAATTACAAAAGAAATTACAAATTTATGACATTTTTTAAATATTGCTCATTATCTTTCAAATTAAAATTTAAAAACTAATTGGCTTAGTATTTAAAATATGAAATTTTTTCGTTAAAGAAAGTTAATTCAATAGTTAGGATTCAAAATTTCTTTAAAAACTTGAAGCTGACACACTGTGGTCATTTATAGCTGCGGCGAGTTGACCCAATTGTAATTAACCTCTTATGACACCGTGCTACAATTTTGGCCTACGAACGGCTCGCTTTCTATATGAAAATTACGTTGAAGGATCTTCTTAGGATATGTCAGGATACTTAAAGGGTGTGGTAAGTGGTCAAAATTAAATTGAAAAACCCTTTTTAAATTTTTTTTTATTATTTATTATACTTTTGTGTTCTTTTTAAGAGTAAAGCGCCATACGTTTCACGTGGAAAAATCTCCCTCGAATTTAAAAGGCATCAAAAGCGAATTTAAACTCTAAAAATTAAAAATTTTTGTTATTCTGTTAGACATAATCACAATAAACTCCCGAGCCAAGTAGTCCTTAAAGTATGAGCACCCTCTCCAGATAGCAGGGGCTCCCAATATCATGCAATTCGCACAATAAGGTTGAGAGCCATTTTCCTTCACCACAGGTGTAATCACTAGTAGAGTTTTTGGAAATGTGCCCCCACTTCTTAGGTGCCTCCTAAAACACAGATTGATTTATCAAATATCTTATGCCATTTATATCGCCAGTGATTGTACGTGGCAAAAGTTTCACCATAAATAAACCCGTATCAAACTTTTCCCGCAATGAATGGGGAAACCTTATCAGGAACTTTTTCATCGAGTTCCGCCTTTATCTCATCTACATCGATAAGAAAATCAAGACCCCAAAAAATAGGATTAATAAACCTATACTTCTTAGGAGTAAATTAATATGACCCTATGCCCTTTTCCCATTATTCCGCTATGTACATTTGAATCTCTTAAGTACATCTTATTTTTGTACTTCCTCTTATTATTAATCTTAAAATATATTTTCTACTTTCTATTATTCAATTGATCAACCAAATTCTTGATATTGACCTTATACACAAATATCGGTGGACTCACAGAGAAAACAGATTCATTGTGACAACCGAATTCTTTGCCAACCGAATGGTTTGGTTGGAACCACCGATATATTTGTTTGTACCAACAGAAATTAGGTAAAGACCCCAGAATTTCGGTGGCAACAGTATATTTAATTTGCATCGGGAATACACTTGATTGTGACAACAAAATGATTCGGTTTAGTAGCTTTGAGGTTAAGAAGAAGAATAAACATTTTTTCAAAAGTTATAAACACATTAATTTGCAAATCAACCTAGATCTAGTTTCTGCCTTTTTCTATGGACAGGCTTCATCAGTGATTTTCTATTAAATTGTATTATTGTTTATAGTTTATTGTCAGATTGTCTCTATATGATAATTTTTTTCAACAACCCGTCGGCTATAGGAATCGAACCCACGTACTCCTACATTACAAACGTAACTATACTAGAGTTCGACAGCTTAGCCATCTAACCCACGTATGTCCTTGCTTATAGTGTGGCTAATTCATAGTTTTTCTTTCCTATTCAGCTTTCTGTTATTGTTTTTACTCTCAGAAGATTCGGTTGTTGCAACCAGGGGTATGGCATCACCAAAAAAATAAGTTATAAAAATATCGTAATCACTAGATGACACTTTGTTC
This sequence comes from Leucophora obtusa, assembly GCA_949987735.1. Classification (NCBI taxonomy): domain Eukaryota; kingdom Metazoa; phylum Arthropoda; class Insecta; order Diptera; family Anthomyiidae; genus Leucophora; species Leucophora obtusa. The sequence goes on along the minus strand of OX465296.1, from coordinate 27,335,618 downwards.
GAAAAATTGACAATTTTTTTTTTATTTTTAATTTAAATAATAACAAACAACAAAGCAAAAAAACAAACGAATATTTAAAATTTTATTATTTGAATATATTCCGCGCTTGTTTTTTTCCTTATTTTAAGCAGTTTTCAGCGGTTTTTGTGTTTTAAAATATAGGCTCAGCTGATACTAAACTGTTACTAAATAGTTGCTCAGGTAATACTAAATTCCAGCGCCCTCTATCGGTGAGTAGTGTAAGTTTTGATTTCCTATCTCTATAATTAATAGTCTCTGCTTTCTAGTTGCCTGCCAAAACGTCAAATCATTGGTACAAAAACTGAGGTATGAATATATTAATGAATCTGGCAACACTCTAGTTCAGGGCTGGCAAAACTATGACACGCGTGTCAGTAGTGGCACGCGAGTGGATTTTAGGTGGCACGCGACGTTTTGTTGGATATTTTCAAAAAATTCAAGCTATTAGAAGACCAGCAAAAAATTCAGTTAAACGTTAAATTTCGCTACAAAAATGTGTGATTTAGCTTTATAATGGTGAAATTTTTCATAGAGCTTGTAAATCGTCCTTTAAAATGAAGAAAACTCTGTATTGCCACCATTTTTTTTTTAAAGAAATATGGTTAATACAGAACTAGCAAATTCGATTATCAGAAAATTCTGGGAAAATTTTAAAAATTCTAGATTGAAAGAAGTTTAAATGTTTCGTTGAGAAAATGCCTCATAAATAAAAAGTACCAGAAAATTGCACAAAAATGGAAAACAACTTGTAATAAAATTGGATGTACATTTTTTTTTTAAGGGAAAATAGGTGCTACGAAATAACCCTCAATGAAATAAAGGCTGAAAATAAGTTTCGTAATGGAATAAGCTTCTTTGTTGGAATTTGAAATTGGGCTTTGATCGTGTGTCTCAGAACCACTTCATCTGAAATAGAAATTTCTCTGTTCAAATCCATAATATTCGCTTTTTATTCATTATTGCGATGATAAAAGCCGCGCGATTTATTTGCACGAAGCACATTTTTCAACTAGTTTCTTACGTACTTAAATAATTAATGGCGCCCAATAATTTAACTTTTTTTTAACAAAATGAAATATCCACCAAAAATGGAATAACCCCCCAAAAAAATTAAAAGGCAATAATGTTCAAACAGTTTTAATTTTATGTCATTGGGGATTTTTTCATAATGAACTAATCTCAATATTTAAAGATTAAATAAACCCCCAAAAATTAAATAACCGTCAAACATTTTTACGTCATTTCTTGGATGTTATTTAATTTTGCCCGTTAGGGGTATTTCATGGGGGTATCCGTAGCGCTGATAAATATATATATCCGCGATGATATTTTTAAAAAAGGACTTAAAAGACAACTAAATTTAAGGTGGCACGCGAGAAATTTTTACAAAAAAAAATTTGTCCATTTCTGGCACGCAGCGAAAAAAGTCTTGCCACCCCTGCTCTAGTTGATAATGGTAATTTAAATAAAAATACGGGATATTTTTACCCACAGAGTTAATGAAAGGTACCGAATATAGATTCAAATTAAATTAAAAACACGCAAATAATTTCTTTTAATCTTTTACAAAATGAATGAAAGAAAATCGTTCTGCCGTTTTGTAGTAAAATTTAATTTATTAAATATTTTACCATTCAAATGAATGATCATTATAAAAAGAATGAATTCATGAGAGAATTAATTCGACTTTGAAAAACGAAAAATTTTTTCGCGAAATGTCAAACCTCAAACGCTTGTAGAGATCTATAAAGTCCAATCCAGATACTCACAGTGCAGTAAACTGCAGCAGTGCTGTCAAATTTGTTTCTTGAATTTCGCAAAAACTATTCACTATTCACAATTTCTTTTAATCTTTTACAAAATGAATGAAAGAAAATCGTTCTGTCGTTTTGTAGTAGAATTTAATTTATAAAATATTTTACCATTTAAATGAATGATCATTATATGGTAAAAAGAAAAACTATTCACTATTTTTAGCGAAAACTATTCACTATTTTTACAAATTTGTTATTGAATTTTGTTTGAAGGCAGCTATTGTTTATTTAAAAACTTTTCTAATTTCTCGACACTCAGAAATAAAGAAAATAAAAAACCTGCTTTGTCGACAAAACGTCGCACTACGGTAAAATACTAACGACACTGCGCTTATCTGGTTTAGGCTTAAAAGTACCCTCCAAAATTTTTCAATATTTTTCTTATAATCAGTTTAAAACGACGAATCGCTTGTGTGCTAATATTTAACGCGATTCAAAACTCTTGGCACCCTATTGCTCATATATTCAACCACACATGTTAATATTTGAGCATATAGACATATGTACTATGTTCACCCAGTGTTGTTCTTTTTTTCAAACCCAATTACTCAATAATCTTTTATTTCCAATAGATATTTTTGCATCCTTTACAATGGAACTGATTTAAATGAATGACATCATCATAAAAAATAATGTGCACAAATTTTCTAACAGCAATGGGAAATCTCTTACTTAAAAGAGTGCCTGGTGTTGAGTTTAAAATATTGCTAATGTATTTGGAATAGGACCTTCAAACAAAAAAACGTAGTGGATACTGAGTGTAATTACTTCATGAATGAAATGCTTTATAGAAACGAAAAAATTTTCTTGGAATTCGACCAATTAAAATTATGATTAACTTTATAAAAAATTATGAAAATTGTTTATAATTAAATGAATGTTATTTTAGTTTGACTCAAGATCATAAATTAATATCACTTTCTGTTTAAATTATTTTCAAATCAAAGAAAGAGGATACAATTTTTACAAGTAAATTACAAAGAATAAAAATTATTGAAAAAATTCGATAAGACCAGCAAGGCAGAATGCGCATTTTCGGCTTTTCGCTACAAAGCCATCATCAGTGCCTCTCGCCTTTGAGTGGGTTAATATTTTGATAATCGTCTACTTATGTGGCTGTTGAAAGCAAATCGGGTTTGTTATCAACAACTAAACTTAGACTAACATCAACGAAATTTAACAATGCTATTTTTATCCTTTTGTTATTATTATTCTTTTTTGCTTTGAACCTTAATTCTTAAGATATCTCAGCTGATTCTATTCAACTCTGTGTATGATAAACACATATTTTTGAATTACAACGAACCGTTAAATTTAAATTTAAATGAATGTTACTAAATTATATTTTTGCACCGTGTCAATGTGTTTAATGTTTCCCCCATTCAATTGTTTATAATATTTAAACAAAATATCTCGTTTTTCTTTGATTAGTTTCATACATTTAAAGAAAAAGTTTCATTAAACATGGAGGTTTATACAATTCATGAATTATTTTGTTAATACTGTATAAGACATTTTTCGTTCTCTTTGCATAATAAATATTTAATTTTGATCATACAATAGGTTTTGCGATTTCATCCTAAAATATTTTGCCAAATACGTTAAAAAAGTTATCTAATATGTTTTTTTTTTGTAATATTAAGACGGTAACGTTTCCTTTGCCCTCCTTAGTGCCTCCTGTTGCACAACTTAAGAATTTCCTTTTGTAACATTTTTTAGCTTCGAGGCAAACATGATGATTTTAATCAAAGATGACACTTGTGTTCATACATACTCGTACATCTTAGCTTCATTATCATATGCAGGAAAAAGCCACAGCATTAGTTTCAACAACATTAACTCGCAACCAAGGAGATGATCGTCATAATAATCATCATCGTTCTCCCCATCTCCTGATGTTATTCCAATAAAAATTCAACACAATGTTGTATATCCACACATACACGCTACACAGAGAAAAAAAGCATAGTTAAATCAATAATTATATCACATTTGAAATATCATCATATTTTTTACGAACATTTTTAAATTAAGTATGGATCTTATTAAAGTAAATATGTTAAAAGCTAAAATAAAGTTTTTTGTATTTAATTAGTATACTAAGATTATAGACTTTATTTTCACATTTTAAAAATAAGACGAATGTACAATATTTAAATAAAAAAGAAAGCCAACTTAGGTGCCTATTCTTACTTGTAATGAGTTACAACTGTCATAGGACTATTTTTAATACTTAAAGTCACAACATTTCGAACAAAACAACAATGAAACTCAAAATATTACAATTTTATTTGTCAATGTTATGACTGTGTCGATACCACGTCTTAAATTTTTTTTTTTTGTAAGTTTCAAACAAATATTTGAGTAAATATAATTTACAGTGACTTTGCAACAACAAACATTGGAATATAGTCACAACTAAGAGTCGCAAACTTTAAGTTTAATTTCAAATCTGTTTCTATTTAATTTAATGTTGTTTCTGTTTGATTTCAAACATTTTTTTTCTGTGTATATGAAATTTCTCCAATAACCGAATATGGTTCTTTTTTGGTTTCTCTTCCCAAAGTCTGCAAGTAGTATTTCGTTTCTATTCAATTTGAAATCAATTTACTTTGCATGTCAAAAGCATAAATATCTAACATGCCGTCAATGTTTATATCACTTCAAGAAATTGTATTTATACATTAGAGCACCGATGAAGTGTTAGGAATGTACACAAGTGTTATTTTTCACCTGCCCACATATTTTCCGGATGATTGGGCGTAAAAATAATAACCCCGCTAAAATTGGTTCTCTAGAATTCAATGAAGGCCACTCACCCGCGGCTTTTATCCCTAAAAATGGACTAGAATTAGTTCGAAGCTCCTTTGTGCTATAACTCTTAAAGTAAAGGTTTTAAAGAAAAATACTTATTGGGTATATCTGCAGGCAATGAAGTGGCTAGCATTTTTCTCATGCACACTTTTGATGTACCAACGAGGCCTTATGGTGATTTAAGTGATTAAAGTCAAAATTTGTATTTAACGACTTAAATCACTTTGATTTTAACCACCTAAATCACCACGACATTGATAAGTCAAACATATGTAAGAGAGAAAAGTGCTAGCCAAGTTATTGCCTGTAGTATTTTTCTGTAAAACCTTTACTTTAAGAGTTATAGCGCAAAGGAATTTTTAGCCCTAAAAATGGACTAAAATCCATTTTTAGGGCTAAAAACTGGCCTGTTTTAATCCGAGAGGATAACTTTTTGCGGGAATATTATATTTTATGCTAAATCTACCGGAAAGTGCTTAGGGAGGTGGAAAAATAATACTTTTGCACATATGGCTGCTCTATTGGGCGCCAAAAATAAAAAATCTCGAAATTAACTCTTAAACACATTTTAAGTTTTGACTTATTTTTGGTATTGCACCTAAAATTTAAACTTTGATGTCTTCAGAGACCTATAGTAGAATTTCCTGACAAATATTTTTGCGGAATATTTTGATCCTCTAACTCTTCAACTAACTGGCCGTTTATGTCCCTATTTAAATATGGGCCAAAAAGTCCCTTTAATTGAATAGTTAGAGGGTTAAAATGTTCCACAAAAATATTTGCCATCAAATTCTACTATAAGTCTCTAAAGACGTCAAAATTGGAAATTTAAGTTCAAAGCCAGATTTAAGTCAAAACTTAAAATGTGTTTAAGGATAAATTTCGTACTTATTCAGAATTGACGCTCAAATGTCTCACAAACCTGGATTTTAGGAGGAAACCATGTGAATCTTCCATTTGGGGTATAGGATGTGTTCAGCGAACTTATGTAAAATACTACGAGGAACATTTGTGTGGAACATTTTAACCCTCTAGCTCCCCAACTTACGAGCCTTTTTTGTCCCTTTTTAAAACGAGGCCAAAAAAGTCACTAGCAGCTTCTAGTTTAAGAGTTATAGATGGATAAATCCATGAACCTTTTTTAGGGTAATTTTGAGAACATAAATGTCAACGTCCTGGTCGGTTTACAACGCAGAAGCATAATTTTGGCACAGATCTTATCTTTTACTCTAAACCTATCCGCAAATGTGAGGGGAGCTGGAAAAATAACACTTTTGCACATATGAGTGCTTTAATATACATAGAACTTGTGGTATAAAAATTGTTTTTTGTTGTTGACTTTCTGCTACTAATTCTAAAAATATCAAGACAGGAGTATATGATATGCAACCAACCATATTTAACAAACGTTTCTTGCTACTTTTTTTTTTCTTTTTCTACTACGACAAACAACATTGCTACTTGTTGTTTGTATTTGTTTTGCAGTTATAGCTGTTGTTGTTTGGTTATGATGACATTATTGCTTAGCTTATGTGGCATGTTGCATGCAATAATTGACACAATATGTGGAAGTTTAGAAGAAGAAAAAATAGCTATCATACATACGAGAATTGTTGTGTAATGATTTATTTCAATAAAAAGCAATAAGTAGCTTTAGAACTTCGTTATAAGGTGGAGTTAGAGGAAATATAAGTATAAATAATGACAAAAAGATTAGGTTAGGAAGTTGAAAAGAAGAATTATTATGTATTAGTTTAAGAAATTTCTCTTTTTAATTTAATTTACATTTGTTAGACAGTTTTGTAAGACAATAACGGAAAACACGAGAGGTGGGCACAAGTCAAATCAAAGTTTGTGACAGTAACAATCAACAATAATAGATTGCTCACAATAGCTACAGGATCTTAATTATGAATCATGTGCAATTTTAACTATAAATAAATAATATACCGAACAACTCAGAATCACTTTTTGGTTCGATTTTACCATGTCCATCTGTCCGTCTGTCTGTCTGCCCATATATCCTTGTGTGCACGATATACCTCGGAAATACTAAGGTATTTCGATGATATTTGGTACTCCGACTAATATCACCTCCAGGACGAAGTCTATTTATTTCGGTTAATATCGGTCCATTGTTGGATGTAGTGCCCATATAAAGGACCCCACAAAATTGGCTTGTTCTTGTGCTTCATGTCGCAAATATTAAGATGTTGTGGTGAAATTAATACAGCCACTTTAATCGGCCCAAGAATGAAGCCTATTGATTATGCTTCAAATCGGTCCATGGTTATACCTATTCGCCAAAATTGATTTTTTCGTACGCTATAGGTCACAAATACGAAGATAGTTTAACTGATTCACATGCACTCAAAAACAAAGCCTATTGATACTAGATAAGGTCGATCCATGCGTGGACATATCGCCCATATCAATTATATTTCCGATTTACTCCTAAATACAACCTTAGGTAAAATCAAAATTTCTTACCGTTTTTCTAATGTTTTATCATTTTATTAGGGTTTATGTCCCGGGAATTCCCGGGACGGGATTCCCGGGAATCCCGCCCTTTTTTCAATCCCGCAATCCCGGGAATTCAGTGCGGGATTTCCCGGAATTTTTTTTACTCTTTTACAGAAGTTTTAGCTAGTATATTAAAATTTTGGAAGCTTTATTTCAATTAAAAAATTCAAAATTTCAAATTTTAAAATTAATTAAAAAAAAAAATTAAATTAAAAATGCGATTTAAAATTTAATAATGTAATATATAATATAAAAAAATATTATTTAGGCCGAATTTTTTGGGTTTAGTTAAACCGCAAACAAATTTTATTAGACATTATCAAGTTTAAATACCAACAAAAATACTCGTTCCCCGGAAATTTTATATTTTTTAATAATGGTCTTTGTTCAAATAAAGCAATATACATACACAACATTTCATCATCAGTATTTCAGCTCCAAATACCTTTAAAAAAACTCGGCATTAAAATTAAAAAAAAAATGAAAATATTTTGGTATTTTCAATTGATGTAAATGTTTTGAGTTTTTATTACCTACTTCAAATAATTTCATGTAAATTTCAATTGCTATTCCTTTATTACAGTTGTATTTTTCAAATTTTATGTTTTTGTTAGATTAAATATTGTTGACCTTTGGTGTTGTTATATTTTCAGTATTGTTTGGTTTTAGGTCATAAATTAAAAAAAAAAAATAAAAATCCAAATATTTTGAATTATATTTTCAATATTTTATTTTTTAATTTTCTTTCGATATTTCGATTTGCATCGCAAATCATCTTCTGGGTAATTAAAAAAATACAATATATTAACAAATATATTTTTTAACGGGACTGAGTTGAAAACTTCTCGCTGCACTTAAAGCTTACTATTATTTTTAAAATAATGCATCAGATGCTTTTTCAAATTATTTTGGATTTTTTGTATGTTAATTTAAAAAAAATGCAACAAAGAATATTAAATAATTTTTTTTAAGTAGTTGTGCAATAAAAAATTTCTATTCAAAAATACCAATTAATGTTATAAAACTATTTAATAATATTTAAGTGTCTATTTTTATAAAAAGATTTAGACGATTTGCCTAAAAATTTGTGTGAAAAATACTCACTTTTAAACTTTTTAATAAAAATAGACGAATACTTCTGAAAATCTGCATAGAAACAAAATATATAGAAATAGAAATTTTTGGATTCCATATTTAATAAAAAAATCGATCTTAGTTCTGATTCTAAAGCTGGTCCGATACAAATATGCACCCATTAACAATTCCATTATATCCTGAAAGAATTTATGATTCAATTTGTTTAATCGTTTAAACCGCGAATTAATATTTAATTAATGTATTTCTAAGAGTTGTTTTAAAATTAAGACGGCCTTCCATACAAATATATTAGCTGCATATTAGTTCGCTATTTAAACTGTTAAACGAATTGATCTCGAAAAAGTGGAAGATATGGATATTGTAGATTTTCTCATGACTGCAACCAAAAGATGAACGTTGTCGTAAGTTTTTTTAATAGATATCGAGTTTTTCAAGTAAACATACGTAATTTTCTAACATAGGGGTTACACGATCAATTTTTGGCTTTCAAGTTTCAATACACTCACATTTTTTACTAACACACTCACATTTTAAAAATTGAACAGCAACTTGATATCAATTTTTGCTTTCAAGTTTTGAGAAAACTTGACGGTCAAGTTTTTAAACAGCTGATCAATTTCTTGTAAATTTATTTTTATTTTTACAAATATTGTGCCGCAATAAAACATGATTGATAAAATACGGAATGTGAATATTTCGGTACATTGACGAAATGATTTAAAAATAAAAATAAATAAAAAAAATCAATTTCTGCTGACATGAAAATGTCTGTGGAATATGTTAAGAAAAAAATAAAGTCTTTTCGAACAGCCTACAGTGCGGAAACAGCCCACAGAGGCGAGAATTTTTAGTTCTTTCCTTGACGACGGCATCTTGAAAGCAAAATTGACTATCAAGTTGCATGCAGCCTACGTCACAGCTTCAAGTTCAACTAAATTTGACAAGCAGTATGTGTTATCAACTTGAAAGCAAAATCTTGATCATGTAACCTCACTGTAACGAGCGGGAATTCCCGGGATCCCGGGAAATTGAGAAAAAAATCCCGCTGTCCCGGGAAATGAAAAAGTCCGGGAAAAGAAAAACCCTACATTTTATACACTCAAACTTTGAAAATTTTAATTTTTTTTTGAGTTTCTAGTTTAAGAATTATTTAGTAAAATATTTTGCTGATTTTAGCAGGTTAAGCATTGGATGTATAAATTAAAAATGCGGCATTCACAACAGATGGCGTATCTTTTAAACATGGTTTGTGTCTTTAATAACTTATATGGCATTTTGGAGGGTAAACATCTGTCATTTATTTATTCTCACTTAGTCATTGAACGGAATAGTGTTAACAACAAAGTTTTTTTTTTTTTTTTTTTTTGCTTCGAAAATGTCGAATTTTGTGCCAACAACGCATCATTTGCTGGAAGATTTGCTTTACTTCTTCAATATGAAAGAAATTGCACACCGTAATGTAAAATATAGGGTTTTGGAAAAAAACCGATAAAAGCCGAAATAGCTGGAATATCGAAAAATAAAAAAATACGGATCCGCTTAAACCTAACAAGAATTAATATAAGTGAATTTGACGATCGTATGACTATACACCGTCAGCTTATTATTGGTTTGACCAAATTTGAAAAAATTGAGTTAGGAATGTATCATATACCATACATATACTGTAAATATTCCCCTTTCTCATTCCGAAACCAGTTTTTCGATATCTTGTTTTGTATCTGAGATATTTAGGAGCGACTTTGCTCTATATCCGCAATTTTAACAATTTATAAGCATCGTTTTGCTGTATATACCACTCTTTGGCATATACGGCAAATTTTGCATACAAAAATAAAACAAAAATAATTTATTATTGTTTTGCTGCATTATCATAATAACCAGCGTGGATTAAAAGTATTGAGTGTTTGCGAACTACGTACTGAATACTGCCTACTTAACGAGTACTTAATATATAAAAGTAACTACTCAAGAGTTTCAGTTTTGTATTTTCCCAAATAATTTTTGTCATGGCAATAACCTACGGCAATATAATTCTGCCTAATAACACTTTCAGAAAAAAAGTTGTATGAAAAATTATAGAGCAGTATCGAGTAATCAATTGAAATAGACTCACATAAAAGTATGAATATGCAGCAAAGACAGTCAAACTAAAAAAAAAAATTTTTTTATGCAGTACAAAATAAGAAAAATTTTTTTTTGAAAGCTTAATAATGATTTCTTGTACATAAATTTATGAAAATTTATACTTTAATGTTTTTTGTTTTTTTTTTTAGATTTGAGATCATGCAAGTAAATTGCAGAGAATAAAAATTGAAAAAATTCGATAAGGCCAGCAGGATAGAATCGTATTTTCGTGTCCCGCTACAGACCCATCTTGCCTTTATGGGTTAATAATTGATAATGATCTAATTATATTGACTGCGAAACAAATAAACAAATGTAAACACAACTCAATTAGACTAACATCAACGAAATTTTAACAATGCTTTTTTATCCTCTGTTTTTACTTTGAACTTTAATTCTTAAAGTATCACAGCTGGTTCTATTCAACTCTGAAATTTTGTTTAAAACATATACCGAAATTAAGGGTGGAAATAAAAAAATATATTTATCATGTAGATTTTAAGAAAAATTAACATAAACTTTCTTTATCGTTTTTCTCGGTGCCGACTTTTTGGCATATGCGTCAAACCAATAGTAAGCTGACTTAATGTCTACACTGAAAATATTATTACAGTAACTGACTGTAGTTTATTTAAAAAGTTATCCATACATTTATTTTTAAATGATTATACAGTTAAAATACAAAGAAATATATTTTTTAACTGATAAAATGTTTTGTAAAAAAAGGAATTCCATTTCGATTTCTAGGTCAGTTAAAATAACGAAATAAACTAAATATCATTTATTCTTACGGATTTTGTAGTTAATTTTTTGAAATTTAAAAAAGGGAAATAAATGAAAAATCATTATTTTTTAAGGATTTTGTAGTTTATTTATTAACATTTAAAAATAAATGAAAAGTTCTTTTGATTTAAATGAAAAGTCAGTAGACCGGGTTTCAAGTGATTTTTCATTTATTTTAAATTACATTTTCAGTTAATTTAAACTACAAACTATTTTGAGTGTATATAAAGTTCCCTAAAACTAACACATTTCTTACAACAACAACTACGAAACAACAAAAACGTACCAAAAATAGGTACTGAGAAGCGACCCTTAAAAATCCCTAACCGAAAATATAACGTTTGTATATACCCAAGAAACATGTTTACGGACTGTCCGCAACGTACGGAATCATAAATCCGGCTTTTACGGTACGTTTACGGTCCGTATGCATGTATCCGTCAAAGCTTGTGCGTGTAGGGAAAACAAACGGACCATATAATCGGATTTCGCACACAGCACGTTTTAGATCCGTTTTGTGTATCCGCTCCCGTACAATTATATACGGACTTTATCGGTATCAGTTTGTTTTTGCAAAAAAGTACACAAATTGTTTTAAAAAGCCCTTTAGCTGCTAAAAAATAGTATTGGGAGGATAAATAAGTCGCAGTAGCGTGAATCCCTCCTAACACATCATCAACCAAAGAATTTGAAGTCACATATATCAAATGGTAAGATTTATTTAACTTATTATGTATTTTAAAGGTTGTTTTTTTGTATGCGATTGCAAATAAGAACTATTTGATGACACAACATTTAGTTGTTTTGATAGCAATGTGCGAATTTGCATGGTATGGAAAACACCATCGTGATTACAGTTAGTTAAAACTTATCTAATTTATTTTTTCTTTTGCATGCAGGTATTGAATTTTATTGTGCCGATATAGTAAATGGATATTGGACAGAGACGTAAGCTGCACCGAATGTAAATATAGTGTAAATATAAAAAATAAATTCAATTTTTAATAAATCTATAAAAAACTTAAAAAGTGCTACTTATAATTAATAAAAATAGGGTCCATATAGGTAGACATGCAAACACGTTTTTATTTCAAAAAACGGTACGAATACGGACCGAAAACGGCATTCTAAAAATGGAGTCACTCCGTTATTCACACGACATAACGGTCCGGAAACGGTCCGGCATTGACGGACTTTCAACGGACTAGTCCGTTTTTTACATGACATAACGGTCCGTCATTGACGGACTTTAAACGGACTTGTCAGTTTTTAACACGACATTACGGTCCGTAAACGGTCCGTCATTGACGGACTTTCAACGGATTCGAATCAGTTTCGATATTCCTTAAATTCCGTTTTCTGGTCCGTATAAGGATCCAGAAAACGGTACGTAAAGGGAGTTGGATTCCGTTTATGACGGTCCGAAAATGGTGCGTAACCGGAACGAATTAAATCCAATTACAGTGGAAATGATAAGATTATGTGATCTCGATAGTTATCCAAATATTTCAGTTTGGATCTAAAACTTCGGATATATGTAAGAGTCTTGCGAAAAATGTGGTCTTTTCGAAACGGCGTCATTTGTAGCTCTGCTTGACACGTACAACCACCAACTTGTTCCAAGTATGTATTTCAATGAAATTTCTAAACTGTTACTGTTACATATTTAACAACAACATTAAAATTCTAACCCCTGTTATTACAGCAACAATGTTGTCTTTTATTTCAATATTTCTTCAATGCTACGAAACGAAGAAAGAAGTCTTGTTTTAGTAACTTTGGAAAAATTAAAATAAATGTGCTCATAAAATATGTTAAATATCAATTTCAACTGCAGTAACTTGTCTTAATAAAATATATCGCAAATTGATTAAAAACCATCAACATGTACTTCAGCGCCTCCTTATGGTCAGTTAAACGGTTCTTACATGATTTCTTTTTTTTTTCACTTACTCATCAATTTGAGCTAAAGATTTTGAAAAAGAACGACATTAGCAACAATGTTTATGATAAAATGCTTGTTAAACAACTTCCTTAAGTTTTTCGTACAGTGCCTTTATTTGAGTTTTTTTTTTGTGGAATTCTGAAACTTATCGATGGAAAAAAATCAAACCTTACATCTATACTAATTGCTAGACTTTTACAAAGTTTAACCATAAGCCGAACATATACTTAAGAACATCCTTTCAGGTTACTTATATAATAAGATGGAATTTATTTTTATGTTACATTTGTAGGATTTTTAGATAACAAAGAAAAACTATAAAACTTTCAGAAAAACGGTATGTATCCATACGAAGAAAACAAGATATATTCTAAGAAAATCCATCGACAAATTCCGAAGTTATAATCAATTCCGTGCAGTGATATATTAATATTAAATAAATGAAATAATATTGCTCATACGTTTAGTAGTATAACTGCAAATTTGACTTATGAGGTTGGTTTTTTTTGATAATTTTTTTTTTTGTGTTATTATTGTTTATGTCTTCGGATTTGTTTTTTTTTTCAAATAATACTTTGATTTAAATATAAGTGTCGCCTTAATAAACCACAGTTTTATCAATAGTTAGTATTTGTAGTTACCAGTAGCCAGTGTGGTAGAGTAGTTAATTCAGGTGTTCACGTTTTTATGTTTTGCTACTTTTTTTTTTTTTTTTTGATGTGATGTTCTTTACTGATGGCTATTCTGTTCTTTTATTTTTTGTCTACGTGACAAGCTACTGTGACGTTTTAATCATACGCATAATTCATATTACAACAAAACATCACTGACTGTAAGAACAACATATTTTATGGGATAAACTTTCCAGGGAGTTTTATAAAGTACATGTATTCTTCCCTCGCTAACCGTGCTATTATTTGTTGAAAACAAAAAACCCAAATTGTATAAAAATCACGTTATACAAATTTTGATATATTTTCTTAAAAATTGCGCTTGAGCGCTATATGCTCGAAAAATCGCGTTATACAAAGAACAAATCCTCTTTATTATAAGTAAGTTATCATGCACAGATAAAAATGTTTATAATCTGGGCTCATTTTCACTTAAAAGTTTTGTCATATTAACAAACACATTAATTGTATTTACAAACTTTTATTCTTGAAACCTTCATTTGTAAATACAATCAATTAATTATTTAGTTTGTTAATATGACAAAATTTTAATTGAAAATGAACCAACAATACCAATTACTTTTTCTTGTGTTTGGAAACCGCGTTAAAAGTTTTAACTTAAAACAAAGCAGCATTCTATTAAATGGGGTTAAACGAGGGTTGTGTGCACTACTCCTGCTCATGTATGAGACTTTCTAGTTAGTAGTAGTTGACTTAAGCTCTTGTCTCAGTGTTTTGTCTGTGAAAAATAAAATTATTCGCTTTCAATACTCATCAGTCATATTGAATAACAGTACTTGGTTGATTGTTGATAATGCTTCAGGCTTGTATAATGTTTTGATAGTTTTTCCTATTATTAGTATTATTGACTAATAGACTAGACTTGAAAAATTAATATTTTGTCATGAATTTCGATATAAAGACATTTTTTATAAAATATGGAATAATAAAACTTTCGACAGAAAAGCTTTAATTTAAAAACTAAGTATTAAAGTAAGTTGGTTTTTTAATTATTTCATTATGTAAAAACAACTATTGATTACAATTGATTGCAGACTATACATATGCCATTAGTTTGCAAAATTTACAAACGGATATTGCAAAGTTAGCTTGGAATTTTATTTTATAGCCCTTCGAAATATCTATCCATTTTCATGCTGATCACTAACAAAAACAAAAATTATCAAAATCGGTTGAGTGGTTCAAAAGTTGTGAGGTTTCTATCAAAGCACTAAAATGTTCTATTTGGTATGAATAATTTCGGTTCTCCTCACATCTTTTACTGCTAACTTCGAAACTGTTATACTGATATTGATAATCGCAAACAAACAATTTTAGTAAAAATTAGCAAATTATCTTGAGTCTTCATTCCGTGAACATCACTAAAACAAGCAGACATTTCAAGAGGTCATAAAATAAAACCCCGAGATTATTTTGCAAACTCCTTTGGAAGTTTTGTTTAAGCAAGAAGTCTTGCCAGATACTTTGTTTCAGTATCCCCAAACAAATCTAAAAATATACCCAAAAAATGCCCAACTAGAAAAAATGTTGGCAAAGGTAATATAATTTATTTAATTTGTTAAATTTACATTATCCTAACTAAAGATAATTATACCATACACCACTACGTGGAGAGGCTATAATAAGTTTGTGCTGATGTTTGTAACACCAAAAATATTGGACCACGTTTTATTTCGATTTAACGATGTCCGTCTGTCTGTCCGTCCGTCTGTCTGTCTGTCCATGCATTCTTGTCCGCACTCTACAGGTCGCAAATATTAAGATATTTTGATGAAAATTGGTACACAGACCTATGTCGGACCAAGGACCTGTTGATTTTGGTTAAAATCGGTCCATGTTTACCTAGTGCTCATATAGGGGTACCCCCCAAAATTGGCTTCTTTACACGCTGTAGGTCGCAAATACGAAGATATTTGAATGAAGTTTGGTGCACAGACATACATATGTCGGCCCAAGGACGAAGCCTATTGATTTTGGTTAAAATCGGTCCATGTTTAGACCTAGTGCCCATATAAGGGTCCCCCCGAAAATTGGCTTGGTTACTCGCTGCAGACTGGTGTAGGGTATTATATAGTCGGCATGCCCGACTTTAACTTTTTTACTCGTTTTTTTTTTTAATTTTTAAGATTTTAAATTCGATATTTTGAAGTTTCTCTATTAACCACAGCCCAGCAGAAATTCGGAAGCGGTAAAATTGAGTAAAAATGATTAGTGCTTCTGTTCTGCTTCGTTTACTGCTTCTGAGAATTTATAGCTTGCAGTAGTGTGTTAAAAAAGGCAATACAGTTTCGTTTACCACACTTTATCGCTCTAACAAAGCACGAAAAAATGACAATTATAACCGAATTTACTAGCTAAAAGCTGTGATTTCATGCCATTATTTGGAGCTCTGATAGAAGCGCATATCGGATATCGAAACAAGTGCTTTTACGCGAGCTATCTCAAACAAAAATCATGCCTTATATCAGCAATAATGCAAGCGCTACACTATTTTCTTTCCCTGACGAACCTGCTTCCAAGCAAGCAGTATTTTTTGCTGGGAGTAGACTTTAAAAATATAATTCTTTAATTCCATGATTAAATTTTGAACAAATCGATTCGTAAAACTCATTTTATTGATCGAATTATTTCCTACTTCAATCAGTCAATATCTTGTTTAAAGAATCAATTTGATTTTTGTTGATTCTTTTCACACTATCAAACGAACTGATTCAATTTTAACCCTTTCACGCATTTGTTGTATGTATGCAGCAATACTTTTTGAGAATCCATTCCTCATTTCTAACCGTAAATTTTGCAAAACAAATTATTACAAAAAGATCTTAGAAACCTTTACTTTACTTTTGCTTTCTCTTTTAACATTAGTAAAAAGTTTTGCGCTTTAAGCACCGTAAGTTGTTTCGATTTCACTTGAAAAAACTGTTATAATCCATATAAAAAAAACGATTTTTTCACCATAATAAGTTTCATGTGAAAATCGTGTAGACTTTGGTTTCACCAGGTCGCTCTCTTTCGAAGATTGACAATTTGTATCGAAACTGTTAGCCTTTGCACACGTGTGTAATTCTTATGGCTGAATTTTTGATATAAATTAAGAAGAGAGTGATTTGACAGAGGCAGGGAGAGTTGGATAGTCTTTTAATTATAAAGTCGTTGGCTTCACGCAAATTTAATATACAAGACTGTTATTGCTTGTGAAAAAGTGGCATTTTGTGTTTATTGTAATTGTGTCTTTCTAATAAAATAAAAAATTGTTAATTTTTAGAATTTAAATAAAGTCCTTTTAATTTCGAGTGAAATTTTTTCACGTGAAAAACAACTTACGGTACTTTATATAGAATTTTTATTCGATAAAGTCGATCAATATTTTTGTACCAAATTTTGTAAATATATAACATTGTACCATTCATCTTAAACACATTGACACGGTGCAAAAATATAATTTAATAACATACATTTAAATTTAACGGTTCGTTGTAATTCAAACATCTGTGTTTATCATACACAGAGTTGAATAGAATCAGCTGAGATATCTTAAGAATTAAGGTTCAAAGCAAAAAAGAGTAATAATAACAAAAGGATAAAAATAGCATTGTTAAATTTCGTTGATGTTAGTCTAAGTTGAGTTGTTGATAACAAACTCGATTTGCTTTCAACATTCATATAAGTAGACGATTATCAAATATTAACCCACTCAAAGGCGAAAGGCACTGATGATGGCTTTGTAGCGAAAGCCGAAAATGCGCATTCTGCCTTGCTGGTCTTATCGAATTTTTTCAATTATTTTTATTCTTTGTAATTTACTTGTAAAAATTGTATCATATTTCTTTGATTTGAAAATAATTTAAACAGAAAGTGATATTAATTTATGATCTTGAGTCAAACTAAAATAACATTCATTTACGTAAATATATAACGCTAAAGTTTTAATCATTTTCAAAAATTGTGTGATGAATAAAATTCAAAAATTCTAAATATTTTATGTAGAGTTTAGTAATAGAAAATTATAAAATTAAAATTTAAAAAAAATTGAAACCAACTCGGGAACCAGCAGCATGCTGTTTGAATTTTAATTCCAAATATCTCCGCTAAGTGGTGCTGTAAAGCCATAAAAGTAATAAAAAATATTTTTTTGGCACAGTTCTACATTTTCACGAAGTTTGGTCGGCAAATTCCCAGCCATTAAAATTTGTGCAGGCAAGGGTTAGCAAATCAGTTTAACCCAAAATGGTTGCCTTGATTTATAGTTCGTAAAACATATTTTGAAAACAATTAATTTAATAAAATCAAAACTGATTCAATTTAAATTAGGGATGTGCGATTAATTGATTAATCAAACAGTATGATTAATCAGAACTTTGATTAATCAATTAATTGATTAATTGAAAATTTGAATAATCAGAATTATGATTAATCGATTAATTTGAATTTTGATTAATCAAAATTTGTATAATTTTGATTAATATTGAAAAAAATTTCAAAAAATAAAAAATACGGAAATTTTCTCCTTGTTTTATGGCGATACTTTATATAGTTCCAAATAAAGAGAATTGCAGAGATTGTTTGTTCACTGGTCAGACTTGACCAACTCCATTCCTAAATTTAATGTTTCTATATTGAACTGCCGTTAAAAGGCGTTGTCAACGGAGAAAAACAAGATATTATTCAATTATTCTTAAATTTGATTAAACAAAATCATAATTAATTAATTAATCATTATTTTGAATAATCGAAATAACTGATTAAATGATTAATCAGAATTTTGATTAATCAGGAAGTTTGATTAGTCGATTAATCGCACATCCCTAATTTAAATCATTCTCATTCTTAATTTTTTTTTTTAATTTCAAATCATTGATTTAAACTTATAATGAATACTTCACTAATTCATAAAATTAATCAATTTTAATGCAGTTTATTCGAAAAAAATTTTCTTTTTCAATATTTTATATAGGTACTTGGAAATTAATTCCATAAAATTTTCCGGCATAAAGGATTTATTCATGTTAGAAAGCTTTGAATTGTTACGGCAAATATATTAAAAGGGTAAATTTGTACCTTTCTTTGAAATTATGTGAAAAAACTTGACTAAAGTGTTCTGAAAACTATTCAAAATTAGTATACTTAATCTTGAAAATTTACGAAAGTTCCAAAGTCCCAAAAAAATTCCCAAAACATTTTTAATCCCCAATAAATCCGCTGTCCCCAAACGAAAATTTTTGTCCCCAAGACCAACAAAAAATCCCCAAATTTGTGGTAAAAACCCCAAGTCTGGCCAGCCTGTAAGCAAGTGTACTTTGATTTAGCTTAGGAGCTATTGAGGCTGAAGGCGAAACCCCAAAAATTTAATTAACTGCTTTCTTAAATAACTGTCATAACAGTTGTTTTGAATTTTCCATAGAAAAACAACTGCAATTGCAATTAAAAACGACAACTACTGATTACTACACAAACAATTGCCATGTAGTAACTGTCAAACTTCTTTGAGTGTACATTAGATAGTACCGCAAAAAAAAAGTTCGCCGTATTTTTGCAAGGCAATTAAAAAAAAAAATTTTTTTTCCCGAATCTTAGTAGCGTTTTCTGCTATTTTTACAGTTTTATTTCTATAGTTTTATTCCTACAGTTTTATTTCTCTTCAAAACGCATTTAAAGCGTCAAATACCTATCTGAGGAGACCAGTGTTTTGCTCTAAGGGCATTGACCTCAAGTATCCCGTTCTACTAGTTACCCACCAAATCTCAGTTGAGAGCTTTAATAGCGTTTGAAGCTTGAAACCAAATTTTCACAAACAACTTAATAATAAATAAACAAATAGCTTTTAGTGAACTGAACTCCTCTTTAGTTAGAGGAAACAGTTCCTTAAAAATAAACATTTTCATAGAGTAAGTGGCTTTTGCCATCCAACGGGCGTTATGATAGGCACCAGGAATGCGAAACAAATCATCGTGAGAAGCTACTTTTCCTAAAAACATTAAGCATAACTTGATGTATTCTAAATAATTATCTCTAGGCTGTATTTCGGTTAACTGAAGACTAAGAAATTCCGAAACTTCCTTTTCGAAGCCTTTTACTGTACTCTTTACCGAATCATCCTGTACCCCTTTCATGTATTTGGGCTGATCTATATTAGGTCAATGCATTTAAAACCTACTAAAAATATCATGTTCGGGACCAGTCGTCGATCCCATTTTGTGCTCAAATACTGATCGCAACACGACTTCCAGAAAGTGATGGCGACAGGCCAAGTGCAATAGATTTATACCTAGCTGTTTTTCTATCAAGGTGCACGCGTCTTTCATTCGTCCACTGTTGGAAGCCATTGCGTCAAAACACATACCTACAATTTTATCTCAAATACCCCATTCTTCTAGGCTACCGCTAACAGCTTCTACCTGACTGATACCTGTGCTATTCTCTAATCAAAGGATCATCAGTAGTTGTTCATCATCTTCTTTGCTTACTAAGATTGCCAAGCGTTCAACACATTATTTCTGGAGAAATTTCGGTTTTCCATCCCAATGAACAACATTCTCCTCCAAGTCCGATTTTTTAAATCTCTCCTTGATTTTTTGTGACCTTAGATTTCGAATGCATATTTTGCGCTTTCTTACCGTACTTCTGCTAAGAGCTAATTGCTCAACATAATAGCCCAGACTCTCAGCTGTTGCGAAAATTATTCGCACAGCATTTCTATCAGAAATGTTACACCTATCTAACAAAATTGATAGCTTTTCCGTTTTTACTTTATATCAGCAACTTTCGATTTTTCCATAGTCGGTAAATAAATACTTCGTCCGAGCCCATCTCCTCCACTTCCAATTCAGAAGAAAATGAGATCTCTTCTACATTTTCTGTTGCAGTGAAGAAAAGGAAAGAAAATTGGTGAATTTTGGGAGGAAAATAAGTTCTGGTAAAAAAGAAAAGTAAATTAAGAAACATTTTATAGCCTCCAAGAGTAATTATTTTATTACATATTCGAGGTAAATTTACCTTTTTGTTAAAATTGATCAAATAGTTGAAACATACCAACGCTTTCTAATGATATCAATCGACATCGCCGCTCTACTGCTTTTCTTGCTTCTCTTCTTTCTTCAGCTATAGCTGTCTTCAGATCGACACCTTTTTTAAAACTTCAGGGCTCTTTCGGCACGAGAAGTCAAAGCCCGATTGAGCTAAAACTTTTACAATTGTATTTTTACACCAGATGGCACAATTCTAGACGTAAAAAACACCTATAAAAATCTAAAATCGATTTTATAAAACCACCCTAATGTAGAAAATGAAATTGCTCAAGTGAACGGCACGGCTTAGTTGTGTGGCGCTCATCCGAGAGATCCAATTTTCATAGACACTGGTGCATATATCATCTGAGCATGAGTTATAGTGAATTTGAGGGCACCGATCGTTTGTGGCTTATAAGCATAGACCTGATACTTCAGGAAGTTTCATAAGAAAAAGTTTAAAGGGATCAAAACGCACGATCGCGGCGACCAGTTCATGTCGCCATGTCTTCAAATCGTTTTGGAGGAATGTCAATTGTAGCATTAGCTATATGGCACCTAGCGCCATCCTGTTGAAATCATACGTCGTTCACATCCATATCACCCAATTTTGGCTAAAAGAAATTACCCAGGAAAATTTTCTGTCCCAAAGAATCGGTTGTAGAATAGCTAATTTTACTTTACAACCCCTTCTTCTGTCAATTCTAACACCGATTATTTTTGTTTGAAATTGTACCAAAAGCAACTACTTCTATAGATCCAAATTGGAACCCGTTGCCCTGGAATCAGTTCTGGAACTAGTTCTAGAACTGATTCCACGTCAGTTACACAATCTGTATAGGACCCCTAGAACTAGTTCCGTGGAATCGGTTGCACTGGAACCAGTTGCAGAATTGGTGTGGTTGGCTACCGATTGTAAAAAATTTTCCTGGGTAGTTATCATCGATCGGTACACTCAAAATAATAAGTCTGTTGGCTGAACAGAAAAATTTGTTACTTAAACAAAATTTATTCTTGTTTTTGGCTTAAATAAAATTTGTTGATTTTAATAAATTCTTTTGTTAAATTTAACAAATCTAAATTTAAGTAAGAAATTAGAAAAACTACGGTTTTATTTGTAATTATACTGAGTCGTAAATTTTGTCCAAATTTAGGGTCTCGGGCCCCTCCCCGGTCCCAGTCCATATCATCTAAGGGCATGTAAGGTCACTCAAGCAAACATATTGTCCGTGTTGCTCTATCTCAATAACAGAAACATGAAAATATTATATGTTAACAATAAATTGTGTAAAATTTAACGAATGGGTTCTTAAAAATTAGTTGTAAAGAGTTTTGAAAATTAAAACTGAAAATTAGTTAAAGTACTGAGGATATTTAGTATAGTATTAAATGAAGATAACTAAAATTTTTTTAAAAATTAGTCAAATCGATTTGAAACCCGTTTGACAGTGCTCTCCGTTAATGGCAATAGAAATGCCATCATAATTTTCAAAGAAGTACGGACCATTGATGACGCTGGCATACAAATCTCACAATTATACTTGCTGACGTACCCACCCAGTCAGAAAAATACGAACGGGAAAGCGGTGGCAAAGCACTTTAACAGGTGGTACAAGTATTGGCAAAAAGTGCTTTCCCATTCCCAAAATGATAACATCATTAGACAAAAGGACCGGCTGTTCAAAAAGCGACGGAAAAGCACTCGAGGACCAAAATTGTTAAACGTTGGCAAAACGCTGGCAAAATCAATAAATAGGTGGTCTGGAAATATATTTTCCAAAATAAAATTAAAAAAAAGTTCATATGTATTTTTTTGACCCTGCCGTGATTTGAACCCAGGCCGTCAGATTGGCAGACGATTGCTCTACCCACTGAGCTAACGAGACATATAATATTTAATGGCTAAACACATAAATGAGTGATAATAGCTGGACAACTACTGGCTGTGCCAAAATGCTAGTACTGGCAAACAATTTTTAGTAACTAGTATGCCAGTGTTTAGAGGGCAAAAAGAAAGTTGGTCTTGAAGGAGCTTTCCCACAAACAAAAAAATTAATTTAATTTTTCCCTAATGTACAACCCTAATGTCAGAAAATTAAAGCTCGCAAAAAATCATTAAACTTTTGCTAAGGAAGTTTTTCGACAAACTCAGTAGAATTTTTTTTGGTCGCCGAATGTAGGGGTCGCCTTTTTTAATTTTTCGCAATAGCTTCGGCATTTAAAGTCAGATTTTAAAGTGTGATATATCAATTTTTCTGCCTCGAGGAGACCAGTGTTTTGCTGAAAAGGTAAATTCCAATGAAAAAAAAAATTTTTTAAAAAGCAACCCCTACATTCGGCAAAAAAAAAATTTCTACTGAGTTTATCGAAAAACTTCCTTAGCAAAAGTTTAATGATTTTTTGCGAACTTTAATTTTCTGACATTAGGGTGTACATTAGGGTTGTAGCAACTAAGATTTGGTGGGTAACTAGTAGCAAGGGATACTTGAGGTCAATGGGCCTTAGAGCAAAACACTGGTCTCCTCAGATAGGGATATGACGTTTTAAATGCGTTTTGAAGAGAAATAAAACTGTAGAAATAAAACTGTAAAAATAGCAGAAAAAGCTACTAAGATTAGTTAAAAATTACTTTGCAGAAAAAACTGCGGAAATTTGCAGAATTTTTTTTGACAAAAATTAGTAAAATAAGAACAGCAAAAATAAAACTATTAAATTTACAGAATTTTAGTTATATTTGAGCTAAAATTTAGTTAATGGAAAATAAGAAATTGTACTGTAAAATCTGCGGAAAATTTTGCTATATACTAGTAGAATATAAATAGCAAAAACAAACTGATATATCTAAGAAATTTATGTTATTTTTAGGTCAAAATTAGTTAAATGCAAATAGCAGTCTATCCCGCTAATATTAACGGAAATATTTATTGAAAACAAAATAGTAAACTGCTGATTTCAGAAGGCTAGATTTTTTTTTGCAATAAAGAAAAATCGAAAACAGAATTTTGAAAATTTTTATTTTTTTTTTGTGATTTTGTTATTTAATAGTAGAATCTTTGCCGATTTTAGCAGTTTAAGTTGATATTTTCTATTAACTAAAATTTAACTCAAATATAACTAAAATTTTGAATATTTAACAGTTTTATTTTTGCTGCTCCTATCTTACTAATATTTAGTCAAAATAGTCTGCTAATTTCTGCGGGGTAATTTTTAACTAATTTTTGGTAGTTTTAACTAAAATTTTTACAGACTTTTTTCTATTAGTAAACCCTATAATATGGGAGGTGTATAATACTTAAGTATTTTAATTTAAAAAAAGCCATCATAAACGTCCCACCGTAATTGATTTTAGAAATTAACTTACTATAGATTCAACTTATTTTATAACATATACTATAAAAATTTAACTACATTTACAAATTTAACTACATTTAAAATAAATTATATTTTCAGTTTTTTTAAGTGTGCAGTAAATATAGAAACATAATTTTCAATTAAAGACTACGCAGCAGGAATTTATCGAATAAAGAAAAATTTCGTAGAATATTCGATAAAACAAGTAAGCATACCAGAAAAATGGTGTTAAAAATCCTTTTATGGTGTAAAAATAAATTTATAAAAAAATGAATTTTACTACCAAATATTCTATAGTATTGTAGTTGCCAGGTTATTTGCTATGGAAACTTCCGTATTGTACTTTTTTATAAGAGCATAATTTTAGTAGTAAAATAAACTTGGTAGTTTTTTTTTTTATTGTGCCACTTTAATTTAACTAACAATATGCTGGTATTTTTGCTAATGACCCAGTAAACATTTTTAGATGGGAATACCAAAAAGTTAAATTAAAATTTAAATTATGTAAATTAAAAAAAATTTTGAGGCAAATATCATAAATTAATATTTTACCTCAAGGCCCAAAAGTATGACAAAATCTTTTACTCACTATGAAATTCTACTAAAATGCAATAATTTGTAAGCAAATTTTAGAGGACTCTTCGCTCATAACTTTTGAACACCTCAAACGAATTGGGTACACTCAAAAAACTTTGTCTTAAAGTAATAGTTAAAACAAAGGTATATGCAGTTAAAAATATATTTATCTTTAAAATAACTAATAATTTCAAAATTTTTAACTCTTAAAAAATAACTAACAAATGCATTTAAAATAACTAGCCATTTAGTAAAAATCACTGACAACTGAGAAAAAACTATGTTCTGGTTTTTAATTGCAAAATAGGAACATAATAATAACAAATATTAACTAAACCAGAATTTTCAAGATCTCAACGAAATTTTTTATTTTTTAAAAAACTAACAAAAAAGAATGTTTACTGCAAAACTACTGCTTTTATAATGATTTATAATAACTGCTTTACCCTAATTGAAAAAAATCTGTGAAAATTTCAGTTAAAACCAGTGAAAATTAGTTAAAAATTACCTTGCAGCAAAAACTGCTGAAATTAGCAAATTATTTTCGCTAAATATTTATAAGATAAGAATAGCAAAAATAAAACTGTTAAATATAAAGAATCTTACACTCAGATAAAAAAGTTAGTAAAAAAATGTTTAAACAGTTTCCATAATGGCGTTCGTGGCTTTTCGGGGTTTTTTCTTTTTTTTTTTAAATTTGAAACCTTACACGTCAAAATGTTGGCTTTTTAACCGGGTCAGGCGTACAAAAGTTGATTTTTCAGCTAGGCATGGAGTTTCGTTTCTGAATTTTTACGATTCCTTTAAAAATTTTATATCAAAGGATGAGAAAACTACGAAGAAGCAACACAAATTTTTGTAATTTTTTTATTTTTTATTCACCTAACTGTTTTAAAAAATGAACCTTAAGAAACTCAGTAATATTTAGATGGACCCGGATTGTTTTTGCCCTGATTGATTACTGTCTGATTTATGAATGAAATAGTATAAGTGCCTTCCATGAAACTGTACAAAATCGCCTTGGTTTGTCAATACCATTTAAGCTCAGATTAATTGTACATTTATAAGGCGCGTAGGGTAAAACATGGGCCGATTTAATAAATTTTCTAGAATATTTCTATAGGGCAGGAAGAGCCAAGTAAACAAGAAGAATGTGAGAGGGCGTGGGTTCGGCCTGCAAGTCTCCAATAAGGAACAGTCGATTTGCTATTCTCAAGATTCATGTAGAAGGTGACCTTTAACGTCTCCCTTTCTTCTCCGAACTTCTGTTGGACATTGCGTGGGACGCCACATGTTTCGACCATAGTCAATTCCTTCAGATACTTCTCAGGTGGCCACCGGGCTGGTACGATGAAGTATAATGAGCTGGGTAGAGAAGGCTTAGCACGTTAACTTAAAGGACACTCGCTCTCGTTGGTTTCCTCTGGGAGTGAGCTGGGATGGTACGAGTCACCACCATGCCCTCTCGTAGGTAATGACCTTGTACGGTGCACTCCTGTCAAGCTCCCGTCTTCTCTTCAACCAAGGGCAGTCGACTTCGTTTTCGTTTCGTACTCTCTTCCCCGAAATCTTCCTGGACGTGAACTTGTACTGCACACGTTTCGGTCTCAGTCGGCCCGTCAGATACTTCTCAGTTTCGAAACGGGGTTGGCAGAAGGAATTAATATGTGTACTCACGGGGCACTCACGCCAGCCTGATATTTCTGGAAATGACTCTTAACTAAAACGACTTTATCGAGAGACGTAACTTGGTACGGCACACCATTTTGCCCATATCTCGTCCACGGGACCTAAAAGGTTTTCCCAAGATCTACAAAGGATGTGACCTGGGGCGGTACACTTCCTTGTCCAAATCCTTCTTCACGATTTGCTACAGGGCCTTTTCCGATGCTCTAGGAGCGCACAAGGATGTGACGGTCCACTACTCTCTGAAACAAAGCTAAGTTTTGATCAAATGGTTTTAGGAAACTCACCAGGTCTCTGTAGGGGTCTTCGAAGGTTGTGACCTAAGACGGCGCACTCCCTTGTCCAACTACTTTCAGGATTCTCCGAAGGAGACGACCAGTATGGCTCACTTCCTTGTCAAAACCACGTTCTAGGACACTCCCCGGACTTCGAGGCTACTCATAGGACCTTCCAGGACATTTACATGTCTTCAGTGATTCTCGCAGGACCTTCAATGATCTCCGCAGTACCTTCAATAGAACCCGCAGGAGCTTCAAGGATATTCACAGGACCTTCAATGATATTCACTTGATCTTCAAGAATGTTCACAGCCTGTGAAACACAGGATCTTTATGGATACTCTCAGAACCTTAAAGAATATTGAATATTGGCAGGGTCTTTAAAGATATTCACATAATTTTCAAGGCTACCCACATGACCGTCAAAGATATTCACAGGATCCCCAAGGATACTCGCAGGATAATCAATCATATTCACAGGACCTTCAAGTATATTAACAGGTCCTTAGAAGATACTCACAGAAACTCCAAGAATGCTCGAAGGGCCTTAAAATATATTCACAGAACCTTCAAGGATATGAGCTGGCACCTCCATGGCAGGGTAAACATTCAGGATACAGGAGCTATCTTGAATGGTGAGCTTCCTTTGCAAGATCTAGGAAGAGAGAGAAGTTAGTGAGGAAATAACCTTGTATTCAATTTCACAGCAGCAGAAAACTGATCCAGATTTCCCCGATATACTGCCTTTTATACTCCTTTGGGCTGCTGTTAGTAGTACTGGTGACTAGTTAATTCGCAACTTACGTAGACAGACATAAAGGACAAAAACTAGCAAAACAGGACGATTTTCAAACTATGTTTCAACAACTTTAATTTCCCAGGTCGCACAAAGGCTGAGACAGGCCGATCTTAGATGTTTGTCTACAACATACACAAATTTTATTAAAATCGAAGCGTTAGGCTTGGAATACCTTCCTTGTAAATTAAATTCTTATTGAAATGCAATTTTAATAAATATTAAATACTTGGAAAAAGCTATATAGCTTTTCGTTCCCACTAATTTGTTTAAGTGTAGTTCAGTTAGTTTCTATTCTATTCAAAGTACTTGGGTAGTATAATCATCAACTACGTCTACGTTATTAGATTTAGAAAAAAGGTGCAAAAAAATCTCCACTCGTGTATGTCATGTACTGGACTTTAATGTCTCTATTAAGAAAAACATAAAATTTTCACGTTCGTTTATTGAACAAAAACTGGAAACCAAGATAAAACAAGGAAAAATTGTTTTAACACTATTAGAGTGAGAATAGCCATCCACAGATTTTTTATAATTTTTTTTTTGTTTGCTAACAAAAGCTAAATTATTTGCCACTACAATAATAGTATCTTTTCTTAAAGGCTCTTAGCCATTTGAAGATTTTAAAATATAAAGACGCTTATTTTAGCTTTTCTTACTATTTAATTATTCGGAAAATTGCAGGAACAAATTAATAATGTTGTAAAGTCTATAATAATTGCATTTTTGCTATAACAATTGCTGATTATAGGTTTAATTCTGTTATACTTAATTACTTCTTAACGTTGTGTTACACTCAAAATAATAAGTCAGTAGAAATAGCTGAAAAATCACTAAGTTTAATAGAAAGATTAGGTTTTTGTACTAAAAAGAAAGCATTTATTATTAAAAACTATTGCCAAATTACAGTTAAAAAAAAATAAAAAATCAACTAACATGTTAGTAGAATAAGGGCCAGTTTTATATTCAGCACTAAGAACGAATTTTGTATTAAATATTTCTTAAGTTAAAAATTTTGTTGAAAAATTTCTGACTTAAGTAACATTAAAAAAAATTCGTTCTTAGTTCTGATTATAAAACTGGCCTTATCAGTTTAATTTGCGGTTACCATGTAAACGTAACTTCGACTCTTGGAACCTAACACGGAAAATTAAATAGCTCATAACTTCTTATACTTAGATGACCAGGTTAATTAAAAAAAAAAAAATTATGTATATTTCTTTTAAAAATTAGTCACATGATCTTTAAAATAACTTAAAAATCCTGCAAATATGTTAATGTCATCTTACCTTAATCTTAACTTGACTTATATTGCCATTCGTGAAGTTTTCATAATTTAAATACATCACCAGCTACTTGTCACTGTCAGTTTCAACTAATTCCAACAATTTTAACACTACACGCATTTTAAAAACAGTGATTAGATTATAAAGCAACATAAACGCACATTAAACTTTAAAAACTAAAAATAAAACTCCAGTTAGTTACACCTAAGAAACAACTACTGGCAGCTAGTAAGATAAATTCTTAAAAAAAATTTTAAATATGTTTCCAATTCTTAATAATTAAGTAATCTTGAAACGGTTTTCACCTTAACATTTATAAAAAAAAAAACAAAAAAAAAAACTGAAGGTATGTTGTAATACAACCAAAAGACAAAAACTGACAAAAAAATTTAAAAATTACCACCACCTAAACTATTTCAATGCAATAAGAAACTGGTCTAACCACAAATCTAGTGCAAGGAGAGAAGAAACTGCAGTTTATTTTTGAATACAATTTGAAAAATACATGATGGTATTTGTTGTACGGGTTTGTTGCAGAAAATGCTAAACGCGCGAATATCATCGTCATTATCGTCATCAACATCATTATGGACGTTGCATATTCTATGATGTGTATTAGGGTGGGTCGATTTAGCAATCGATATTGTGCCATCGATTTTTCTATAGCTTTTGGCATGAGGAAAAAAAAAGTTCAACTACGACATATCAAAAAAATCATTTTCAAGGCTCCCAAATTTCAATTCTTTGCAATTTTCTAATAAATGCTAGATTAGCGCCATCTTGCGGTGTATTACTTACTGAAATCGGATAAAAAATTTGGCAACTAGAGGTAAAAGTATATAAGTAAGATTATTTTCTGCTTGATGATGAAATGATGATAATGATGATGAAATGATGATGATGATGTTGATGAAAACAAGCAGAAAATAATTTACCTCTAGTTGCCACAATTTTTATCCGATTTTTATAGGTAATACCTTTCTCGAAAGATTGTAATATTATATAGTTTACAACTTCATTAGTTGTTTCAAAAAGCCACCGCAAGATGGCGCTAATCTAGCATTTATTAGAAAATTGCAAAACATTGAAATTTGGGCCCCTCGAAAATGATTTTTTTGATATGTCGTAGTGGAACTTTTTTTCCTCATGCCAAAAGCTTTCGAAAAATCGATGGCACAATATCAAAAAATTTTTGTTCATACAAATCGGCCCGCTCTAATATATATTTTCCATACATTTGTGCATTACATGCAACAGGCTGTTTGACTAGCATAACGTTGTAGTGGTCTCTAATACAGAAGTTTGCATCAAAAATGCTGGGCAAAATAACATGACCAACTAAAAACAACTGTTTAGAAAATTTGAGCATACTTTACTATTTGTTCCAAGCCATAATGAGTAGATGTTAAAAATTTTACATAAATCGGACAACGGACAAAACTGAAGCCTGAGCTACCCAGAAGTAAACGTAACGTATCTCTGCGTAGCTGAATTAATGAGTTAAATAAGAATGGATGATGTGTTATATTTATTGTTTGCTTGATTCGCATTTTGTTTATGTAAGTAGCAGACTACATTTAATATGAGATGT
Organism: Leucophora obtusa; assembly: GCA_949987735.1. Taxonomy (NCBI): domain Eukaryota; kingdom Metazoa; phylum Arthropoda; class Insecta; order Diptera; family Anthomyiidae; genus Leucophora; species Leucophora obtusa. The sequence goes on along the minus strand of OX465296.1, from coordinate 27,305,233 downwards.
TGGTGATTTGATTAGCATTGCAATAATGCCACCACTTTCCCCTAAACGATCGTATTTTCATTTCTGAAAGTGTAGAGGTTTTTGAAACCAAAAATTCTGTGAAGTATCCTGATGAAGATAAATATCAGTTTTTCGAAAAAAAGTACTTATTATGTTAATTCATAATAAGGAAATTGGCCTCGAACTCAATTAATAAATTTCTAATTAATTATGTAATTAAAAAGGTCGAAAAAACAATTTTTATTATACCCTACACCACCATGTGGTCAGGGTATTATAAGTTTGTGCTGATGTTTGTAACACCAAAAAATATTGGTCCTAGACCCACCTTATAGTATACCGATCGGCTTAGAATTTTTTTTTATTTCGATTTAACGATGTCCGTCTGTCCGTCCGTCCGTCTGTCTGTCTGTCCATGCATTCTTGTGCGCACTCTACACCGACTTATGTCGGCCCAAGGACGACGCCTATTGATTTTGGTGAACATCGGTCGATGTTTAGACCTAGTGCCCATATAAGGGTCCTACCAAAATTATATTGTTTATACGCTGCAGGTCGCAAATATTAAGATATTTTGATGACATTTGGTACACCGACTTATGTCGGTCCAAGGACGAAGCCTATTGATTTTGGTGAACATCGGTCCATTTTTAGACCTAGTGTCTGTGTACCAAATTTCATCAAAATATCTTAATATTTACGACCTGCAGCGTATAAACAGTATAATTTTGGTAGGACCCTTATATGGGCACTAGGTCTAAACATGGACCGATGTTCAAAAAAATCAAACTTGTTCGTCCTTGGGCCAACATAGGTCTGCGTACCAAATTTCATCAAAATATCTTAATAGTTGCGACCTGTAGAGTGCGCACAAGATTGCATGGACAGACAGACAGACAGACAGACGGACGGACGGACGGACGGACGGACAGACGGACATCGTTAAATCGAAATAAAAAAAAATTCTGAACCGATCGGTATACTATAAGGTGGGTCTACGACCAATATTTTTTGGTGTTACAAACATCAGCACAAACTTATAATACCCTAACCACATAGTGGTGTAGGGTATAATTAAAAACTAAACACATTTTTAAATAATTTTATTTTTTTTTTTATTTAAAAATCATGTTATTGTAGTATTTTTAAAAATATCAGTTATATATTTCCCCAGCCAAAAACGCCAGAGCTGCCACTTCAATACTGGCCTTTTTTAAAAAGGCAAAATCGGCTGCCACTGTGCAGACTTCATTATATATCGGAAAATAAAAATGTAAAGTGATTCTTAATCTCAGATAAATTCTCTAGTACTTATCGTGGCCCACTTTTATTAAAAAAAAAAAATTTTTTGCCACACAAACTTAAAATTTCCAAAAAGGCACGAAAAATAGCTTCTGCTCGGGGATATAACATTTATTTGATCAAAATTCAAAAAAAAAAGCCACAAAAAGGACTAGATTTTTTTTGTTGCCTACGAAAGAAAAAATCCGGATCGAAATCGGTTAACATTAGACTATAATTTTCTTCATTTTGATTTTAAAAATCGTTATCCTATAGTGCCCTGGGGATAAAAAAGACCCATGAACATTATTTTAAATTATCACTCCCTTATAGGGTTAATATTTCGACTTGTGGCCAGAAAATACCTACAAAGTTACAAGTAAACTTAGATGATAACTCCTTTTTGGTGAACTTTCAGATTTTAATTAAATTCAGATGTTTGATAGGGGAAACTAAGCTAGTACGAATTTTTAACCGGTCCAATCATACTTTCAAGGCTTGAAAATGTGGGTAAAAATTACTGTAGTTTTTTTGCGTTTTTTTATTTTTATTTTAAAGAAAGTGTACAAAAACAGGTATCAAATAAAAGGTAGTTTAAAAATCATTCTACGGTACCTATATTAAAGACATCTAAAGGCGCGTTTTGGGGTGTCCTTTGAAATACGACTTTTTCAGAATAAAAAATTGTTATTTTATATAAATTGGTAATTATATAAATTGTTTGCACACTCGAGGTAAAGTTTGCAGTAAGCCTGTAGGATCCGTGGTCAAAACTTAAGCTCGCAATGACGTTGGCTGTATGTGTGGCTGAATTTTCTGCTCCACTGTACATTACTGTAATTTCCTTTTAAGAATTTCTAGTATTCTGGTAAATGAAAATAACTAAAATATTGTCAATAAAAGATAAGTAGGAAATGTGTCAACTTCAGATAAGTGTAGTTCTACGGATATTTACTGATATCTTAATTTGAGTACATTAAGTAAAGTAGTTGGTCATATTAACGTGTATTTTCAACCACAACTAACGTAAATTTGTGGTTTGGTCTATATAGTAAAATAAGACTATGGTTATTTTGTGCCTTTCCACTCCTGGTGTTATTTGTTTATTATTTAGCCTTTTTTCAGCTTCTCTTATTCCCTCCACAATGTGTGTTTTGGGGTTTTTTTTCTACAAATAAAATACAGTTTTATTTCTGTGGTTGGATTTGCTTGATTGTGTCTCTTTCTAGCGGGAGCACTTGTGTTAAGCGGTTCATTTGACATTGACATACGAGTGTATGGTGTGTGTAGAGTAAATTTAATTCATTTGGGGGATACCATGTCGTGATATCGTATGCTGTGATAACAGAATAAATGTACCTGACTAGCTTGGCTCCTGGTCGGTAGGTGTAGTGTGTTAATTTGTATAAATGAGGAAATACTTAAACTTTTGACTTTTTCTTAAAAGAATTTTTAATTAAAATTGAAAATGTTTTGGCGTTAAAACATAATATTAAACAATTTATTATGGAAATTTTTTGTTGTTATATGGAAAATCAATTTGCATGGAAATATATAACAGCGAAATGTGTACAGAAGAAAAGTTTTTTTTGAATTCTTTTATACTTTTATAAAATGTTAGTTTTCAGAACTCCTTATAGTGAATTACAATAAGCTTTAATTTTTGTTCTGGATCTTTTTTTCCAAACTAGAATAGGTTGCTTTAGAACAGTGGTCGGCACAAAGAGAAAATGTGAATTTATTGTGTTTTCACACTGTGAGAAATTAGTTTATCATTTTTAAATTTATATTTGTATATTAAAACATGAATTAATGAAGAAATGTAATAATGAATGAATGCATGAATGAATTAAAGAAATAAAAAAAAAAATAATTTATAGTAATTTAATTTTTTAAAATAATTCATAATAAATTTTATTATACACATTATTTAAAAAATATTTATTTTTTTATATATTAATTATTTATTCTTAAAAAAGTATTCCATTAGTTAGTAAATTTTAATGAATTAAAGAAATAAAAAGAATTCATAATAAATTTCCTGTTCTTGTAAAATTTTAAGAGTGTAATATTTTTCTAAAATTTCTTAAACAAAGCGACATCAACCTGCTTTGTTGAAAGATACCATGCTACTGAATAAATTTTACGCTCTTAGTTGAGAGTTTTGTTGCCATTCGTGTTGTGTATGTGTGAAAAGCCGATTATGATCGGCCACTGGTGGCTATGAGTGCCGACCACTGCTTTAGAAACAGTTCTAGAGTTACAGTTCTTCAGTTACAAAACTGCTTCTACGATAGTGAAGCCTTACATTTTGACTTCTAAAACCTGTTACATGGAAAAGGTGATAAAATAAGCTGTTATAGAATAGATTCATACGTAACCGGTTCTAAAAAATTTTTCTGGGAAGTACATCGGGAAAATTATCTAGCTATATTAATGATAGTTGCTAGTTTCCCATTGGGCATGTCCCCGGGTGGGGTATAAGGGGGTCCGAATGTTTCTTAATTTAATCTCTTCTAATATTATGAAAAGTGTCATTTGTTTAATAAAAGTTTCTTTGGTTTAATTCGAACAAAATTTTTTAGAATTTCTTGCTTTTAGAATTTCTTGAAATATTTGTTAGGTTAAATTATAAACTCAATGGGAACTTCTTGTTCTCTTCGAGGAGCGTTATTTAGCATTTGAAATATCCAAAAGAAAACCAAAAACAACAGCAAAATTTGTTTTACCACAATTTGCTTTGTCATCTTCTATTAACATCATAGACATAACATCGAAAATGTATGAATTCAATTTTGTTATTTCAAATTTCCTTTAAATTCTTCATTATTGTTTACTAATTATGCTGGTATGCTAATTTTCAAATTTCAAATCGCTTAATTGCAAATTAAATATTTAAACGATAAGAAAGTATTCTTGTTATGATATACTAGATGACATATCCTTACACATACATATCCTGGCGATAATATTTCCTAATTAACGCCTGATTACAGTTGAATACACAACATGACAAAAACACTCACACAATACACACATACATTAGGAAGTAAAAGAACATTCCTATACATATTAATAAGGCTTTAAGCTTTTAAGCAGCGTATTTAAGAGTTTTAGAGGTTAGGCATATTTATATTAGGGTGGAACTTATATAGTGTATAGTGATAGTGATTATTTTAAGGTTAATTAGGATTTCAAAAAAATTTATTTAGAGAGGTCAGAGGTCACATATTTACAAGTAATATAAATTTAAAAATTCTGTCACTTTAAATTTCTTATCTTAAAATTTCTTAATTATATGCCACCCCTATGTATTTCTATATGAAAATCAAATCATGTTGTAACATATCCTACAAACATATTTACATGAATACTAAACCAAAGGATGAAAGAATTGCTTTTTGTAGGCTCAAAATGGTTCAAATATTTCGCAAAGTGTGTGTTATGCATATAAATACGAAATTAATGCAGCATGATAATGGTGATGAGCTAAACGGAAATGATAAATACAAAAAGCTTAAATATATATTATACGAAAAGGATAATATAGAAAATAAAAAAATAAATAAAAAAACAAACCGGAATAAATTTCAATTAATAGGACTCTAAGGAAATATTCAAACTAATATTAAAGGAAAATTATGATCAAATATAAGAAAGAAAATTCGAAACCAAATACAAATGTAGCTAAAAGTGTCAGGCGTGGTAATTTTATTTTACGGACAATATCGTTTAGAATGTGACGAGAAATTTAAACATTGAATTATTTAAGATATACCGTATTTTTTTTCAATCGTCTTCATATATGAAGTACATTTTTAAAATCAATAATTTCATTTGAATTAAGATCGAGTTCCGATTTCTTTTGGAAAATTTTAAATCTTTTTTTTAATTATAAAAAGGTTAAACAAGTACAAAAAAATGAGTCCTGCATGCGGAATATATTTAAACCTGCATCATAGTACAATTTGGGGGATATTTCGTGAAGCGAATCAAATTCCAGAAAGAAGATTGTAATTAACAGTGCAAGAAATATAATGAATATATAACAATAATTCACCAAGAAAACAAATTTGGTGCTGACAACCCAATTTGTAGCCAATTGAATGGTTCAGTTGCAACAAATTAATTTTTCGGCTGCGACTATCGAATTATTCTTAATACATAGTTACAACTAAAATTCCATTGTCAGAGTCAAATTAGTTCTGTCACCATTGTCACGTATTATATAAAAACGGGTTTAAAAAGATCAAATCCAGATTTCTCCAATATTAAAACGAATCGGTGCTCCAGATGCAAATTCAGCCGGTAAACCCATTTCGTCCGGTTCTGCATTAATTTTAAATCAATCAAAACTATTTTAAAGAATTTAAATTAAATTTTAAAATGAAAAAAAAATTAAAATCAGTATTTCAAAATATTCATAACATAGAAAACAGCAGTAACGAAATAACAGAGCCTCAACAAAAAATTACACTGATCAACAAATATAGAATTTTTTGCACAGACTTCTTTTAAAACTTTAAAATTCCGAGTCCTTAATTTAAAACTTAACACTGAAGAATCATGTGAATCGTCCATTATAAGTATAGGGTATGTTCGGTGAACTTATGTAAAACTCTACGAGGAACACCTTTATGGAATATTTTAACCCTCTAGCTGTTCAATAAAAGGGATTATTTTGGCCCCTTTTTAAGAAGGGTCAAGAAAGATCCGTAAGTTGAAGAATTAGAAGGTCAAAATGTTTCACAAAAATGTTCCTCGTAGTGTTTTACAAAAGTTAAGTGAATACATCCTGTACCCAAAATGGAAAATTTGCATGATTTTCTCCTAAAATCGAGGTTTTTGGGACATTTGAGTGCCAATTCTGAGTAAGTACAAAATTAACCCTTAAACACATTTTAAGTTTTGACTTATTTCTGGCAATGAAATTAAATTTTCAACTTTGATATCTTCAGAGACTCATAGTAGAATTTTATGATAAATATTTCTGCGTAACATTTTAACCCTCTAACTATTCAATTTAAGTACATTTTGGTCCCTTTTAAAAAGGGATATAAACGACCCATAAATTGAGGAGTTAGACGGTTAATATGTTTTGCAAAAATATTTGCCATTAAATTCTACTATAAGTCTCTAAATACATCGAAGTTGAAAATTTAAGTTCGTTGAACATAATGAGTCCGCAGAACACATCCTTTACCTACAATGGAAGATTCACATGTTTTCTTCCTAAAATCCAGGTTTTTAAGACATTTGAGCATCAATTCTGAATAAGTACAAAATTAACCTTTAAACACATTTTTAGTTTTGACTTATTTCTGTCACTGAACTTAAATTTTCAACGTTAATGTCTTCAGAGACTTATAGTAGAATTTGATGATAAATATTTCTGCGGAACATTTTAAGCCTCTACCTCTTCAATTGAAGGGACTTTTAAAAAGGGACAGACCTTTTATTTTGAGTGTAGGTTTTGCAAAAGCGAAGAACGTACGAATATTTATAAATCTCAAAACTATAAATATTAATATTTTTAATAAAAATTTATTAATTCTGCCGGAAAAATAATTTTTACTGAAAAAATATGAGTAGCTAAAAATTATAGTCACGTATTTCTTATGTCCATTGTCCTTCCAACATTAAAAAAAAACAAATTTGATTTACTATCTTCATTTTAGTTTAAGTGTTTGCCATCAAAATTTCACATAAAATGTTAACTTCAATGATATTTTTTTTATATAAGTAGAGTGCGACGAAACTCAAAAAATCGTATCTCTAAGGAAGACAACGATAAAGGTTAGACAAATTCTTAATAAATATATTTTTCGTAACAAATCATATTTGATCCATTTGCAATACTGTCAATAAGTATTTTAGAAAAATTAAAAATATTTGCGAAAAAATGGGACACGGAGGAGGCTAGAAGATAAACAAAAAATCTAAAAGTAGAATGTTTGTATGTGTCTGTTTGATCTCTTCTGAAAGTAAAAAAAAAACAATAACAGAAAGCTGAATAGGAAAGAAAACTATGAATTAGCTACACTATATTCAAGGCCTTAAGTGGGTTAAATGGCTAAGCTGTCGAACTCTAGTATAGTAAGTGCATGGGTTCGATTACTACAGCCGACGGGTTGTTGAAAAATTATCATATAGAGACAATTTTACAATAAAATATAAACAATAATACAATTTAATGGAAAATCACTGATGAAGCCTATCCTAGTCTGATTTGCAAATTAATGTGTTTATAACTTTTAGAAAAAATGTTTATTCTTCTTCTTGACCTCAAAACCTACTAAAATAAAAAAATTTTTATCGAACAAATATTTCACTAAAATTCAGTCCTTATAACTTTCACTCAGTTAATAAATAATTATTTTAAAGACCGTTTTTCTTTAAGTCTATAACGCTTTTACGAATATAATGGTATATTTTTTTATTTATTTAAACGGTAGAATTTTAAATATACTTTACTGATTTTATAAAAGAATTAATTATTATAATGAAGATAATTCATTCATTCTTCCCAATTTCGTTGAAATTGTGCCATTTCTAATATTGAGGTGTTCAATTTCAGTATATTTTTCATTTTCTTTTTTAATTGTTTGGCAATTTCATCGAAAGGAGTTATGTAGTAATGTAATACAGATTGAAAGGACCATTCATCGGTATCTTTGTTATTGTAAAAAATAAATTGATCTTGAACAAACAAATACCAAAAGGCGTCCTTTTTATCCATCATTTTGACCCTCTAACATAAGAGATGCCATCGTAAATAGATAAAATCAGAATTTGACATCTGTATTTTAGATTGAGAAATTTATATTTTAGTTAAAGAACAAACGTGTTATTTAGAATTAATAGAAATTTTAAACATTTGTCACATATTCAAAACTTCAGTGCAGTACTGAGGGAATTATTTACTTGAAATTAATATTTTTTTGCCCAAAATCAATTAATTTTCGCTAGAACTCGACAATTGAAATTTTTTATTTAATTAATTCAGTTAAAAAAAACCAAATATGAAAAAGTTTATTTTTTAAGATTGATGCTTTCTATAAAAAATTTTCACTAAAAATCATATCGTGCAAATCATAAGTTTTTTGGTGAATTTAAGAAAATTAGTATTTAATTTGAGAAGAAAATTTTTATTAATTTGTTGTTTCATTTTGTATGTAAAACAAGTAAAAAAAATTTTTTTTACAATTAGTTTTGTCCAAGCACAACTTTGCTGTGAAGTTTCGACCCACTCTAGTGTATGTGTATATGAAAGCAACATGATATTTTGAATGCATACCTTTTACATGTATGAGTTACATATGAAAATATGCATATTTTTTATTTAGTCATAGTCATAAATATCGTTTAGAACAACAGTTTGTCTATAAATCATAATTATGTAAACTTTTACTTGCAAAAATATTTTGTAATTTTTGCATATAGAAAATCTTCTAATAAAAAATCTATTTCCTTTTCTGTATATTAAATCTATATAGCTTTATACATTCACGATTTAATCCTAAAACTAGCTATTTTAGAAGAGAATAGAATATTTTCTTAATACCATAATTTATGACAATTTTAAAAGTCTTAAAAATATTAAATAGCTTAAAAGCTATAAGGTGGTAAGAAGACAAAAATTAAATCCCTGAAAACTAACTACTTAAAATACACTCAAGAGGGAATGATAGTAAACAAATGTTGTTTAATTTTAAGGTAGTACTGACTGAAAATAAATGACGCCTAAGTTTTTGCATTAAATGCAACTTTGAAAGATTTTGTTGAAAAAAAACCTAATGATCTAAGAAAATCGAATAAAAATTTTAATGAAAACTTTGTAAAATACTGCAAAGATTTATCTTCTTTAGCAAAGTTTGCGCATAATTTTCTTGTAATGCAAAAACTTAGGTAAATTTTATTAAACTGGTTTAATACAAAAAATTATAAATCTTTATGAAATTCGTTAAAATATTTTCCCTTTAAGAAAACTGTGCTTGAAGAGTCTCACTAAATCATTTTAGTTCTTCTTCAGAATTTAAACATAAACTGTGTCATTACACAAATTTTAAACTTTTGCCCAATAAACTTAGGAAAATTTCCTAATGCTATAAAATGTGTTATCACAGTAGTTTATTGATTTTACCATCATTTCTTTTTGGCTGTATTTTCTCATAAATATATATATATAGGCGTTTTTACCAACTAAAACGAAGCTTAATTCTGATTTATGTGTTTTATTACCAAAAGTACCACCAACCAAACATATTTCCTCTTAATACGAGTTTAATATTTGTAGTCTAAAAAAGAATTTTTAGTAAAAATTGTAAATTGTAGCTAAGACGCAAAAAATTTAACATTCACATAAAGTATAACAATTCCAAAGGTTGACTATAAATTTACGTTCTAACAATACAATACTTGTAAAAGGTTATATTATATAAATTTTATTTTACTGCATATATTCATATTCCCCAGAGTCTTATAAACAGCCAATTTGCACGTATTTTTTATTGTCATGTTTAATTTAGTTTCTACGCAGGAAACAAAATGTGAATTTGTGAAACCCCCTTAACTTTATTGCCTAGACACAGTAGTCAATTTTTAAGAGAAACAAAAAACAACTTTTTCTTTCTTATACTAGCAAGGACGTGACACTTTACTTGAAAAGAGTTAAGAAAAAATATTTGTTGTAAAGTTGGTTAAATTATAGAGTAACAGTAACAAAAGATATTAAAAGATAAATAGGTTACTAATAATAGAAATAAACTATAAATGTGTAAAATTACACATTTCAAGAGTAAAACTTTTTGCTTAAATTTTTAATATTTTTTTCTTAAATAAAAAAATCTTTTTTATTGGCAAGAGCTAATTTTCTAAGCAGTAAACAGAAAATGTGTAAAATTACAATATATCTATTTTAAGAATTTTTTAGTAATATTTTTGTTAATAAAAGGTAATTTTCTTAGCAGTAATTAAAAAATGTGTAAATTTACACAGTTGATAGATTAAGCAGTCTTTTCAGGTATTTGATTTTAATTGTTAAGCACTTGAAGCGTTTATTTAACCGTATTTTAAGCTCATTCCAATTTAATACGCAAAAAATGTGTAATTGTTAAATCAATTAATTTTATTTTATATCATATTTAATTTCAGTAATAAAAATTTTTTCAGTGCAATCCTTTATAATGTCTAAATAACTAATAATTTTTATTGTGTACCTTCAAAAAGTTCACAATTGCTAAATGTACTAGCAAATGAGAAATAATATTGAGTAATTGTAATAAACTAATAATAATAATTTTCTTTAATTGCAATTAGATTTTATTCTTGAAATAAAAATTATAAACACCTTTCATTCTGTCATTCTGCTTCTTCGAATATAATCAAAAAAATTATTAAATTTATATGTTCCCTTATATAAAGCAGCATTTGAACTTTATTTTATTAGAAAATTATTAGTTTCTAAAAAAAGAAATAAATACATCCTGCGGCAATAATACCATATAAACTTTCATACAAATTAAATTATTCAAACCTCATTGGAGGGAAAAAATATTTTATTTTCAAACCTTCATATTTGAATTTATTTGTACAACAAATGAATGATAAACATGCCAAATTAACACACAAATGTTGTTTATTAAAACCATACAAGCCTCTAGACATGCAAAAAAAAATAAATCTAACGTATTAAAACAAAAATTTATGTAAAAAAGGTCAAAATTTTATACGGAAATACAATTCTATACTTGTGTTAGAATTTTGTAACTCACAAAAAGGACAATACACTTTGGGTACCAAAACCCCCCTAATTCTCCCTCAGATATAAAATTATTATAATGAAAAAAAAAAAAAAACACAAAACCTTAAAGCTAGAAAACATGATGACAAAACAACAAAAAATATAAAACAAGAAAATCGATAATCATAATACTGAAGGACTTATTCATACTCATATCCTTGCATATAATATGGCATGAGTGTTAAGTTATTTTAAAAATATTTTTCCATACCTTTAAGTGCGTTATGGTATGCCAGGAAATGCATACCATCATGAAAATTATACATAGAGCAAATATTTTGTATCAAACAAAAAAGAAACTTAACTTATTTGAAACTTTCATACACCGTAGAGCTTAAATGACTTTAGTCTGAAGCTCACAAAGGAAATCTTTAGTGGAAGGGATTTTTTTTTATATATTTTATAAAAAAGAGGATAAATATATAAAGTAAATTACACTGTAGAGCAAGAAATTTCAGCCTCAATGTATCCAATGTGAAATAAAAATAGACTATTACATAATTAAATCCCCCCAAAGGGTTTTGCAAAGTTGGCTCGGAATTTTATTTTATGGCCGTTTGAAATCTATGTATATTTCAACGGCGATACCAAAACTAAAAGGCATAAGACAGGTTGATCATTTTTGCTTTATTCTTCCAAGCAGTCAAAGCATCAAAATCGGTTGAAAATTTTCAAAAAAATGCTGCTTGGGAGAATAACAACGACGGAACTCATATAAGGATAAAATTCCCGGCAAATAAGCATAATGAATATTTTTATTGTATAGAGTGAATTTATATAAAAATAAATATCCTTTATGAAAAATGTCGCAGATTATGAAATCTTTTCTGTATGAACAAATGTTTCAGAATATCACATTTTACTATACGATGTCTTAGAATTTGAGCATATTTCTGCTGAAAAAATGTCCCAGAATCTAAGAATTTTTCTATATAAAAAATTTCAGATAATATGAAAATTATTCGAATTGAAGAAATATCTCGGAATATGAGAATTTTTCCATAGAATAAATGTTTTAGAATCTTATAATTGTTCTATAAAGAAAATGTCTCAGAATTTTAGAATTGTTCTATAGAGAAAAATATTCAGTTCTTTGAATATTTCTCTAGAAGAAATATCTCGAGAATTTTTCTATAGAAAAAACTATCTCCGAATCTGATAAAAGTGTCAAAGAATCTGAGAATTTTTCTATAGAACAAGTGTCTCAGAATCTGAGACACTGAGAGTTCTAAAATACTTTTTGTATTGAAAAATTCTCAGATTCTGAGATATTTTTTGTAAAGAAAAATTTTTTCTATACAAAAAGTATCTCAGATTCTCAGACACTTTTATCAGATTCTGAGATAGAAAACTTTTTCTATAGAATTTTTCTATAAAAAAGTATTTCAGAATCTGATAAATGTTCTGTAGAAAAAATACCTAAGATATTTTTCTATAGACAAATTCTCAGATTCCGAGGTATTTTTTTTTTATAACAAATTTATCGGATTCTGAGACATTTTTTCTATAGAAAATTTATCAGACTCCGAGATGTTTTTCTTATAGAAGATTTATCAGATTCTGAGATATTTTTCTATGGGAAATTTATTAGACTTTGAGATATTTTTTCTGTATAAAATTTATCAGATTCTAAGATATTTTTTCTTTAGAAAATTTATCAGATTCTGAGATATTTTTCTATAGAAAATTTATCAGAATCTGAGATATGTTTTCTACAGAATATTTATCAGATTCTGAAATATTTTTTCTATAGAAAATTTATCAGATTCTGACATATTTTTTCAATAGAAAATTAATCATATTCTGAGACATGTTTTCTACAGAAATATTCCAAGATCTGTGTCTTTTTCTCAATAGAACAATTCTAAGATTCTGGGCCTTTTTTTTGACTCAAATTCTGAGTAATTTTCTATAGAAAATATATTTCAGAATCTCAGAATTTTTCTATAGAAAAATATCTCAGAATCTTAGAAGTTTTCTGTATAAAAAATATCTCCGAATCTGAAAAATTTTCTTTACAAAAAATATCTCAGTATCTCATAAATTTTCTATATAAAAAATTTATCAGAATCCGATAAATTTTCTATAGAAGAAATATCTCAGAATCTGATAAATTTTTTATATAAAAAAAATTTCATAGAATCTGATACATTTTCTATAGAAAAAATAACTTAGAATCTGGTAAATTTTCTATAGAAAAAAATATCTCAGAATGTGAAAAATTTTCTATAGAAAACACATCCTACAATCTGGGAATTTTTCTCAGAATCTGATAAATTTTCTATAGAATCTGATAAATTTTCTATAGAAAAATATCTCAGAATCTGATAAATTTTCTATAGAAAAATATCTTAGAATCTGATAAATTTTCTATAGAAAAATATCTCAGAATCTGTTAAATTTTTTACAGTACTGATAAATTTTCTATAGAAATAATGTCTCAGAATATTTTTCTATAGAAAAATATCTGAGAATGTGATAAATTTTCTATTGGAAAAATTCTGAGAATTTTTCGGCAGAAAAAATTATATTAGGCTTATATTAGGATTTTTATATAGAAAAAATATACCAGATTCTGAAAAATTTTTATAAAAAAATGTCTCAGAATCTTAGAAATTTTCTATAGAAAAAATATATCAGAATCTGAGAATTTCTCTATAGAAAAAAATATCTCAGGATCTGATAAATTTTCTAAAGAAAATATATCTTAGAATTTGATAAATTTAATAAAGAAAATATATATCAAAATCTGAAAAACTTTCTATAGAAAATATATCCCACAATCAGAGAAATTTTCTATAGAAAAAAAAATCACAGAATCTAAGAAATTTTCTATAAAGAAAAAGTATTTCAGAATTTTAGAAATTTTCTGTAGAAAAAATATCCCAGAATTTGAGAGATTTTCTTTAGAAAAAACATACCATAATCTGACAAATTTTTTTTAGGAAAAAGTTTCGAAATATGAGATATTTTCATTGAAAACTTATCTTAGAATCTAAGAATTTCTTCATGTGAAAAATATTTCAAAATATGGGGAGTTTTCTATAAGAAAAATATCTCAGGATCAGAGAATTTTTCTACAAAAAAAAAACTATTTTAGGATCTAGGAATTTTTCTATAAGAAAATAGTTTCAGAGTCTGTGAATTTTTTTAAAGTAAAAATGTCTCAAAATCTGAGATTTTTTCAAAAGAAAAAATTATTTAAAATCTGAAAATTTTTTAAAAGTACAAATGTTGCCAAATCTGAGATTTTTTCAAAAGAAAAAATTATTTAAAATCTGAAAATTTCTCTACAAGAATCTGAGAATTTTTCTATAAGAAAACTATCTCAGAATATAAGAATTTTTCTTTAAAAAAAATGTCTCAGATTATGAGATGTTTCCATGGTAAAAATTGCTGAGAAGCTAAAAAAAAAAGGAAAAATCAACCCATTCAAATATCATACAGAAAAATTTATTGTTGTCTTGGCGTATAAAATTTTTGTAAAAAAAATTATTAGAAATTCGATACTACTGTCTTTCGATTCCGAATCAATTTTCTTCCCTATTTTCTTGTCACTTTGCAAATGTGCAGTTCTAAGCGCTGAAACTCAATAAGAACTTTGGGAGTTCCCATTAAGGTGGAAGGAAAAAAACATATCTTCATGAAAACTCGACGGTGATACATGGAAATACTTGCTATTTTTTTAGCAACGGAAATATTTGCTATTTTTTGCCTAAATTTTCTGCTGAGTTTACAGTATAATTTGTCATTTTCAATTAACTAAAAGTAAACTCAAATATAACAAAAATTCTGTATATTTAACGGTTTTAGTTTTCTGTTCTCATTTTGCAGGTATTTAGCAAAATAATTTACTAAATTCAGCAGTTTTTTCTGCAAGCTAATTTTTAACTAATCTCTAGTAGCTTTTTCTGTTATTTTTATAGATTTATTTCTATGAGTGTAAGGTTTCATTCTCCCGGAAACACACCTAAAACTGGTTTTAGCACCAGTTCTAAAGCAACCTATACTAGAGGAAAGTAACCTATTGCTAATAGGCTAAACTCCATACAAAAACAACTGGTTGTGGAACATAAATAAGAACCAATGCAGTGCAGCTTGCAGTTAGCAGTTAAGTAGTTTGTGTTGTGACTAATATTGCGGAAACCGAAATTCCGTTATCACAGTTAAATAACTCGTGTCACAGAGTTTTTAGTGTAGCGTATCAAAAAGGCGTCGAAGTTTCTTAAGAGTCAGTAGGCGAGTTGTAGGAAATACTAAATTGTTAGACTTATTTTTTTGATTTAATTTTTTTTCCTTTGTAGTGTTGTATTAAAACCAACCCTTGTTCTATACAATAAAATCTATGCTATGATACTCCAGAGAAGAACCCTTGATAATTTTTTCTTTTTTTCGTGTGATGTTATTTTGTGGATGGGGTATTTTTTTTATAGTCTTTGCACGTTTCCCTTATGATTTTTACAATTTTTTTTTTTTAGGAGAAAACTTTGTTAACTTTTTGTGACTTTTTTGGAAACAACAATATTCTATAAAAATCCTTTTTTTTGGGTTCAAACATAAAATTTTACACATGAAAAAGTTTTGAAATTTTCTTTAACTTCCGTTTAACAAATTTGTTGTATAAGTTTTTCCAATATAAAGGTGTTGGGGATTTTTTTCTCAACTTTTTCAAATGAATTTAAATTTAAGTATTTTTTAAAAAAAAAAAAAAAAAAACTATTATGTAATAAAGCTTTATTTGAATTTAATGTTTTCCTTATTTTGGTTTCAAAAATATCAGTCATGTATAAAATTAGAAAATTATGTTGACATTTTAAAGATAAAATGAAACTTATTCCAAAGAAATAAAAAAAAAGGTTGTTGCTATAAAAATTATTGTTACTGTGTTTCCAAGACCCTAAATCAATTGTTGCCCCAGCAATAAGTTCTTATTTCCTTTATAGTGTTGTGTTTAAAAAACAAAGTCAACATCAATGACACAAAAAAACAATTCCTTGAAAATGTGTAAAAGTATTACAACTCACATATTTCCTTTCCTTCTTTTTTTATCTGCCAGAGTAAATCGTAAAAAGGCGTGTGTTACAAATCAAGTTGATTGTTCAATATAAACAATTCAAACACTGGCGCGTGTGAAAGTTTTCCTTATTACTTGTGTCGTTAAGTAGAAGGGTAAACAGGAGCATATTTACTTATCAGTAAAAACAATGAAAAAAATTTAACAAGAAATCCTTTGCTGAATACATAAACTGTTGATAAAAGTGTATACTTAAACAATGTATGCTTTAAATATAAAATTTTTTCTTATTTATACTCATGGAGGTGAAGCAAGAATAAATTTAATATTGAAACCAATTTGCAAGAATGATTTTTTTACATAATATTATTGCACAGATACCAGAAGTTTAATAATAAATTAAGAGCATTGATTGTGATTATTTTTAATTGGAAGAAATCCTAATTCTTTGAACACCTAGATCTAAAATATACTCCATGACATAATACCGATCTTGATACAATTTCAAGGACATTTCTTGCATGGTCATTACCTGCAGTTCGTTTTTAAGGGTGGCTGTAGGTGATATCATCCAAAGAAAAATGGGCCAAAAATAAAAAAAAAAATTTCCAAAAGTGGCCAAAAAGCAAAATACAAAAATTCTCTTAAAAACAGGAAACAACTAAAAAGGGAGAGAACTGGGATGAAATGTTCTACGAAAATGTTGGCCATAAAATTTTACTATACATGTCAGAACACACCAAAGCCCAAAACTTAACCCAAACAGCAAAAACCAGTCAAATTCAAGATTGCCCATTAAGGATTAATTTACCCAGGCAGCAATTTTGGAGCGCTCATAAATAAGATTTTTAAATGGCTCATAGAAATGATTATTGTTTTTTTGAAAACACTCTTTTTTTGGTAGAAAATATGAACCATCAGAAAACAATCCAAAAAGTTCTCTCTACAATCTAAAAAGATGTCTCAAAACGAGGGTTAATTTTTCGGACTCAAAGAAGATTCTAAAAGTATTTAAATTTATGATGAAAATTTCGATTTTATACGTTCTTTTTTCTGTGTCATTTCTGAGTACACAGGGGGCTCTTTTGGACGGACCACTTTTATAGGAAAAAGTGGAAAAATGTTTATGTTTTTGGAGCTCATTTCTGGCTCATTTCTGAGCCAAAACTTATGTGTATAAAAAACTGTTTTATATTAAATTTCACTAAAGGTCTATAAACAAAAAAAGCTCTTACTTAATAGCGTTTATTCAGAAAGATATACTTAGTAAATATATACCCAGCAAATAAAGATGATCATTAATGACTCAGAAATGAGCTCCAAAAATATAAACATTTTTCCACTTTTTCTTACGAAAGTGGTCCGTCCAAAAGAGCCCCCTGTGTACTAGAAATGACTCAGAAAAAAGAACGTATAAAATCGATATTTTGCTCATAAATTTAAATAATTTTGGAATCTTTTTGAGTCCGAAAAATTAACCCTCATTTTGAGACAGCTTTTTAGATTGTAGAGGCAACTTTTTGGATTGTTTTCTGAGGGTTCATATTTTCTACCAAAAAGAGAGTGTTTTCAAAAAAACAATAATCATTTCTATGAGACATTTAAGAACCTTATTTATGAGCGCTCCGAAATTGCTGGTTAATTTATTTTCGATTCACTATCCTTTCCGCTCTTGGCAATTCGACACCATTATCGAACAATGTCCCACACAAATCCGTTATAAGAGACAAAATGCTATTGCTATAGGAAGACATGTCTGATGAAAACGTTCGCCATGTTCATCAGATTCCGTTGAGAGCTGATTTTCAAAGAAGTCCATATGTGAGTTTAAAAAGTGGATTTACGTTGACATGTGAACCCCTAATTTTTCTGTTTGATCACTTCTGAAATTATTCATATAGAAACAATCTGACAATAAAAATATAAACAATAATACAATTTAATGGAAGATCACTGATGAAGCCTGTCCATAAAAAGGCAGAAACTAGATCTAGTCTGATTTGCAAATTTAATGTGTTTATAACTTTTAAGGAAGGCTTATTCTTCTTCTTAACCTCAAACCTACTAAATTTCGAATTTGTGTTTAACCACTTAAATTAATTTGACTTTAACCACTTAAATCACCATGACATCATCATTGATATGTCAAAAGTGTGTATGAGAAAAATGCTAACTGCATTATTGCCTGTAGATATGACCATTTAGTATTTTTCTGTAAAACCTTTACTTTAAGAGTTAAAGCTTAAAGAAGCTTTGAACTAATTTTAGTCCATTTATAGGGCTAAAAGCCGCGGATCTGTTTTAATCCAAAACAATCAATTTTCGCGTGATATTATTTTTGACGCCAGAAAGTGCGTGGGGAAGTGAACAAATAACAATTTTGCACATATGGGTGCTCTATTGGGCGCCAAATCTAAAGAAGTACGAAATTAACACTTAAACACATTTTAAGTTTTGACTTATTTCTGGTATTGAAGCTAAATTTTAAATTTTACGTCTTCAAAGACCTGTAGTAGAGATTTCATGCAAATATTTCCTCTAACTCTGCAAATTACGGTTTGTTTATGTCCCTTTTTAAAAGGGGGCCCAAAAGTCCATTTATTTGATGAGTTAGGGGGTTAAAATATTCCACAAAAATATTTTTCCTGAAACTCTACTATAAGTCTCCGAAGATAACAAAGTTTTAAATTTAAGTTCAGTGCCAGAAATAAGTCAAAACTTAAAATGTGTTAAATGTGTGGCTTAATTTCGTACGTATTCAAAATTGGCGCTTAAATATCCCACAAACCTGGATTTTAGGATGAAACCATGTGGAAACTCAGCGAACTTATGTCAAACACTACGAGAAACATTTTTGTAGAACATTTTAACCCTGTAACTCTTTAATTTACTGGTCTTTTTTGTTAATTTTTAAAACGGGCGCAAAAAAACCCCTTTAATTGAAGAGTTAGAGCATTAAATTGTTCCACAAAAATGTACCTCGTAGTATTCTACATAAGTTTGCTGAACACATACTATACCTAAAATGGAAGATTTACATGGTGTTCTAGTGCCCATATATAATAAATCTATAACTCAGAATCAGTTTTTGGTCTTTCTGTCATAGAGGAAATCGAGGAAATATTTAAAAAAACTTATCTTTGTTTTCATCCACGCTAAATTTCTTTTATATGGCGAAGAGTATACGTATGTTATTTACAGGTCTCCAAAATTAAACATTAGAATTAATAAAAATACATATTAATGACAATATTAATTGTATGTGGTCTATACGAGGCGTTTGAAAAAACAACACTTTACTATGAAAAATAAACAATGCCCTATTGGCTGTCCGTCTCCAATATACACAAATTGCCTGCACTTGTACGTACAAACCATACGTCAATGTGGTAAGGTGACACGGAGGAAATAAGAAGATAAACAGAGAGAAAATCTGAAGTAGAATGTTTGTATATGTCTGTTTGATCACTTCTGAAATTATTCATATAGAGACAATCTGACAATAAAAATATAAACAATAATACAATTTAATGGAAGATCACTGATGAAGCCTGTCCATAAAAAGGCAGAAACTAGATCTAGTCTGATTTGCAAATTTAATGTGTTTATAACTTTTGAGGAAGGTTTATTCTTCTTCTTAACCTCAAACCTACTAAATCAAAAATTAGTTTTGACCACTTAAAACACCACTAACGGTCATGAGCGGGTTAAAAGTTTGTATAAAGAAAATGTTTGCCTTTTTATTGTGTAAACAACAGCTATGTAACTTAATCACCAAAAGCTTCAAGTTTTACAGTTATAGATGGATAAAGCCATGAACCATTTTTAGGGTAATTTTGAGGACATAAATTTAAATGGCCTGGGCGGTTTACACCGCAGAAACCTAGTTTTTGGACAGAATCTTATTTTTTACTCTCAACCTATCCGAAAATGTGCGGGGAACTTTAAAAATAACACTTTTGCACATATGAGTGTTCTATTCAACATCTAGCGCAATTACAGTGTTGCCATATTCGAATCCCTTTATCTTTCAGCACCTTTCATTTATTCTCTGACGCCTTTCCAACGAAAGCAACACGTTAATTAATATGAAGAATTAACTGAGTATTGCTTCTCTTTGCAAAAACACAAAAAAATTATAAATTTTCCAGAATCCGAAAACTGATTTTCAAAAAATTTAAAAAAAAATTAACAATATGGTATTGGCCAGGAGTAGCCAGACTTTTTCGTGCTCTGCCATCTTCATTCCAACTTTAACTGAAAGGTGCGATCACCAGATTTGTAATTATGTACACTAATGGAAAAAAATGTATAAAAATTTTAGTTAAACCTACTAAAAATTAGTTAAAAATGTCCTTGTAAAAAAAAACTGCTGAAATTAGTAGATTATTTTTGCTTAATATTTGTAAGAAAGGAACAGCAAAAATAAAGTTGTTAAATATACAGAATTTTAGTTATATTCGAGTTAAATATTAGTTAAAAGAAAATAACAACTTAACCTGCTAAAATCAGCAATAAAAATTTGCTAAATAATTAGTAGACTAAAAAATCACAAAAAATTTTAAATTTTCAAAGTTTCTTTTTTATAATTTTTTTAATGCAAATAAATATCTAGCCTTCTGAAATAAGCAGTTTACTATTTTTTTAGCAAATGTTTCTGTTGAGTTTAGCAGAATAGACTGCTATTTGCATTCAACTAAATTTAACTTAAACATATCAAAAGTTTTGTAGATATAACAGTATGCTTTTGTTAATAATAACCCACTAATAGTTAGCAAAATTTCTTGCAGATTTTACAGTATTATTTGTCATTTTCAATTAACAAAAAGTTAACTCAAATATAACTAAAATTCTTAAATTTAACAGTTTAATTTTTGAGGTTCTTATTTTACTATTACACAGTACAACAGCCAATCTGGGGGGTGAGAAATTCCAAGTCAGGGTGATGGTACTAGGTCAGTATAGTAAAACCCTTAAAGGGTTTGGCATTCGTATGTGTCATTTTTTTTTTATGACCTTTTAAATTTTTTCCTTATCTTGATGTTTTTTCGCTTAGTTGTAACATTTTGGCAAAAACGTAGTTTAACATAACTCGAGAACCACTTGTCCGATTTCGATGAAACAAATTCAGAAAAATTTAGAATTATAATTTCTTTAATCCGTTCATATAACGTTTTTCTTTATAATCAACAGTTTTGCCGGTAAAAATAAATTTGTGGAGAAAAAAAAATATTTTTTTGCCTAAAAATTAAAATTTTTTTTTTTTAAATTCATAAAAAATCCAAAACCGAAAAAAGGATCAAGTGTTATTAATTTCATGTAAAGTCACATAACCTATAAACAAAATTTAACGCGTTCTGCTTTTATTTACAATTAAGTGAAGGTATCCCATTTTGACAAGAATATTGATATTTGGTTTTATTCAAAAAAGTGTCATTTATCGCCTTTTTCATAAATTTTCCCCAATAACTCCAGACTTCTGGCCATAAACTACTAAAAAAATTAAGTAAACATTTTTATAATTTTTTATTTTTATTTTATTTATTTATTTTTATTTATGCAGGGCAATATGCAGAAGTTTTTTCATCATTCACAAGGAATAAACTTTGGAGTGTTGCCTGACGACTTCGATAAGCTGTGACTTCCACACCGGGTGCCAACAAATTGTTTGATTTGAAAATGGAAGCCAACTCTTCCGATTTATGCTGTGTTAATTCCAACTTGGCAACAATTGAATCAAGCTTATTTTGATTTATTAAAATTGGCTCATTGGATACTGATGGCTCATATGGGGAATCATCACGTGCATGATATGTCGGAGCAGTCGTAGAAGAGAAAATATCTGGGCTAGAAGCTTTTGGCACAGGAATGTGGTCCGAATGAGGCAATGGTGTTGCGGCACTTGCAACACCAACGTAATTATACGATTTTCTTATCCTTTTTGCGGCTCCTTTATTCGCACATGCATAGCAATTCAATGGATTGTGACCTTCGCCAGGATTAGTCCAAGTCATTGGGATACCGAATGGCATACTTTCACGTCTTCTATTTTTCCAATCCATTAGACGGTTGTAGCAGCTTTTACACACTATATTTGGTACCCAATTTTCGTTCACTATAACATTTTGGTTAAAGTACATCTCGTATGTTTGAACAAAATCAGTACTGAAATTTCCCCTTTTTTTATGTGTTGAGACATATTGACCACAGCAGTAGCAAAAGCTATTTATATCTGGCTTGCACAGTTCCATATTCTGTTCTCTTTTGTTCACTTTTAAAAAACTGGAGAAAAATCACTTTTACTGTTCGCGTTCGTCGGCACTTGTTGAATGACAAAAATCACAGAACCAGTGTGAGAAAGAGAAGAAGTATAATGACAATGCATGTTTTATGTGAACATTACAGAACCAGTGTTGCCACATCAATATTTCTCTTTTAGTACAGTAGAAAAATATGAGAGAGTTCGGCTTGAAAGTGTCAATGTTTTCTCCAAATAATGTTGTGCATATCTTGAGCAAATTTTTGAAATTCATACATTTACCTAATTGTGAATAAATGAGAAACGCGTGCATCGATTTTCATGATCTATGCCTTTTTTTGCTCATGAGTTATGTGACTTTACGCGAAAGTAATTAGTTTTGGCACTTTTTTCCATTTTGGATTTTTTATGAATTTTTAAAAAAAAATATTTAAATTTTTAGGCAAAAAATACTTTTTTCCCTTCATACATTCATTTTTAACTTCGAAAGTGTTGCACATATAGGAAAAACGGTATAGAAACAGAAAAATTGTAATTCTAAATTTTTCTAAATTTGTTTCATCAAAATCGGACAAGTGGTTCTCGAGTTATGTTAAACTACGTTTTTGCCAAAATGTTACAACTAAGCGAAAAAACATCAAGATAAGGAAAAACTTTAAAAGGTCATAAAAAAAAATGACACATACGAACGCCAAACCCTTTGAGGGTTTTACTACACTGACCTAGTACCATCACTCTGACTTGGAATTTCTCACCCCCCAGACAATAATCCCAAAAATGTTCCATAGTGTTATTTAGGAACAAAATCGTCGAATTTCAGCAGTTTTTTCTGTAAGATCTTTTTTAACCAATTTTTAAATAGTAGCTTTTTCTGCTATCTTTGCAAATTTACTTCCATCACTGCAGCGATGTTCTTTTGTTGAACTGGCGTTCACGACTTGAAGACGGAATCGGAGTTCTTTGTTTCAATTTATTAATCGATATTCTCCCGAGAAGTTTGGCATTGAAAATGAGAAAAAGCGGTCCATCGGTTAAAAACTTTAGAGTGAAAATCAGAATGAAAATTTTCCATACAATTTCATAATAACGCCTGGTCAGTAAAATTTTTTTGCAATATTTTGTTACCTAGGTGCCTAGAGGTGAATAATATTTTATATTAACCTAAATATTTTTTTTTTTTTTGCACTTCAAAAATTGTTTTAACACAAAAATTGTTTACTCAGCGAAAAAAGTTTTCACCTCAAAATTCTTTTTTTTACCTGTATAATGTTATTTTGCTTACTTTATGTTTTGCTTGACTGTCTAATACTTTAAGTATCTGAGTAGAAACTAAGCAATACATATTAGTTGTTTAATTCAGGGGTATGGCATCACCAAAAAATAAGTTATAAAAATATCGTTATCACTAGATGGCACTTTGTTCAAAAAATTTACAATTTTCCTGTTTTATTTAAATTTAAATAATAAAAAACAACAAGGCAAAAAAAAAACGTTTATCTCAAATTTTATTATTTGAATATATTCCGCGCTTGGTTTTTCCTTATTTTGTGCAGTTTTCGAGTTTTTAAATATATGCTCAGCTGATACTAAATTCATACCAAATAGTTGCTCAGGTAATACTAAATTTCAGCGCCCTCTACCGGTGAGTAGTGTAAGTTTCGATTTCCTATCTCTATAATTAATAGTCTTTGGTTTAATTATTTGAAACTTTTAATTGAAATATCTACATTATTAATTTAAATTCCTTCTTCTCTCTGCTATTATCTTTATAACGGCCTTTAACTTTGTAATAAATAATGTGGTCATATATTGCACAGATACAATATATACATTTTTTTTTTCATTTTAATAATTTATGATAATTTTTTTTTTTTTTTAATTTCCCCCAAGATATAGTATATTTTCATAATTTATGCGTTATTTACATACTGGCAATTAATTCTGCCATAAAAAATATACATAAATACACAAAGTAACATCACATTTCATAAGCATCAGGGAAAAGAAGAAAAAAATAGAAGAAAATTTATATAAAAAAAAAATATTTTATACTATTTTCCTAAAAAGGGGGGATCTTGAATAATAGAAAGGCCAACTTTAACAACAACATTAAAGCCTACTCTATTACAAGGCCACTGCACTACTCGAGACTATCAATCAATTGTAACAACGTAACAAGAATAAGAGGTGGGCAATGCTCCTACTCAGGCTTATTGTTAATGCAACAAACCATAACAATTGCAGGCATGCAATTTTCTATCCACACAATTGCAACTCCACATACAAACACGCAGAACGAACAAACCAAAACTACCCCAAAGCCAAAAGTGAAAGAATGTAGTACAATCGTATCAAAACAATACCAGAACACAAAACAAAAAAGAGTTTAAACTATAATTTATGGTAAAATGACTGGCAAAAAGAGTTTTGTGCCAAAGCAACAGAGGAAATAGTGGTTAAACAACAACAGCAGTAAACGATGTGGTATTATCAAGTGTCCCCATAGTCTGGCAACTCTATTTAGCAGGTGTTGCCTGTGTTTATGTAAAGCTATGTAACCTTTCATTTTGCCACTGTGACCTTAAGGCTACGGATATAAAATTGCAATTTTGTGGATATTGGACAATTTCAGTTATGTGTATACGACTAAATATTCGTATTTGAAGTTTACCATCATCCTCATCATCCTGAAGGTAAACTACAAAAAGTAAATGAATGTCTGTTATCCCCCACAGACGCGTAAATTATGGTTACTATATCACACGTGGAAACTAACAAAAACAACACAAATATTTGATGTTGTTCGGTTTGGTATAGTACCTTTTAGTGCTCTGTATATATTGTAGGGATTTATGTTGAAAATATGGTTTATAGATTTTCCTTTTCACTGATTACAATGCATGATTGAAAACATTTTTTATTTGCAGAGTATTCAAAAAGAACGAGGAACAAAGTTAAAGTCGGGCATGCCGAATATATATTAAACCCTAAGCCAAACTAGTTTAATGTCAACTGATGTTTGAATCCGCAATTTCAATGGTGGGAATTGGAGTTGTGATAAAATTTGTCTATAAATTGGTAAAAACAAATTAGAAAATCAGTAAGAAATTTAGATTTTGCCTAATATTAGGTGAGAAATATATATGGGCGCTAGGTCTGATTCTATCATACATCAAGGGGCTCTGTTCTTGAGCCGATATGAGTCTGCGTACCAAATTTAATTAAAATATCTTTATATTTGAGACTTGTAGCGTGCGAACAAGTATATAGGCAAACTTTTGGCTGATCTTTATTTGGGCTCTAGGTCTAACCAGGGACCGATTCTAATCAAAATAAATAGGCTTTGATGTTGGACCGATATTCTTAAGTCAGTGCACTAAATTTCATCAAAATTCCAAAATATTCACGACTTGTAGCCTGCGCAGAAGCATAAAACCCGTTCTTGGGTGGTCTTTACATGGGCACTAGGTCAAAACATAAACCTCGTTTAACCGAAATCAAAAGATATAACCCAGGAACATTTTTTACAATCGATAGCCAACCACACCCATTCTACAACTGGTTCCACTGCAACCGATTCCATGAAACTGGTTCCGGAACCAGTTCCTGGGGTCCTATATGGAAGGTGTGGGTGACGTAGAATCAGTTCCAGAACTAGTTCCAGAACTGATTCTAGAGCAACCGGTTCCACTTTGGAGCTATAGAAGGGGTTGCTTTTGGAACAATTTCAAACAAAAAGAATCGGTGTTAGAATCGACAGTAGAAGGGGTTGTGAATGAAAAGTACCCAGGAAAATTTTTTACAATCGGTAGCCAACCACACCCATTCTACAACTGGTTCCACTGCAACCGATTCCATGGAACTGGTTCCGGAACCAGTTCCTGGGATCCTATATGGAAGGTGTGGGTGACGTAGAATCAGTTCCATAACTAGTTCCAG
Organism: Leucophora obtusa; assembly: GCA_949987735.1. NCBI lineage: Eukaryota > Metazoa > Arthropoda > Insecta > Diptera > Anthomyiidae > Leucophora > Leucophora obtusa. The sequence continues at coordinate 27,278,938 of OX465296.1, read as the reverse complement.
AACTGATTCTAGAGCAACCGGTTCCACTTTGGAGCCATAGAAGGGGTTGCTTTTGGGACAATTTCAAACAAAAAGAATCGGTGTTAGAATCGACAGTAGAAGGGGTTGTGAATGAAAAGTAGCTATTGTACAACCGATTCTTTGGAACTGAAAATTTTCCTGGGTAGCTATTGTACAACCGATTCTTTGGAACAGAAAATTTTCCTGGGAAGTTAGTATGCCAAATTTAATCAAAATATCCTAATATTTTTAACCTGTAGAGTGAGCAGAAGAATACACGGACTGATAGAAAGACGAACGGATGGACAGAATGAAGAACGGACGGACGGACATCACTAAATCGACGTTAAAATTGATTCTAAGTCCATCGGTGTAGTAAATGGTACACTCATAGAAATAAACCTATAAAAATAGCAGAAAAAGCTACTAAAAATTAGCTAAAAATGGCCTAGCAAAAAAATGCTGAATTTAGCAGTTCTTTTTGCTAAATGAAATAGAACAAAACTGTTAGATTTACGAAATTTTAATTATATTTCCGTTAATTGGAAATGACAAATTATACTGTAAAATCTGTAAAAAATGTTGCTAAATATTAGTGGATCGAAAATAGCAAAAATAAACTGTTATAAGTATATTTTTTTATAAGAGAAGCAACACTCAGGAAATTCTTCCTATTTATTAGCGTGTTGCTTTCTTTTATAGGGGATAGAGAGAAATGAAAGGTTTTTGTTATTTTTAATTTTTATCCTGATAAAATCAACAGAAATATTTGCTAACTAATAGAGTAAACAGCTGGCCTTAAAAAATTTTTCAACACTGTCCGATATCGAACACCGTGTCCCTTTTTAAAAAAAAATATGGCGCAATTATCCTTTCCGACGAAACACCGCACCAAACAGTAATTGTCGCTTAAGTAGGTTTGATGTTAAGAAGAAGAATAAACAGTTTTTCAAAGTTATAGACACATTATTAATTTGCAAATCAGACTAGATCTAGTTTCTGCCTTTTTTTATGGACAAGCTTCATCAGTGATTTTCCGCTCCTGAACTACTCTTGGATTTTCCATAGTCCATATCCTGCAGTTTTGTCTATTAACGAACCCATTTAATGAGAAATGGGCTTCGTCGCTCATAATTAAACTATGAATAAAATCATGATTTTCTTCTGCTTTTTGCCGGAAACGATTTGGGCATGTTGTTCAATTTTGTACTGTACCATTTTAAATTCCCCAAGTCTTCTGTACAAAATACTGAAAAAAATAAAATTATAATAAAAAAGTTATAAGAAATTCAAATCCCTTGGGTACTTTTGGGCCACCCTGTATAACTAAAATCCTGTATATTAAAGAGTGTTATTTTTGCTATTCCTATCTTACAAATATTTAACAAAATTAATCTGAAAACTTCAGCAGTTTTTTCAGCAAGGTAATTTTTAACTAATTTTTAGTAGTTTTAACTAAAATTTTTACAAACTTTTTCCTATTAGTGTTGCTCTAGATTTAATAGTTTTTTGGTGTTACAAACATCAGCACAAACATATTAAGGCCTCTGCACGTAGTAGTGTAGGATATAAAAACAACAACCGAATAAGTATTGGAACATGGGTAAACAACAATATGTTTAAATATTGATGACTTTTTATTTTGTTTTTATTGAAGATAAATTGCGGAATACTAAGTAATTTAACAGGATAAATTTTGTTAATAAAATTTCTGGAAATCCTGAAGCATTAAACCCGCAGGATCTTGTAAATTAATAAGGGTGGTCTACTAAAACCAAACAACTCTACACTCATAAAAAAAAAGCACGTACAAATAGTTAAAAATTCTGCTAAAATAACAAAAAATAATACCTGAATTTGCGCCAGCAGAAATTTCAACGATGTTGAGAATCATGGTCTGCTAAATTTAGGTGACCTAAATTTTAGGTAAAAAAGTTAGTTCAAATACAATAATTTATAAGAAATGTTGTTTAATGGAAATGAAAATTACTCAGCTGAAATCAGCACATGTTTTCTGCTAAATTTTAGTTGGTTATAAACAGGTAAAAAATTTAGTTAACATTCAAAAATTTAGAAGAATTTTCGTTAAATAGAAATTAAAGTGGGTCAGTTAAAATCTGCAAAACATGCTGCTAAAATTACAATCACTTTTTGTTATTAATTGAATAAAAACAAATTAATGTAAATATTGTTAATTTTATTTTCAAATAAATTACACAATCCAAAAACACTATTTGCACTTTTATTTTCTTGCCAATATGTTAAACTTCCGCTGGAGTTGTATTATTTGGTTCCTTTTTCGGTGTTAGAATCGACAGTAGAACGGGTTGTAAATGAAAAGTAGCTTTTTTACAACCGCCCTACGGGAAATTTTAACAAACTGTCACCGAACTGGCCCCTTTATATGAAATAGACTGGTCACTTTTACATGGCATTGTCATAGGAGGGGGAAATTGACCCATTGTGACATGTCACAAGACAAATCCCAGGACAGGTCCCTGAACTTTGTTTTTTATGAGAGTTCAGTTACCTGTCCTAGGATTTATCTTGTGACATGTCACAAGGGGTCAATTTCCTCCTCCTATGACAACGCCATGTAAAAGTGACCAGTCTATTTCATATAAAGGGGCCAGTTCGGTGACAGTTTGTTAAAATTTCCCGTAGGGCGGTTGTAGAAAAGCTACTTTTCATTTACAACCCGTTCTACTGTCGATTCTAACACCGATTATTTTTGTTTGAAATTGTCCCAAAAGCAACCACTTCTATAGCTCCAAAGTGGAACCGGTTACCCTAGAATCAGTTCTGGAACTAGTTCTAGAACTGATTCTACTTCAGTCATACCTTCCGTATGGGATCCCGGGAACTGTTGTAGAATAGGTGTGGTTGGCTACCGATTGTTAAAAATTTTCCTGGGTAATAGCAAAAAGTTGTAAAAATTTTAGTTATATGATTTAGAAATAATTGAATAGTTAACACACTCAGAAAACAGAATCGGTGCCGATAACACAATTTGTTGACAATCGAATGATTCAGTTGCAACAATTGAATTTTGCGGTTTCGACTACTGAATTATTGTTGATACAACTGAAATTCCGCTGTCACAGTCACATTAGTCCTAGCTCAATTAGTTTTCTGGTGTCACAACTGAAAACTCGGCTAGTACAACCGAACCATTCGATTGGCTACAAATTCCGAATATGTTTTCTGTTGAGTATTTTCAATACTAATATTAATTCAATGAAATTCGGGATTCGTTATTTGAAGCTTAATTGTAAAAGTATTCATTATTTAAAAGTTTATAACACTTCTTGTGAACATATTAAAGAAAATTTTGAGTAAAAAACCTTTTTTCAACAATCTAGCGACAAAATCGTTAAATTTTTGCATTGTTTATAAATCTAGTGATTTTTCTAGCTTATTTTGGGTCTGATCTAACCATTTATTTTGAAAATTTTTTGGCACTAGTATCTCTACTAGAGATACCAGGCAGTTTTCAACTCTCTCTTTCGAAGATTGACACTTTGTATCGAAAAATGTTAGCCTTTGCAGATATGTGTAATTCATATGTTAACATTTTTCGATACAAAAGAAGAAGAGAGTGATTTAACAAAGGTTGGGAGAGTTGCCATACTCGGTGAAGATGCTATCTTACGGCTGTTGCAACAGAAATTACCAGGGATTGGAAATGAATTTTCTGTTTTGCTACAGAACAATTTTAATTTTTTTAAAATTTTTCATTTTAACATCGGTACATATCATTAAGTTAAAATGCTCGATACCTATAATAAATATAAATAACAAGGATTTTTTTAAATAAAAGTTCAGTCGTTTTAAAATAAAAATTCAATCGTTTCAACATTTCCATCACTTCACATCACCAAATAATGGGATTAATTTTTAAAAATATGGCAACATTCAACAGAGTTTGAGATTGTAAATATGCGAGTATGAGAGAAAACGCAGAGAAATTAAATAAAGTTTTTTTTTAATAGAATCCGCAATGCATTTTTGAAGCCTGAGTTACCCAGACGTAAACGTAACGTAGCTCTGCGTAGCTGAATTAATGAGCTAAATAAGAATGGAAGATGTGTTGCATTTTTTGTTTCATTCTTATGCATTGAAAATATAGAAAACGTAAATAGGTACATAACAAAAATCTGTTGTGAATAGATTTTCGTTGTGTATTTACGTTTGCTAAATGTTGAATGCACCAGAATGAAACAAAAACCACGACCTATCTTCTGTCCTTATTTAATTCATTAATTCAGCTACGCAGAGATACGTTACGTTTACATCTGGCTAACTCAGGCTTAAGTGTCAAATCTTCATATCAAAAAAAAAAAAAAAAAAAAAAAGAAACGCAGAAGAAGCCGCAAGGTTGTATCTCTACTCTTTAGTATCAAATCTCCATATAAAAAACAGAAAGGCAGCCGAAACCGCAAGGTTGTATCTCTACTCTAAATTGTGCTTCCGACTTATTTAGGGATGCAAAATGTACTAACCAATATTTTTTTTTGATAGAACGTCACGCTTTGTATTTTATTTTTGGTAGATGCTTTATATCTTACTTTTTTGGTAGAAATTAAATGCAATGAGTGTTGTTTTGTTCGGGTTTTAAAATCAAATATGACAAATTCCAAATAGAATTTACAATTTCTTTTACCACAAATACAGAAAAAACTTAGAAAAACAATTTTCTATTATCATATTTAATCTTAAAAACTGAACAAAATAATACTCATTGTAACAATCTTTAGATCAACTGAAGATCTATTACATTTATTGATTTTAGGCATATACTTTATGCCACTATTTCCCCGTTATCAATTTGAATTATTTAACATTTATTGCGTATACTATTAACTACAACGTCAACTTGTTTTATTGGCTATTATAGAAAAACTCTTTAAGTAATGAGATTTTAATAAAAAAAATATCCTAATCCCTGCGAATAATGTTACTTTGCAAGGAAGGTATTCCAAAGCAAACTCTCCGATTTTAAATAAACTTGAACATTTTGTAGAACAATAATCTTAAGAACGGGTAGTCTCCTGCTTCAGCCATCTTAAGAATATAAACGGAATACAAAAAACGGCACATAATTATATATTTTCATCTTTTCGTGCTAATAAACTATATACTACCAACGAGTATAGAATCTCAAGAGTATTCATGCAACTGGCGCCGACTGACATTTCAAGAAGTTAAGTTTTATGGCAAAATTTTAAAAAATATCAAAAATTGTTGCAAAAAATATACAAATTAAAAATATAATAAAAAAAATTAGCCCCTTAGTTGCAATTTATTTCTTGAAACATCAGACAGAGCCAGTCAGAGAGTGATTAACAGTAATTAAGCGACTTGTATAGATCCTCATACTATAAACAACGACTATATAATTAAAAGACTTCCCAACACTTCCTACCTCTGTTAAATCACTCTCTTCTTAATTTGTATCGAAAAATGTTGCCATAAAAAATACACATGTCTGCAAAGGCTAACATTTTTCGATACAAACTGTTAATGTTCGAAAGAGGCGATGAAAACCGTCTGCTATAAGCAGGGCTATTACAACTCTCTCTTCATCTGTTAAAATCACACTTTTGCCGAGGATTCGAACAGGAAGCAACATGTTTGATAGTTTAACATAGATTTGATTAAAATATTGTTATTTAAATTTATAAAAAGAAGTAATAAAATAATCAAAACAAATAAAACAAATTGTTTTTACACCGTAAAAACAAAATTCTTAACAGAAAGTGTAACGGCATGCTGGTAATTTTAACTGTTCGCATATCAAAGAGAGGTATACAATATCCCTGCTATAAACGAATTGTTGGAAATGTATTTTTAATAGACATTTCGAAAGGTCGTTTTTGATTGAATTTTTCCTGAAGCCATATTTTCAGTGTTGCCACCAGAGAAACAAAAAAATACACAGCCGTAGGTCAAAAATTATCCAAAACCGTATGAAATTACCAAAAATTAATATTTTTTCATAATTTTAAAATGATCGTTATTTTTATAAAAAAAAAAATTATATATGTCCTTTGGACTCTCCTGCACACCCCGGGGCAGAATTCAAATAATTTGGAAATAATCTAGCTACTTCTTACCGTCTGGTGGGATTGCTATGAAATTTTACACTGTCAGTTTTGCTTAAGTTTTGAGGCCCGAACACATGAACACAACGGGAGCTGTGTCATTCCCTTCCAAAGAAAGACACCTCTAAAACGTAACATTTTTAAAGCTTTTTCGATTAATCAATAGATTTTTAACAAAAAATTACATTTGGTCGAAAGTTGGCAAATTGTGTTTGAATTACATTCTACTAAGATGTCCTAAATCGGTTAATATTTGGACACAGGTCATATAAATCAATTATAGTGTGCCATTTAGCAAAGACTGAATTAACGAGCTACTTAAAAGATTTTTTGATGAAAGTAAGCACCGCACTGGGTGCTTACTTTCGAATGGTCTTGCCACCCAAGACAAAAATATTTATTTTGCATACAATTTGAGAAATATTCTCTCAAAAAGTTAACAAAATACGGTGTTAATATACAAATAAAGTGTAAAACAATATTTTTGACTTCCTCTAAGTTGGGCTTCGTGTTCAACAAATTTACAAAAATAATTCACCAGAAACTGGAAATTTGTGGTAGATGTTACACAAACAAACTGATTTTATCTGCTATGGGACTTAAAAGCATGGAATTTAGAAAAAAAAAATTTTTTAAGTTTAAACTGAAATTACACAAAAACTACACAAAAATGTCATTATTCAAAAATTATCCAAGGAATGTGTAAACAGTCCCGTTTTTGAATAATTATTCAAAAAGTGGCAACACTGCATATTTTGTAACTTTTGTTGACAGCTGCCCGAACAAAAAACTGATCTTAGGTTTCCTCTCCAAAATTTCATTAAAATCACTAATTTCAGCTTGAAAGTCTTTCCTTGTTACTTATTTCCATAGAGAACCTTTAACTTTTTGCAAATGACATTTTACTACCATCATAAGAAAAAGTTTATAGAATTTACAGCAACATCGACCGGCCAGCGACCAGAACATATGTGGTTAAAAAACATAACCATAATCTTTAGTAATTTTTTAACAGCTTCATACAAAAGAATATTAAAACAGTTAATGGTCATATATTAAATGCCACACATCCCTGGCAAAGTTCGTACTACTTGTATGGTGAATATGAAAGAAAATCTCTGCCATAGCGTACTCAAATAGTTAATAAAGATTATAATTATTGTGATGATATTTTAAGTAATAAAAAAAAAAAACAAAGATGGCAAAAGGTAAAAGATATAAAAAAATCAGCCATAAGATACTTGAGTATTTAAGTAATAATAATATTGTAGCTGAAATTATAAAAAAATACAACTAAATAGTAATAAAAGTCTGTACAGTATGATAAACTGCTGTACAAGAGTTTGGAATTGAGCGGAGATTATTGTGACATATGACTTTTTATGTGGCTGATTAAGTTTTTAATATGATGTTATTTAATTTATTGAAATCGATGGCAAAATATTCACATGATTTATCTGCAAAAGAATACAGGAATTTAAAAACCAGCTAATTGAAATTAAATAATTGGAATATTTTACAAATTGCTTTAAAATAATTAAAAGCAAGTGCTCTCACATACTTTAAATACGACTTTCTTTGACCTTCTACCTTGGTACTATAAAATACTCTCTATCGAATTTGTTATCGATAGCTTTAGCTTTTTACTTTTCACTTTTATTTTGATACTTCTAGAAATTTCCGTATGACTTAACCTCACAACTCGATTTTGCCACAACTCTACACAATATTTGATTTGATATTGATTATAATTTCGTAACTTTTATAAATGTTCACATTACGAGGGCTGTACGAAATGCTCTTAGCCTGACATAGAGATGGCGGTATAAACAGCAAAAAGTTTGTATAATGGAAACTTCCATCCGTCATATGAAAACATGTTAAAATTCATTTCGATCTGTGAATTCATTCGTATAGTAACAGGTGTTCAAAAAAGTCGCTTCAGTGATTTTTTTGTAATGGAAAAATTAGAAATTCGTGTTGCGATTAGATATTTATATAAGAAAGGTTTATCGGGAAAAGAAATTCATAATGATATGGTGAATATGTTAGGTGAAAGTGCTCCTTCATGTGAAATAGTAAAAAATTCGGTTGCTGAATTTAAACGTGGTCGTACAAGCATTGAAGATGAACCACGAAGTGGACGTCCAAACAATGCAACAACGCCAGAAATCATAGCTAAAGTCCATGATATGGTATTAGACGATCGACGAGTGAAAGTGCGTGAAATAGGGAATGCCATAGGCATCTCAAATAATCGAGTACATTTTATTGTGCATCAAGAATCACAGATGAAAAAGCTTTCTGCAAGATGGGTGCCGTATTTGTTAACAGACCAAAAATGCATTCGAATGAAAATTTTTAATTTTTTCACTTCTTATCATTTCTCTGATTTAACTCCCTTTGACTTCTACCTGTTCCCAAATCTAAAAAAATTCCTTGCTGGAAAATAATTTACCTCGAATGAAGATGCAATGGCAGCTGTAAACGATTATTTTGAGGAACTTCAGGAAAATTATTTTAATCAAGGGATAGAATTGCTAGAAAAACGCTGGACTAAGTGTATTGAAGTTTCAGGAGATTATATTGAAAAATAGAATATTTTAAAAATCTAGCTCTTGTTTTTCATTGTTAGGCTAAGAACATTTCGAACTGCCCTCGTACTTTTCTCACTCCTCGACTCTAGTGCTTTCAGAAACTTCTGTTTGTCAAATACGGTCTTTTAGTTGCATGTATGTTAGTTTAACAGAGGTTTGATTGAAATATTTGTATTTTAATTTTAATAAATACTAAGTTGTATAAATTTATTTAAGTTGATGCAATTTTATACAATTTTATATGATATCATATTACTGATAATTGTTTCTAAACCGTAAAACACTCAATAAACCAATTCTTAACAGAGGTTGCAACGGCATGTTGTTAATTTTAACGCGTTCGATGCTGTTTGCAACCGCGTATGTTAACATAAAAGAGAGGCATGCAATTCCCTGCCCTGCTAACATGTTTCTTCAATCTGTTTAGTTACGAGAATTATTTTGCAATTTTAACATATTCAGCTAAATTGAAGTGAGAAAACTTGAACATCTTGTTTTGCCGGCTTTTTTTTAATTGTCTGCTTCTTGTCTTTCGCCTATACAACATATGTTGGTGTTGTTTACTATTGTGTTTTCTTTTGTAGTTTCTTTTGGGGGTTTTTTTTTTTTTTTTTGTAAAACAAAAGGAATATGATACAACATAATGAAGTTCATGTCATGATATTTAAACATTTTAAATAAGAATCTTTTAAAAAAAAAGTGAAAAAGAAGTAAAACTGAAGAAAAATATACAACCAACATTACGACTCATGATTAATATTATTGAAAACTCTGGAGAAGTGAACAAGTAGTGTTTTCTTATTTATGGTAAGAAATTAAGTTCTTTTAAACTTGAACACTTTTGTTTTGGCGCATTATAATGTGAAAAGAAATAATGTTAACGAACTTTGCCAACAAAAGAAATTGTAACAAATAATTTGATATGGGTTGAAAGGAGAAGGAAATGAAAGTAGGTGTAAACATTTTAGGAGATATTATGGTAATTTGATGAGGCCCTAAAAGGGGAAAAAGGGAATAATTTTTAAGAAATGTTTAAGTTTAAAAAAATTTTAATTTGTGGGCTTTTTCAATTCAATGCTGGTTTTTATAAATGTCGGTAAATTTCTAATAAATTTACCTTTAAACACAGCAAATCACAAACAATTAAAAGCCGTGCTGCCAATTTGTTTTAAGTAAAACGCGCAGTCAAGCTCTTGAAAATCGCTACAAAGCAATGGACAATTAATTTGAGGAAAATATGTGTTTTTCAAACTGAATTATGTGAAGGAACAAGGGACGCCGAACGGGAATGGTTTTTACAAATCCCGGAATCCATATGTTGAAAACCCCGGCTTGGCACTGAATTGAAAAATGTATTTTAATTCTTAAAGCCGAACAATAATGCATATCGAAAGAAGATCGGACTCTCGATTAAATTAAATAGGCATTATTATATTTAAATTTGAACTAAATCCAACGACAATCTCCAGTACAAATATGCTATTCGAAAAAAATTTAATAACAGAAAAAGTTAGACATTTTCGGAAAGATTTTGTATGTGAAATAAATTAAGAAAATGAAAAATTGTCTCATTTTTATCCCACTTTTTAACCCATAAATATGAGATTGAGCCTGAAATTTCTCCTCTATCAAATATACGAATTTCATTAAGATCGGATAACTTCATTGTAAGTTTGTTGATATATTAATTTAAATACGAAAAACTTTGTTTGGACTAAAACATATTTATTTTTAATAAGACTCATACTGAATTTAAAACTCATACTAAATAAAAAATAAGATGTTAATTTAAATATGATATAATTAGGGGGGGGGCGAAAAGCCCACGCCCCAATGTTTAGCGTGCCTTAAAGTTTATTTAATTCCAGTTTTTGTGGAGATAGATCTGGCAATTTAGGTCAATTCAAAAATTCTAATTAAGAACTTAAAAGCCGAATAAGTCGTTACCGGTAGTTTTAAATATCAGAATATATTTAGAAGAAAATTACATTGCGCGACTGGCGCGCACAATATAGACAGACTTTTCTTAGCAATAATAATGTTATATAATGCCAATAAATTATTCTTGTAGCTGGACGAAAATAAAAATAAACATTTTCTGCAAAGTTTTATAAAACTGTTGAGCTTTTTTATTTACAATCGTTAAGAAACAGCTGTTTGAAATGTTTAACATAAACACTTCAACTTTATATATCAACAGGTAGGTTTAGTGCTTACATGAACGGGGTTAATAATCTTAGTGTGAACGGCTTATACAAAAAATTACAAACTAGCGTGAGTACAATTTTATTGCATCAACTTTAATTTAACAAAGTATGTAAAACATGATTATGTCGGACTTAGTATATCAACTCAATTAATTATAAATTAATAATATACATATAACATACTTGGTAATTTTTCATTACTATTAGTTAAAATTAATGCAAAATGAAAAAATTTAAAATTTTTCATTTTTCATTTTCAAAGTTTTTTTTTTTGATAAAAGTCCTGCCTGGAAATCATTAAATTTGATTAAATTCAATTAAATTTACACTCAGAGAAATAGACAATATATAGCAAACAGAAACTGTTATATACACTAAGGGAATTATGTCTGTAAAAATTAACTGCAATTGCAGTTAAAAAAGTGTACAATGCATTTGAATCAACTTCAATTGCAGTTATTTTAAATAGAAATTGCAGTTAAAATAGCTACAGTATCAGTTAAATTTTATTGCAATTGCAGTGGAAGGTTATTTTAACTGAAATCGCAGTTAATTTTACCAACATAATTCCCTTAGTGTATCTAACAGTTTCTGTTTGCTATATATTGTCTACTTATATTCAGCAATTTTTTTTACAGATTTCAATAGGGTTATCTGTTATTTTTAATTAACTAAAAGTTAACTCAAATATAAATAAAATTTTGTCAATTTAACAGTTTTTTCTGCAAGGTAATTTTTAACTAATTTCTAATAGGTTTTTCTGCTATTTTTACAAATTTATTTCTGTGAGTATAGTTATAAGCTAGAATGGAATGGAACTTAATATTTATTTTTTTTTTTTTTAATTTTATTTTATCGGGATATACATTAATTGCATTTTTTATTTTGCATATTTATATTTTTTATTTTGGTTCGCTCATTAGAATGAGCGAAGCAGAAATTTCGGAATCGCTAAATTTTCAAAATGAGTATGAGCGACCATTTTCCATTCCATGTATAAGTTTTACGAAAAACTTATCCGTAAATTGTAATTATTTCTTTTTTTATTCAATTTAAAACCACTCCCACATTCAAGAAATTTTTGACAGTTACTACATGACAGTTGTTTGTATAGCGATCAGTTGTTATTCTTTTAAAAATTACAAAACAACTGTTATGACAGTTATTTAGGAAAACAACTTAAGAAAAATACATACTGTAGTTGTTTCTTATATCAAAGGAAACAACTAGCAAAACAGTATTTATACAGTAAATAGTTATTTTTATTAGTTATTTAAAAAATAGCAAAGTTAGTTGATTTTTTTTAATTCTTGTTTAATTTATATTTATCAATAAGGCAAAGTTGGGAAATAAAAATCAGAAAATTGTGTATATCACTCAGGGAATTATGTCGGTAAAATTAACTGCAATTACATTTAAAAAAGTGTACACTCAGTTTCATTTGAATTAGCCACAATTACAATTATTTTTAACTGCAATATCAGTTAATTTTAAATGCAATTGCATTTTACTTCAAATTTCAAGAAGACTGAAATTAATTTCAAACTTTTTTAAAATTAAAAAATATTTTGTTATCGAAATATACTTTTATAATATCAACAAAAATTAACTGCAAGAAACAATAGTTTTTACCTATTTTGTTGGTGGTTTTGAAATTGTTGTAGTAAAAATTTTCCAGTTAAGTTTACGACATTGTTTATTGTTTTTAATGCATTTGTTAATTATTTTTCAACAGTTAAAAATAACAAAATTTTTAGTTACTTTAAAAGTAAATGCCTTTGTGGCCTTTTCAACTGCATATATCTTTGTTTTAACCGTAATTTTCATTGGATTCTACCGACAAACTTTTCTGAGTGCATTAATAAATGAAATAAAATCCTTAAATCATTAATTAAAAAATTGGCAATGAAAACAATTTCATTACAATTGATATCAATGCAATGGTAATACAATCATCTATTAATTAGTCCCATCTGTGACACACACTATCGGACAAAATACGGTATAAAAAAAATTATTTTATAATTAAAACTTATATACTTTTCATTTCACAATTTTTTTTTAGCTCCTTTGGCATATTTTTATTTTAAAATCCCCGCCTAATGAAAGAAATGGGCGGTATAATAAAATAAACACTAAATTGTAGTTTGTGGATTTCTATAATAAAAAAAATTGTGGCTTTTTAGTATTTTAAAATCAATTTGATAAAATCTGAGTAGTTTAAGTTTTCTAATACCCCGTTTAGACAGAAACGTTAATCTCTCTAAATTCCGATTAACTGTTTCATCAAGGACTAAACAAATAGACTTAATCCTAGTTTAATTTTTTTTTATTAACAGTTAATCCAACTTTTAATCTGTAGCCCGTTTCTGTATCTAATGCGAGAAGTTTTCTCATCGAGAACTGCAGGGTCATCCTGCATTACATAGGGTGATTTAGAAATGATAAAGTTTTAGTTCTAATTTTTTCAAATATCGTAACATTTATAACTGTGGACACATTTAGTCTTGGAAAATACCTAATTAAATTAGAAATAACTTATATGCAGCACATTATTAGCTGATTTGGTTTCATATATATTTTCTTGCCTGCAACTCACCCTATAGAAAGCGGAGCAGGGTTGCATTTCAATTGGTTTTTTGCGAAAACTTTTTCGATGCGAGAAATACAGAAACGGGATGCTGGTTATATATCTATACGACTCTGTATTTATACTAAAATTGTATGTAACGTTGTCTTTTGTTATAGGGACGGTTGGCAACACTACAAAATTCACACACAGATTAAAATTAACGTTAATAACCTACAGCAAAAATATTTGGTGCTGTCGACAAATACACATTGCTAGCGCTGAAATGTTCCATGTTCATCATATGTTGGATCGCTATCGGCACCACCTTGTTATTTTAATTGTCAAAAATGCATGTCTAAACGATGAAGATTAAAAAGTTGGATTAACTTTAATCCAGTAAATATACGATTCATACTTTTTTACATGTTCATACTTTATTTTGCCTGATAGTGCATGTAATTAATGTTCATTTCTGATAAAAATCAATGAATTAAATTTATAGTAACAACAGAATTGAAACAATATAAAAGGTCAAATATGGTTTGTAAATAATATTGTGTAAATAACTATATCATCGATCATACTTCAACTAAAAAATGATCTTAAAAACATTAATGTTTATTGCGATTATAAATTGTGTAAATTCAGTTACAGGCTTAGGAATGGAAAAGAAGGTAGGAATGAAAAATTAACTGCTGTGGTTTAATTAACTGACTCGTAACTGACATTGAAATTAAGTACAATATCAGTTAAGCATGCCAAACGACTTCTGCCTCATACTGAAGTAATCTGGCATCCTTATTACAAGCTATAATTAAATCGCCAGTCAAAAATTAAATTAACAACTTATGACTATCGATATACTAAATTTGAAATTTTGCTTTTTTTACAGAAAACCTGGACCTACGAACTAAGATCTATGAAGTCTAACAGTTCAAACACTGATTTGTTAAATATCGATCTAGGAATCGAACGGGTTTCACGCGGAGTTTTTGCCGTATCCGGTAATATACATATAAATTGTGATATTGTCGATGGTGATGCAAATCAAGTAAATAAATAAAAGAAAATTATTTCTCTTTATTACTCTATTTATTTTATTTTTTCTAGCTGGGTCTCAAGAGTTATCGCAGTTCTAATGGTGATGGTAACTATAAATCGCTACCATTTCAAATGCCCATGACGCACATATATAAGGTCATAAACACTTTTTACAAGGATTTAGTAATGAAGTCGATAAAAGATTGTTCCAATTTGCCATATTTTGAAGATAAATTTGTGCCACCACTTGAAAAGAAAACATATACATTGTCAAAATGTCAGATTTCACAAGATGGTTTTCCTAGTCACTTACAAGATGGTTACTACAAATTAGTACTATCTGGTACTGGGGATGTTGTATATGAATTTGAAGTAATTGTTGAAGTAGAGCATAATAATTAGAAGTTTTTTAAATAAATTTCATAATTTTGTATCTTTAATTTAATAAAATTTATAAAATATAAATTCATTCGCTAAATAAATTCACAGTGTAACATCATTTATAACACTTTAAAAAATCGACGAATTTAAGAAACTGTGTACACAGTTTTTTTTTCGGTAGCCCTTCCAAAATATAGAAAATTCGAAATAAAAACTCCATAAAATTGAGACTTTCTTTAAAAGAAGATTTTTGATATTAGCGATGCCAAATTTTAAGTTTTTGAAGAACCTCTTCCTGCAATGCATATTTTCTAATAAACTATTGTACACTGATTCCGAATATAGCAAAAACTTTTTTTAATTTAACGTTTTTAAGAAATTTGTTAATATTTATATTTAAAAATCCCCATTTGCTTAGTATTTAACAGTAAATTTTGTTGTTCTTTTTGGCGATAAACTGACTAATTTTAATTAAATTGAGTTCGAAATTTTGAAAATTTTTATTTAATTATCTAGTTTATATGTATGTGAGAAGAAAATAAAAAATTTTAATAAGGAAATGTGAAATTTATAAGGATTAAACAGCAACTTCCTTGCATCACCAGTAAAATATCCCTAAAAACTTACACAGATAAAAATGGTTTGGAAATACACTCATAAAAGTTTGTCGGTGAAATCTACTGAAAATGACAGCTAAAACAAAGGTATATGCAGTGAAAAAGGCGACCTTTACCTTTAAAATAACTAAAAATTCTATTTTTAACTGTTGAAAAATAACTAACAAATGCATTAAAAGTCACTACCAATGCCGTAAAATTAACTGAAAAATTTTTACTACAAACATTTGAAAACAACTGACAAAATCGGTAAAAACTACTGTTTTTTACAGTTAATTTTTGAGTGTATAAATTTTTGGTTTAATGAGATAAATTATAAAATATTAATTACTTACCTACTCCACACTGAAATATATTTTGGCCCTGTGCGAGGTGGATAAATAAATTCAAAACCAAATACAAATTGACGAAAGGGTATTAAATTTCTTTGACAATTTTTTGAAAACTTTTTCAAATTTCATAAAAATTTGGAAGCCTAAATTCAGTTAAGATTTTATTTAGCCAATTCGCACTTACCCTTAAAAAGGATAGAAAAGTATATAACTAAACTATTAAAAATTGTTTTAATAAAATATTGTATAATATTGCATAATTATATCTAATCAGGTGTGGTTAATGTGATATCATATATAATTGTATATAATTAAGTATATATAAATTGATATAAATTTTATATAATTTAATAGGGAAAATGATCCAATATTATTAGATGTAAGTTGTATAGTTTCATTTATAAATATTGATAAAATTACATACAATTTTATGTGATTATGCGAATTATATTGTATTAAAACCATTTTTAACGGGCTAATTTGAGAAATTGTTATTTGAATACTCTGAACACGCAAGTATTTCGGTACTTTTAGAAGTAAAAAAATAATAAAAAAACTAAATTTTCCATCCCTGTTGTTAAGCTATACTGTAGAGATGAGCGATCCGGTGATTTTTGAATAACGCTGCTACCAGTGAACGTGATTTTCAAATCACCGTTCTTTTAAACAGTGACCGTGATCACGCGTTTGTAATAGAGATGGGCGATTCGGCGATTTTTCAGTAACATTGTTCTCAGTGAATGTGATTTACAAATCGTTGTTCTTTTAAACTGTGATCGTGATCACGGTTTTTCTATGGAAAAGACTTCGATTTTCTGATAAATAAACGAAAAAATTTGTATGGCGAGTTTTGAAGATGTCAGTTAAACTTGGTTTAGTTAAACGGAAAACGAATTTTGTCAGCCATTTCAAAGTTTATTAACAAAAATTTGCCGGAAAAACTTTTTCTCGAGTATAATTTATTTCTTTATTGAAATAAAACAAAATAAATCACATTTTAAAAGCAGTATTCCAGTTACAAACTGCGTTAAACTAAGCTTAAAGATAATCCACTTCCTAAAAACTGGGCCTTAAAAGAAGAATAGTTGCGACCGGTAACAAAGACATGATAGAAGTAGACATTTTATTCAGAAGAGTGTGAAAGCAAGTCACTGTTATTGAAAAAAACATGTATTACTGTGCACAATGGAGTTTGCAAGAAAGAATAGTACAAAAATATTAAAAGAACGAAATCCCGAGTAACTACGACTTGAAATATTTGATCACTGCCGTTACCAGTGATTTATCAATAACTGTGATTAAATCACCGGTATAAAAATATCGCTCATCTCTACTATACTGTAACATTTTCGTTTGTTTTTTCAATTTAACATTCAAAACAAACTGTTTACATTTTAAATACCACTTTTATTAAACACAAGCATATTACACCCTCACTAACACAATATTAAATTTCTTTTATGCTCTTGCCTTACTAACAGTGTATTAAAAACTCTCTCCATATTCAGCAATGCAATTTTTGTAAAACTAAAATAAGTAAACTGTTAGTGAGAGTATAATAACAACAAACGCCATGCTTGTTTGCAGTGTTGCCAGTTAATTGGATTTGAACACGAATCGGGGGGTTAAATTTCGATATTAATTTTTAAATTATTTGTTATAAATTTTTCAACAAAATACACAGTGAAAACATAAACAGCATATTTTAGGTTGCACTGATAATTACGAATATGATGTTTAAATTTCAAGTAGATCAGTGGTTTACACGATAAATTAGATTAAAGTTTTTTCAATGGAAATATTTTTAGCTTGTGGTATTATAGAAATATTACGCTCATATTATAAAGTCTAATAGATTTATATTTAAATTTACCTTATTTATATTAAGTAACTTTTTACTTACTTACTATAATAGGCCTTTTTTTAATCACTGGATTTATTTGATTTTGCTAAAAAATCCATATTTTGTTTTTTTTAATGAAAATGAAAGTGTGTAAACCTACCATTTTTTAAAAGTAAATATAAGTAATATGCTTGAAAATTCAAGAAAAATTGGTGGCTTTATATGTGAAAAAATAAAAAAAAATTTCGTATTAAAACATTTTAAAGGAATGTAATTTTAAAAAAATCCATTTTCTGTGTTTATATAATTTTTGACCGCCTCTGCCACGTTTTTATTTTTGATACATATTAACAGTTTGAGAATTCAACCATCCCATAGTTAATCAGAATTGAAAATAGAATGAGGGACTGAAATCTTTAGAAGCTCTGAATATATTTTATCGCTTTTTCATATTTTTCCCAATTTTTTTTTTATTTTGTATATAATTTATTTATCATTTTGAGTTCATTTGCAGGTTGTGATTTCCAAAAGTAAATTACAAACAAGGTTCGGTACTTTCGAAATTCTAAATAAGAGATGTAATGTACCTGAGCCTTTATTTTGTCCCCTCCACCACACGTCCGAATTTCATCGATAATAGACTACTTATTTATTCAAACTTTTTCTATAAAAAATTTTCAGATGTATTCTTCTAGCTATATGTATAGAACCCCAAGCCGATAGCCTTAGTTGCTAGTGTTTTAGATTTAAGATTTATTTTAATTTTAATTATAATATATATCTATATAAATAAATAAATAAATAAATAAATAAATAAATAAATAAATAAATAAATAAATAAATAAATAAATAAATAAATAAATAAATATGTATAGAACTAATACTCCTGGAAAGTTTTGCATATAGAGATTTTAATTACTGTATTTATAAAAATATTTAAATAAAATAAACGAATGTTCTTTTAGACAAATCGACAATTTATTTTATCGTAATTATTTATTTAAAAAAAACGAAGTAAAATTTCAGTAGTAAGTGCGACGGTGGAAAAATATTTATACAGGATTCAACACTAGCTATATATTTTCTATAACCTATTGCATTTTCTTTTAAAAGTAATAGGTAAAGTTTGTTTTCAATTGAAGAATCAACAAAAATGCACGGAAACATACTGTTTACCTTTTTGTCATTAAAAACAAACTGTAATAAATACCTATTTTCTGTAGGGGCTGATTATGCTAAAAAAATTTAAATTATTTTGGTGTTTTCTGCTTTAACTCTTTAAGGCACAAGTGAAATCTGGCGGAGAGAATTCAATAAAAATATATTTATAGAAGTGGGAAAGATGTCAAAAGGGGAAAAGTTAAATTAAAATTGAAAAGTTGTAAGTTATCTTTGTAAATTGCCAAAGAGCAAAAAGAGAGAAACAGCTCTCCCGAACGAAGAATTTAGAAATTCGGTATTACAAACCATATCTAATGAGTGCCTGTATAAATAATATATACTAATAATACATTTCATAAAACTTCTATTAAAAATTTCCACATTCAAAAATTTTACTTTATTTGATATTTTTCAATTTTCAATAAGATAAACTTCAACAATATTAAAATTTTTAGATAAGAAAAAACTATTCGTAGACTACCAGGAAATCATTTTAATAAAGTTATAAGATGAATAGTCCAAGAGAAAATTGTAAAAATCGAGGTTGTTAGGTAACTGACCACCAAAACGTAAAGACTTAAAACAAAAAATAATTTCTGTTCAAAATATTTTATTTATTTACTTCAATTGAAATTAAAGAAAACTTTCCACTCATTCGCACAAGCCTAGCAAATAAAAATATCAACATATGTGTTGTGTGTGCAGTCTTTTGAAAATTTAAATAAAAAGAAAAAATTCAAATATGAGAAAAACCAACAACAAAATCGTTTTTTCTAACGTTTGGTCAGTTAAATATTAAAGATTGTTTTAACAGACATTCCATTGTTTTATTTCTGTTATAGATTACTTAAACAATGTTTGAAAATAAATTGCAAAATTGTTTGAATATAATGAAAAATCTGTTGTCCACTTTTTAATTGTTCTTTCAGTTAATTTAATAGTATTTTAGGTTGTTTTTAACGAAATAATATTGTGAGAGAACACCGTAAGTTGTTTTTCATGTGGAAAAATTTCACTCGCACTTTAAAGGCCTCAATTTGCAATTTAGTTTATAAAAGTTATAAATTTTTTTATTTTATAACAAAGACACAATCACAATAAACACAAAATGTTACTTCTTCCCAAGAAAAATAATAGTCTTGTACATTAAATTTGCGTGGAAAGAAACTCTACACAATTTTACGTGAAACTCATTATCGTGAAAAATCATTTTTTTTATAAAAGCTAATTTACTACTTAAAATAGCATGAACTGTGAATAACCTCAATATTTATACAGGCTTTCAACTTTCAAATTAGTATTTGTGACGATTTACCACATTCATTGCTATTTTTGGGGATTTCAACTCTCGAAATGGGGATATGATATAAATTACCTATGGTAACACTATTTAACACAATACTAGCGTTTAAGTAAAAAGTGATGAAACGATGAAACTTGTTTTGTTGTTGATTGTTTGAAATTCTCTGTTTAGTTTGTCAGCGGTGTTCAATGCGTACAGTTCTTGTAACGGGTAAAGTGTTTTCGATTTTTAAAATGAAACCTTTTTAACGAAAATAAAAAGAACGTTTTACGGTCGTTTTCAATTTATTTTCTTAATGGATTACGGTGCTTTTATGAAAGAACAATAAAAAAATGCCGACGGAGTTTAAGAAAAAAAATTAAATAAATAGAAAACAAGTAGAAATTATTTAAAAAAATGAATAATAAAACATAATTAAGAAAATAAAACAAGAAAAAATAACACGAAAGTGAAATAAAAATAAAATTGAAAAATTTCACTTAAAGTCAATATGAAAGCCTGTGGATTAATAAAATATTGACCAAGTAGAAATTTTTCTAATATAAAGTGTTTTAAAAATATATAAAAAATTTATAAAAAAGTGAAAATTTAAATAAAGTGAAGAGTTTTAAAATAAGTAAAAAAAAATTATTAAAAAAATCAAAATAAATTCGAAATGGCTTTAAATTTTGTATTAATCTTTAAATATAAAATTAATCACTTTTTCCTTTTCTACGTGTGTGCCATAATTGTGTTCGCTTCATCTTTCACCTCGGCCATTCAACGTTATGATCATTCGCCTCTTGAAAAGGGCAATCCTTATTATCGTACTTCCAGTTCGGGTGAAGTATTCGGTTCCCCCTCATCGCTGACCGGTGATTCGGTATTTCCTCATCATAATCGTTGTGAGCCCATCACCATATCGATATGTAAAAATATTCCTTACAATATGACCATAATGCCCAATTTAATTGGCCATACTAAACAAGAAGAAGCTGGCCTAGAGGTTCATCAGTTTGCGCCTCTAGTCAAAATTGGTTGTAGTCCCGATTTACAATTATTTCTGTGTTCTCTATATGTTCCTGTTTGTACTATACTCGATCAACCCATACCTCCGTGTCGTTCTTTGTGTGAATCCGCTCGTGTGTGCGAAACTTTAATGAAAACTTATAATTTTAATTGGCCCGAAAATTTAGAATGTTCAAAATTTCCAATAAATGGTGGCGAAGCTTTATGTGTAGCGGAAAATACTACATCTTCGACTTCTTCGCCAACTCGTGTTGCTCCTAAAGTGACTACTCGAAGGAATTATGCAGGTCTCGAGAGTCCTCATCGTGATATCGGTTTCGTGTGTCCGGTTCAGTTAAAAACACCACAGGGTATGGGTTATGAGTTAAAAGTTGGTGGAAAGGTAAGTTTTAGTAAAATATTTAAACGAAATAATGAAATAAAGCTTTATATAAAATATTCTTACAAAAATATGTCTCAGAAACTTAAAATATTTTTTGGAAAAAAAAAAATATTTCAGAATTTGCGAAACTTTTTAATGTATGAATATTACATAAATCTGTGTATTCTCCTATCGCAAAACGGTCCCAGAATTCAAAAATTCTCATGTGGGAAAATATTTCTTAGGGCGGTTATGAACAGGTATTGAACACTTAAATAAAATCAACACTGAAGTTAAATTTTTCTGTAATTTTAAATTGTTTTAACATTGCTAATGATTGAGAAACTTATCTTAAGATCACCCAGTTTGAAAAAACTTAACTATTCAATATAGAAGTGCAACCCTAAGACTTTGTTTTAAAACCATCACCAAATCTGTTTATTTCTTCAGAAAAACATATCAGAGTTTTATTAATTTTAGGAGATTAAATATCTTTAAGACAATTTAAAAGATATCTCATAATCTGAGAAATTTTTAAGTGGAAAATACACATGAGTCCTAAAGGTTTTTTTATAAGGAAGGGGTCTTGCAAAATTTTTCGTTTTTGTTTAAGAAAAATTGTTTAACATGTGGGAAATTTTCGTATAGAAAATTAAGAAATTTTTTATTAATGAATATTCGAATAAATTCTATTAAAAAATCAACATATATGGAAAAACACCAAAGGCACCAACAATTGGAATTTGTAAAACCAAACAATTTTTTAATTGAAATTTTCTTTCAACAATTTTTTTATTTGAAATTTTTATAAAAAGTGCAGTTTATGGGGTTTCGTAAAACAAAAAAATATGACCCCCTCTAGAATTAAAAAAGAAAAAAACCTAAATTAATTTTGGGAGGGGCTCGGCCCCGGGAGTCCCGTGGGGGCAAAAAACGGCGGAAGACAGTAACATGCAAGTCAATTTAAAGGAAATTGTCTAACGATTCCAAAAATGTATTTTTTTCTTTTATCCATAAAACGTAAGCCTACCTAGAGCCATTTTTCGACCACTAGGGGGGGAAATTTTCTCAGGATTTCATTTAGGTGTACGTAAACTTTTTTGATTATATGAAAATGAAACAGTTTGAAGGGAAATGAAATTTCGATAGAAAATTAGCGCCATAGGCAAAAATTTTGTAGGAAAAATGGCGCGATTTTTGGAAAAAAAATTTTGAATTTTTTACATATGTTACTAAAATGGCGCCGCAGTAAAAATATCGCGCGATTTTTCACAAAAAATTTTAATTTCTTTAAAATGAGTTTCTTCTTTAATTTTAGAAATAGTTTTAGAAGTTGTGCAAATATTTCCGATCATTTGAGTACAATTTTGCCGTACAACAAAATGTCATAATTTTGGGCCCCCTCTTAAGGGTCTAAAATGGCTGTAGTTAGGGCTACGCTTTATGGATAAGAAAAAAATAATAACATTTTTGGAATCGTGAGACAATTTCTTTTAATTTGAGCTTACATGCTGCCATGTCCCCCGTTTTTTGTCCCCACGGGCCTTCCGGGGCCGAGCCCCTCGCAAAATTAATTTCCGTTTTTTCCTTTTTTAATTCAAGAGGGAGTAACATTTTTTTCGTTATTTTTACGAAACCTCATAAACTGCACTTTTGCCGAAATTTTATATCCAACAATTTTTTTATTTAAAATATTTGCAAATTGTTATTTTTCATATAAAAATTGTTTAAAAATAAAAATTGAAAGTAAAACAAAAATAAAAAAAATTTCCATTCAAAAATTCCATTTTTGAATTTTCTTTATTGGGTGCGGATTTTTTTTTTTTTTTTTGGCAAATTTAGGGCATTTATAGCGAAACATTGGTACAATATAAATTTATTTAAAGTATTGGCTATGCTTAGCTATGTATTTAGTATTGGAATAGTTAGCTATAAACTTTTGCCATCTTTCTGGCAACATATGGATTCCGCGCCAAATGAACTGCTCATTTTTTGAGGCCAAGAACGAATCAAGCCAATCGATGTGCTTCAGCTGCGCTTTTCTTCAAATTGAAGAAGTAAAGCAAAACTTCCCGTAAACGATGCTTTGTTGGCACAAAATTCGGCATTTTCGAAGCAGAAAAAAAGCTTTGTTGTTTACACTATTTCGTTCAATGACTAAAGGCTCCATTAGTCTTTGCGTTCCGTGACGGTTCTGTAATGTGCCGTGCCGGATGGCTCTTTTGTGTAGTTAGTTTTTTCCGTAACAACGTATCAGCTGTTTAATGTTGTTTTTCTTAGCAGAGATCTGCACCAACCAGATTAAAAGGTTGCGGTGTCTAAATAAAAAAATTGCAGCGGCGGCTTGAAGCTGGTTGTGAGCCAAAAGCTGATCGGCTAGCCAACTTTAAGTTGACACATACAAAACATCGGCTTAACGGTAAAAAAAGAAAATTAAAAAAAATATATACTAAAATTTTAGATTTTTATCGTGTAAAAAAAATTTCGATGGCGGCGGTAACAAAAATTAGACGGCGGCTCGGCTTAGCCGGTTTAAGCCATTCGTCGCAGATCTCAAAATAGCAGCTGTCAACTCACTGTCACTTAACGGATAACAAAAATTCTGTTTTCAACAGGTTCATCCGGCACGGCACGTTACATTACAGACAAACTAACGACTCAAATGCTTTTTCATAGAACAAAAACAAATCAGCTGATTCGTCACGGCACGTTACGTACGAACTAATTATACCTTTAGAGAGAATAAATCTGTCATTTGTTTACTCTACAAAATGCCATATAAATTATTAAAGACACAAACCATATGTAAAAAAATACGCCGTCTGTTGTGAATCCCGCATTTTTAAGTTATACACTAATACAGAACGATTTTTTTATGCAACTACCTTACACTCTAATTAATTTTATATTAGGAAAATTAACTCTTACTACAATTATAATGAATTAAATTATGCGTAATTTTATCATTTTTATAAATAAGTTTACCAAATAAAGAATGAAATCAAAAAGTAAAATCATTTTTAAAATACTTTATTAATAAAATGTTTCAGACTGGTAAAAGCCTCAGATTCTGGGGATATTTTTCCATTAAAAAATCTCAGATTCTGAGCGCATTTTTTTACAGCTTTTTATATAGGAAAAATTCTTTAGAAGCTGAGGGATTTTCTGTTTTCTATAGGAAAAATGTTTAGAAGACTAAAGGAATCAGAATTTGAGGATTTTTCTATTGGAAAAATTGCTCAGAATTGGAGATTTTTTGTATAGGAAAAAGTCTTCAGAATCATAGAAATTTTCTGTAGGAGAAAGTCCTCGGATTAAGAGGGATTTTTTATTGCAAAAGCCAGGGTAATCTTAGGGATTTCTATTTAAAAACGTCCTGAGAATCAGATGGTTTTCACGGGGAAAAAATCATTACAATCTAAGGATTTTTCTTTAGAAAAACTTGTCGTAATCTGAAGGCTTTTATGTAGGAAAAATTCCTTAAAAATAAACAATTTTTCTACAGGAAAAAGTCGTCAAAATCATTGGAAGAAAAGTTTTCAAAATGTAACAGTTTTCTTCAGGAATGTGCTCAGAACCTGGGGGTTTTGTATTTAGAAAAAAGTCATCAGAATATAAGAAAGAAGTTCTCAGGAACGTGGGTTTCTTTTTCAGAAAAAAGTCATCACAATGCCAGGCTTTTTCTTTCGAAAAAGTTAAGGGAAACCAATAGTTTTTCTATAGGCAAAATTCTTCAAAATCCATGCAATTTCCGGATGATTTTTTTTCTAAAGCCCACAAAGAATTTGTCAGTTTCTGGCCCCTTGTTTTTATTGAAAAAGCCTAGATTAGGAACTATTTATCCTATAGAAAATGGCTCAGATACTAAACAAATGCTCCTTTAGAAAAGGTTTCAGATTCTAGACCTTTTGATAGAAGAAAGTTTTCAGAACCATATGCCTTTTTCTAAACGAAAAATTTAATAGCAAAAGCGACAGATACTAAATAAGCAGTTTTTGTTATGAAAATCCTTAGATTCTAATTACTTTTTTCATAAAAAACCTCATATTATAGACACATTTTCTTCTATAAGCCTCAGATTCTGAAACTTTCCCTTTAGAAACATCCTCAGTAAGAAGTGATTTTCTAATGGAAAAAGGATTTTTATATTATAAAACACCAATTATATTTTCTTACTTCTATGTTATATCAAATTAATCCGAAACTGGTCGTATCACTTAATAAATTTCGATGAAGCGATGATTCACCGAACTCAAATTTCATAATTCTAAAAGGAATAATGTGAAACGAAATTTTAGCAAGAAACAAAATTTATCGTTACCTCACAAGCGTGGACGTTGCACAGACGTACTCAGATAAAAATATCACCAAATTCTAAGTGACAAAAATAATTAATAAAATTTAATTTCCATTTCAACAACATTATTAATTGAATCAATTAAATATTTTGTTGATATGACAAGTTTTCAAGTCTTTTTTCAGTTAAACTTGTTTGTTAAAATTCAATTTTGGTAAAATTTTTGTTCTTTTTTGAACTTTGACTGGTTTTTCTTAATTTCGAACAAAAATATTAGTATTTTCTAAAAACCCATTTCAATTTTTAACAAAATCGAATAATAATGATCAGTTCATATCATTAAAATGGTGACTCATTCAATTGAACTAGTTCGTTCATGAACGACACAACTCTATCATACACAAATTATATAAAAATAATTTTCTTCATCAAAATATCTTCGAAAATACTACGGTTTGTCAAATTCAAGTGGTTTATTTATTTGCAATGAAGAATCAAAAACAAGTGTACAAACAAATCATGGAATTGCGTACAAAATTGCAACATAAGCACGCGTGACCAGACAATATGTTTACAGAATGGTCAAAAAGATCAACAAGTACCTAACAATTGAAAGATGTCCTGGAACGGGTAATGCAAAGGGACCCAGAAAAAAACCAAAGCCAAAAAGTGGAGACGCTATTGAGGGCGATTCCAAACACTTCTGGAAGCGAAGTGGTACGGTGCGTGCAATTTTTGTAAGATTAAATGCAATGTCAGTTAAATTGCAACTTATACTTCTTTAACCATAATTGTAGTTAATTAAAATGCTGTATCAGTTCATTTACACTCCTAGCTTAAGTTTTATCGACATTGCAGTTAAAAAGGTATACACTGCAATTGCATTTAAAATTAACTGAAATTGCAGTTATTTTAACTACAATTGCATGTACGCTTTTTTAACTTCAATTGCAGTTAATTTTACCGACATAATTCTCTGAGTGTAAGGTTTTACATAGTCAGAATACCCGATTTTAAATTTTTTCCTGGAAATTTCCAAGAACACAGAACACTCATTTGGGGCGCTTTGGAAGCATTTACAAAAAGCGTTTTGCCAGAATTTCTTTTACAAAAATTTCGGTGGCACTGATAATTATAAATTAGTTTTCTTATAAAATCGATTTTTTAGTTCCAACAAACTTTTTGCCAGTGATAGCGCAAGCAGTATTTATTTTTAGCCACCAAATATTACCATTGGCTCGTTATCTCAGTTGGTAGAGATCTTGTCTGAAAATCTGACTGGTCTGGCCAAAAAACTATATAAAACTTTTTTTCAAATTTTATTTGGGTAAATGTATTTCGAGACCATCTATTTATTGGTTTTGCGAGCGCTTTGCTAACTTTGAAAATTTTGTTTTGCCGGTGCTTTTCCTGCACTTTTTGAGCAGCCGGTCTTTTTGTATCATTTTGGGAATGAGAAAGTACTTTACAGTGTCCTTCAGTACCAGTACTTGGATCATCACTTTGCCGTTAGTATTTCTCTGACTGGGGAATATCAACTTAACACTCTGAAATTAGCACTCTATAATTTTTTAGCAAATATTTTTGTTGGTTTTAGCAGGGTATCTGTTACACTGCATTACAAAATCTTGACTTTTAAAAATTCATAGAGCTCTGGCTATCAATTCTATATATTTCGGACATGCGGATTATAATGGCGTACTTTATTTTTTGATCAATGGTACAGATTTTTCGCTAAATGTCTTTAAAATTTAGCGGTTGTCCATTCAGTTTTTTTTATAAAAAAATTTTCAAATTCAATTAATATGAATTTTTTTGTGTTAAAATGTAAGCACAGGACCTGTGGCCATATTTACGATAGAAATGCGATGTGCTAATTTTGATATTTAAACCACTACTAAGCGTTTTATATAGGTTTTTTGCTATTTCAGCGACTTTAGTCGCCGGATGTACAATCGACCTCAATAAATGCAACGCCTTAGTAAGGAAGCAATTAAAAGGAAATATTTCAATAAAAAAATGTATTCATCTATAGCGGCCTATACGTTAAAATCGCGACTTTTAAAAATTTTATATGGCAGCATAGCTTTCCAAGATGTCCCCAAAGTCCAACTTCTAGTATAATATGGAGTCACCTCTAAAAACTGTTGTTGCAAAATTTCAAGCAAAACAGTTTCCAACAATTTTAGTGCGACTGGGGTCAAATAAGTACCCACTAATATTTTTTTATAACGAAATCAAAAACATATCTCCCATCCCTGTTAGCTATTGTTTAGTTGCAGCCAACTTCACACTGGACTGTTATGTCAATCTTGGATTTTTCAAAATTTCAATGTTCAACGTATGTATTTAGGGAGCTTTCATACAATTTGATTTTGGGAGATCCTTTAGAAAATGCAAATTCACAAAAAAAAATAGTTTTCAAATTATATTTTTATAGCAATTTCATACTATAATCTTTCTATCATATTTTTTAATTTACCAATCAATTTTCCAAACCATAATCCCTGTACTTTTCTCTATCTATTTCACTTTGGCCAAAATCCAAACAATTTTAATTGATTATGATGATGATGATATGCCAAATAAAAGTAATCTTCAAACCATTAACAGATTATTATTGAATAAATCCATGTGTCTATTTCACACACAGCTTAAAGAGCGGATTTCAAACACTTGTGTATGCCACAAATACAAACAAAATATTTAATAACAAACTAATAATTATAATAAATCTGAAAACACCACCACCCTAAATGCTTAAAAAAACAAGACACTTTTAAACAAATTATGACTAGACAGACATTAAGAAAAACAAAAACCTTTTAATACAAAAATAAAACGCAACAACATGTTGCATAAATAAACATTATTTTTGTCTAGCAAAATGAGAAAATAAAATTGGAAACAAATAAATTGGCAAGGATGGCAACTGAAAAGTATAGCAGTAGTAGTACCTGCATTGATTTGTTAATGCGTATCGTTATCAGTTACGGTTTTAAGGAACTAACGATAACGATATTCTAAACAGTTTTTATTAATTTCTTAAAACTGTTTTGTTTTTATAATAATTACTTTTGCTATCCTTATTACAACACCATATAATTTTGCTAATGTTTTTCGATTTCTGTTCTTAGAAATAACGTTTACGATTTTTGCATTTTTATACCCTACACCACCACGTGGAGAGGCTATAATAAGTTTGTGCTAAAGTTTGTAACACCAAAAACTGTTGGACCTAGACCCACCTTTTAGTATACCAATCGACTCAAAATCCGTCCGTTGGTCCATCCGTCCGTCTGTCTGTCCATGCATTCCTGTGCTCACTCTACAGGTCGCAAGTATTAAGATATTTTGATTAAATTTGGTACACAGACCTATGTCGGCCCAAGGATGAAGCCTACTGAATTTGGTTGAAATCGGTCCATGTTTAGACTTAGTGCCCATTGTTACGATTATTGAAACGGTTTTGGTTTTCAGTTTAAGCGTTTTGGGTTTTATATAACCTACGGTGCTATCCTTGTTAAACGTTCAAATGTTTTCGGTTTTATACGTTGTTGCCACCAGTAAAACAAAAAAATACACAGCAATAGGACAAAAATTATCCAAAACCGTATGAAATTACACAAAAAATTTGTATTTTTTATTAGTTTAAAATAATAGTTATTTTTATAAAAAAAATTATGTGGTTCTTTGGATTCTCCTGCGCACAGTGGGGCAAAATCGAAATAATTTGGAAATAATTCATTCACCTCCGTCTTATTGGCTGGTTGAATTGCTATGAAATTTTACAATGTCGTAGAGTTTAAGTTTTGAGGCTTGAACCGATGGATGCAACAGGAAAGCTCCAAGAAAAGCCACCTCTTAAATGTTGAAAATTTCGAAAGCCTGCCATTTTTCGATATAAAAAACGTAACAAAAAATTATGTTCGGAAGAAATTTGGCAAATAGTGTTTTAATTACAAAATTATAATATGTGCTAATATTTAGACATAGTTTACCTGCAAAGGTCATATAGGAAGTCAATTATAGGGTGCCAGTTATAATAAAATAACCTTTGCATGTTAACAAAGACTGAATTAATGGATTAACTAAAAGATATTTAAATTTTGCCACTGTGCCGCTGTAAGAAAATTTTTGTCTGATCAAAGCCCAGTAACTGTTACAAAAACTATGGAAATGACAAGGTTTTTGCTGTCATGAGAAAGTCGCAATCATACCAAACCAAAATTTTTGTTTTCCTAATTTCAAATGATCTTGCCACCCAAGACAAAAATAATTATTTTGAATGCAATTTGACAATTATTTTCTCAAAAAATTAACAAAACACGGGGTTTATGTACAAATTTTTTACTTTCTCTAACTAAATTGGGTTTCGTGCTGAAAAAATTTACAAAAATTATTCAGCAGAAACTGGAAATTGCACAAGCTAACTCATTTTATCGGATGTTGGCCTTGAAAGCATGGAATTTAGTAAATTTTTCAGTAAAAAGTGAAATTACACAAAAACTACACAAAAATGTCATTATTCAAAAATTATCCAAGGAATGTGGAAACAGTCCCATTTTTGAATAAATATTCAAAAAGTGGCAACACTGGGTGCTATTCTTGTTATACAATATGTTTTTCAATGTATTTCGGTTTCAGTTACGGTTACGATTTTTGGGAAATAACTGTTAGGTTTATGCATTAAGGGAATATGTGCTAAAATCTCTAAAATTATATAACAAATTGTGAAAAATATTCAGCCAAAGGCATATCCCTATCCGGATTTTATTCTAGCCTAAGGAAATCGTCAGAAGCCGACGTTTTTAGAAGTTCTACAAATATTTCTTAGTTTGAATACAAATTCAATGAAAATTTCTTGTTCTCGTCCAGGAGCGTTATGCAACATTTTAAATGTCAAAGAAAAAAGCAACAAAAAATTTAGCACAATTTGCTTTGTCATCTTCCAAAATACTAGTACTAGCAATGTAGCGACATCTATTTGCACCGTGTGGGAGAACAGAGGTCAAGAGGTAATGCGAGCACCTGTTTCATGACCGCTGAAAACAGGACCGGTCTGAAAGAACTAATCCTGCGACTTGCCTAGTGACCGGTGAAAACAGTGCCAGTTTGAAAGCACTTGTACTCGGCCCATGACTACACTCAAACAAAAAAGTCTGTAATAACTACTGAAAATTTCGCTGCTATTAAGGGAAATTTAACTGTTTTGGGCTCTGAGGTATTTTTTGCTAATTTTTTTCACTTTTCACCAAAAAATACCCACTAGGAAATTTACAGAATAACATCTTTCAGATTTTTATTAAATTCGGAAATGTTTTCCAAAAAAATCGACTTCTTCCATTTGGAACCATTTGCAATAAAACTGGGGGGTGTAATGACAAATCTATTTCTAAGGGACACCCTAATGTACAAGCGGTACCGTTATTTCTCACAGATGTGCCGTTATTTCTTACATAAATAACGATTTCAGCTGCAGTAACGGTTTAAGAAACGGTTATAGGTTTCAATTTAAATCTATTTTTAAATCGGTTGCTATTTTAAATTAATTACTGTTGCCATCGTTGTAATATAACCCTAAAAAACTTCCCTAACAATTGTTTATAAACCTTGAATAAACATCACTGAAAGACTCTATAGAAAAAAGTTTGAGTGTAAATTTTATTA
Source organism: Leucophora obtusa (assembly GCA_949987735.1). Taxonomy (NCBI): domain Eukaryota; kingdom Metazoa; phylum Arthropoda; class Insecta; order Diptera; family Anthomyiidae; genus Leucophora; species Leucophora obtusa. The sequence continues at coordinate 27,247,444 of OX465296.1, read as the reverse complement.
AAATTAAAATCATCACATCGAATTGTAATGTATAAGATATTTTCCCTAATGGTGGTGTTGCTTTAAGGGTTGCATTTTTACACACAGACAAATGATTGTAAAAGAGGTGCCAAGAAAATTAATCACCGTCTGGAAACATTTTTTTTTTTTGTTTTTCTGTATACAACTTTTGTGTTTCAACAAGGTCTACATAATTCAACAATTTTTATAGAATATTTATACAATTTTCAAACAACCTTCAACAGGTATAAATTCATACATAATATGTTCGATTGGTTATGTTAGACATTTTTTATATCCTTGCTTTGTATTCTTATTTATTTTCCGTTTCTTTTCCTATCTTTGGAATCTATACTTTGTGTATCTTTGAGACTCATGGTTTGAGCATATCATAAACTGAATGTGGAAAATATATGATTTCTTTTGCATTAAAATAGGTCAGGTAAAAATATTGCGCAATTGCTTAGCAGGTATCAAATTGTTAAACCTATAAGAGTTTTATTTCAAAGATTTTGTTATAAAGAAAAAGAATTTGAAGGAATTGAAATTCTGTTTTTGAGAATAAGTTTTTGAATTTGTAAATGAAAAATTATATTTTACTCAGCACTACTTCAACAAGTCGAAAGATTTTTTTAAAGAAAACTCCATAAAGGCTTTTCTTTTCATAAAGAAAAACCAATTGGCAGAATGCCAGGGCCAAAATGATGATTCGAAAATTACACTTCTCTACAAAAAAAAGGATAATTGGGAGATGCTGATTTCGAATTTACTACCAGTTTGTTCAAATTGGCTCTAGATTTTGCACAATTCGCGATTTTGCTTTTTTTTCCCATTTCTCAACCAATTATTTCAATATAAAATTTATAATTTAGTAACAGCTCCATAGAAAACCCTTCATAGAAAAAAATTAATTATTAGATAATTGAGCTCGAGTTCATTTAGTTTTAATATAAATACCTTTTTATTTTATATATGGTACACAAAAAGAATTTACAAAATTGTAATTAAATTTTAAACACCTTTCTCATACCAAATTTGTAAATACAAAAAAAAAACTTTTTAAAAAGGCACCAGCAAAGAAATTTGTAAATCCAAAAAAAAATTTTTTTTTTTTGTAACTTTGAATTTTTATGTTTAAACAATTTTTATATGAAAGATAACAATTTACAAACGAGTTACAAATATTTCAGACAAAAGAATTGTTGGGAATAAAATTTCAATTTAAAAGAAAATGTGATTGCTTTTACAAATTTCCATTGTTGGTGCCTATTGTTTTTTCTAATATTCCCAGTGTAGAAAATCATTACCAGATATGTGGTTATGTAACTACATACTTGGTAATGGTAACTAATTACTTTTGTTATTACATTTCTTATTACCTTTATATGGCGATGTCGCGAAAAATAATGAGTTGTCGTTACACACCAGCATACGAAAAATCAAAAAATATATCGATACCTATGTGCTTACCAGTACTGACAAAAATAATGAGTCTAAAAATAGATTTTCAAAAAAATTAATTATATAAAAAAAAATATTTTTTATTGTATTTTTTTTTTTTTTTAAATAAAATTTGCTGGTGCGGGAATCGAACCTGGGTCTACAGATTGCCAGTCAACAGCTCTACCATCTGAGCTATATGGACATGTAATATTTAATAGATAAAAACATAATTGACCTGCTGCATACAAGTAAGCTTACTCGCCAACATACAAAAAAATCAAAAAATATGTGGTTACATATATCCTTACCAGTGTTTAAAAAATATTGAGTCTAAAAATAGATTTCAAAAAATTTTCAAAAAAATTAAAAAATTATTTTTTATTTGAAATAATGATAAAAATAAGTCATTATCAGTAACTCATTATTATATGTTTTAAAATAATGCAGAAGATAAGTGGGTGTCATTACTGGTACTCCAAAAAATAATGATATGTCATTACCGTTTCTACACTGGGTTTCGTCATTCATTGAATGACATCCTCAAGGTTTATGGAACAAACAAAAAATATTGGCGATGCACAGCAAAAGAAATTGGCCGATTTTTATATAAATTCAGTTTTCTATTATACTATAAATTAAGAACTAGTTCTGTATTAAAAAAAGTATATATATAATTTTTTTTTTTTTGAATTCCCAAATAAAAAAAAATTATATATAATCATATGTGGCATATATTACAATATATAATTAGACATGTGGTTATGTATATCCATATATAATTATATATGACGTTTTT